>JAOXJK010000023.1:40353075-40390869 GCA_025774025.1 Xenus cinereus | reverse complement strand
ATTAAAAAAAAAATTAATCTAAAAATGAATTATGCAGCAGGAGAAATATATATTACCAACATTTTACTTAGGCAGTAGTGTGAATGAAGTGTAGTGAACCTGATCCTCTTAAGAAGATATTACTGTGTGATATGACTGTATTTTCATCCTGCGATTTGATTTTAATTTTGGGGGGGGGGGGCAGTTTTGTACTACAATATTTGCATATGTCCAGATCCCTTACTAGGTAACTCATGCAATTGCTATGATTGATCTCTATGGTGTTTACAGTATTATAAATATTTAATCACAAGGTGTGCATGTTGATGCATATTGGGAATCACAAGAAAAACTACTTTAATTGTGGTCAGCTAAAATCTTTCTGTTGGCTTAAAGAACAAGTTTGTCCAAGTTGTCATCAGAGAGTCTGGATGCCTCCTACTTCTAGTAAGTGAATCAAGCTCAAAGCTATTGAGTAATAAGGACATAAACGAATTTGAGCCCAGAGGATTGAGAATACTTTTAGCTGTTTGGGTTTTTTTAGAATTTTATTCTAAAAGCAAACCCACCTTTTTATAGCTACCTTTCTATGAATATGTAAATGACCAAAACAGGGTTGCAAAGAATAAATATCTCAGTTTAATTTATGCTGAAATAATCCTGCTTCTTTTCCTTTTTTATGGATCTGGTGTAAAAAGATTACTCAGTGTGTGGACTGAAATATTTTTCTCTAACCTATAAACTAGCCATCTGTAAAGAAGTACAGTCATGATGGACAAAACCTGTTATGTCTCTAAGGAAAGAAATGGCAAAGAGTTCCTCATGCTCAAAAAAAAGTGCTGAACTGTATTCTATTATCTCATTGTGCTGTAGAAATAACAAATAACAAAAATATTTGATTTTCTATTGTTAATAGAGGTAATTCCAAAACTGAAACATTAAATTATTTTAATATAGATTTATGTTAAATGTTTGTCAGGAGGTGAACAGCAAGTCTGCCTTGCTATAGGGCTGGATATTGAGTTACTTGTGTTGGAAACAAAGGCTTTGATATTTTAAGCTTGTTTTTCTGTACGAACTTCTCAACTTTTTTTTTTTTTTTTTTAATAACCACAGCAAGACCAGCTTTATACTTGGGCTGCAGTTAGCCAACCCACACATTCATCAGATTACATTGAAGGAAGCTTTCCAAGGAGAATTCCATCTGCGTGGCCCCCACCCAAACCTCCAGATGAAGAACAAAGACTCAAACTTACTGAAGAAGGTATAGTGCTTGGACACAGACAAGATATATGTACGGCAGGGGGGAGAGCTGCTGTCTTTCAGAATCCAAGTTATAAACTTAAGATATTAACTTCTAACAAATGCCTGATTTTGAAGAACTTGGATTAGCACCAGAAATAATGCTAGCTAGTATGAATGTAATTAAAAATATTCAGCAAAAATGCATGCTTTTTGTTAGCAACCAAGACGTTTGCCTGGCATCTGCTGACTAACGGATTTTACCAGGTGTTGTGACCTCTGTTTTTTTTCCAGTTTACATACCTTCAGAGCCATGACATATGGGTACTTTTCTCTTCTTAAAAATATGGAAAACTTCAGAAGTCCACTGTTGATATACTGAGATTTATTAGAGTGTGGTGTAAGGTATTCCTTTGTGGATTCAGCAGTCTCCTGCTGACAGAGAGGTAGGAAAAGTGTATCTGAAAAATAAGTTGAGGTCTTGTTTACAAAGTCAGTTTATCTTAAAATTTGTGAGGTTACTCTACTAGCTGCATTTATGAAATCTTATGCATACTCATTAAAAGCTTTGTTTAAACTGAGAATTAAAACCAAACAAAATAAAACCTCTTGTAGCTGACAGAAATTTAGAAGAGAATTTCAAACCTGTTTTCTGTTAGGAGTGTTGATGGGCAAATACCACAGTTTCTTGAAGGCTAAGCTTTGTATTAGTATTCAACGACTCTCAACACTTTCAGACTGCATTCTTCCCCATGATCTCCATGGAGAGCCATTTTCCATTTCCTACTACTCCCTTTTTTGTCATAGCTCAGATTTGAAGAATTAACTCATTATTTCAACAGATCTCTTTGTATTGCTTGTAGGCTTTGGGTGGAGTTAATTTCAGATTTGCTTCTCTTTGGGACTTCTCTACCACTTCCTCTGGAACACGAGCAAAGTATTCCTTGCATGGACACCATTTATCATGACAATGCTTCACTTTTACTGGTATCACTTATTCCAGTGTTCACAAGCAAAATAAGTGATGCCAACGAAAATGCAATGCCGTTATATTCTTCTGTTTATGCTGTGGCTTTTACCAAAGCAGCTCTATTAGTGGTCAAGGAAACGTTTCTGCATCCATTTCACTGATGCAATTCAAAGTGTGGAACGCTGCAGTACTGGACTGTTGGGCTAGCCCAGTTTTTGACTAATGATCTACTATTTTGTGCTGTATTCGATGAAAGTGCTGTCATATGTGGTAGTAGAATTCATTGCCATGTACTCTGAGAGGACGAGTTGTGTTTCTCAATTTGGAGACTTAGCTAATGGATGTGTGATCAGAGTGTTTATGAACATGCTCTGCACTGGAAAAACAAAAGGGTGAATGTTTTATTTTTTCCACTTTGAGGTTTTCGCCCAGCAGAGGCTGGTGCAAGTTAACAACAGTTTTGTTGCTCTAAAATCTAGAACGTTGATTACATTAAAAATTTTGAAATGTAAAGATTTTTTTCATTTTGAAGGGTATTTCTACCCAGAGGATAATACTAAGAATTTTTAAATGTATTCGTTTTATATGTGGTAATCTCTTCCTAAATTGGCACAGTACTTAATCATCTGTTTAATATATTATATATTAAATACTTTTGCTATGTGGTCTGTGTCATGTGGAATGTTGTTGAGTATGAAGAAAGGGCTATTAGAGTGGCCAGGGTTTGGTTTTGTTTGTGGGGTTGGGTTTTTTGGGGGTTTGTTTGTTTGTTTGTTTGTTTGTTGTTTGGGGTTTTTTTGCAAGGTTGGTTTTTTGGTTTTGTTTGTTTGGGTTTGGTTTTGTTCTTTGGTTTTTTTAGGTTGCCTATTTATTAAAAAACTGAAGTTTGGAAATACCTAATATTAATTTGGGTGCAAGTCAACAGGTACTTATGCCAAAACCAATTTCAGTTCTGGATTCAGAAAAGTTTTTGGACAAATGAGTCAATATCACTAATAATACCAATGTGCACTAATTTTTCCATCTGAATACCCCAAATCTGGTTTTGTCGCTTCTTATGGTATTTGACTCTACCACTCTCATACCTCAGCACATTGCCTGAATCCAAGTACAGTCCAATGACAGTCCCAAAACACTACATCTCTGTGTGGGTTTACACCCCAAAATGTAAGTTAGTCTCTTCAACAAAACTGGGCTTGTCTGGACATTTATTCCTTTTGCATTATAAAAAATGAGGGGAAAAAAAAAAGTTCTGTTTGGGTTAAAGGGAAGGTTTCATTCATCATATAGTGTCATACAGCACATTTTTCCTAGTAGGGATTTTTTGTGGTTTGTTTTTGTGGTGGTGGTGTTTGGTTTTGGTTTTTGTTTGTTTGTTTGTTTCAGTTTTGCTTAAAAGAGGTAAAACCCTGATTGCACAAATAGACTGTATTTGGTGCATTTTGGCAAACTAACCTTAAAATTATCTTTAGAATAAAACCTGTTTAAGGTAAAAATAAGCTAGATGATTATGTCAAATTGTGAAATATTGACAAATGCGTAGGAGTACCCTGTTCTTATTTTTTTAAAGAACTTTTGAGTAAGGGAGGTAGTTTGTGCCAATATGCATAACAGGAAACATTGCTTTCTAAATTGTGTGTGTACGTCTTGACTAGTAATAAAATATTAGCAAAGAATAAAACCTGGTATGAACAAAAGATCAAATTCACCTTAAAGTTTCTCTCAACCACACAGAAATCTAAAATCACGTACACAGGCCCTGGAGAGATCACCAATGCTCAAATACTAATGAAATATTCCTCATTTTGCAAATCAATTGAGGTAGGCTTAGCCAAAATAGTTCTCTTGCAGATAATTTGTAAAACAAATATCTCTCAATTGCCTAGTTTAAAAATGTTAATACTCTTCCCTTCCTTCGAAAGAGACATTAATAGCTTTTACCAGAAAATAATAATTTGCTGGTTTTGGTGGGGTTCTTTTGGTTGCAATGAGGAGTGAGTGTCTAATTCATTAGTAGCATCCTGAATTTTCTTCAGTGAATGGACTCTGAAAGTCAGCAACAAGGCATGATTTATCCATACTAAAAACATGTCAAAGTGAGAGATGATGAGTTATTTCCTGCTAACGACAGGCTATCCTCATCCAGCTTTTTATGACTGGATACAATTCTGTCAGATGAGACTTGAAATGCTGTTTTAGTAAACAATTTTAAAAGTAAGAAAGATTGACGATTGTTAAGTTTAAAGGGGTAACCTTGCAGCATAACTACCACTGACAATGAAATTTCCCCCATGCACATCTCACCTCACAGCAGCTGGGATTGTCAGAAAGTGTGAGGAAGCTAGATGACTGGGAGTTATTAATCCAGAGGTTCTGGACCACAACTGCTTCACTCTTCCTGCAAATGGTAAACAGATTTGTCTGCTGTATGGAGGTACCCTTAAAAGATATAAGGGTGTGAGATGCACGTGTTCTCTGGGCAGGTACAAAAAAGATATTTCTATTCTTGTCTTGTGTACAAGACCGGTTAAAGAGGCATCATTAGCAGTAGCTGCTAAGCTGGTTAGAGATCTTTGCACTGTGTGGCTGCTGGTGTGTTTTGGTTTGGGTTGGTTTTTTGGGTTGGTTTTTTTTTTTTTCTAGTTATCTCTTATTGGGAAAGGAAACTAAGGCAAAGATATCAAAGATATGTTCTTTAAGTTAAGAGAAGAAATCTTAGAAAGGAATGGAACAGAATGGAAACCAGACCTTTTAATTCAAGCCCTGTGCCTTAACTGCAAGACTCTCTCTCTTCCATAAATAAATTAAAAATAACTCTTTGTTATTATCTGTGAGGGCTTACTGAGGGACTTGAGGGTCCTGAATGTGTATTGGGTTGTTACATGCTTGTGTCATTTCCAGCAGAAAAAATGTTATTTCTTTTATTCAGTGGGCAATCAAATACAGCACTGTAGAAACAATGCAGGAGCATACAGTACATGTCTCTCATTAAAATAAATCAAGGTTTTCATGTAATTGCTTTTGTACTTAGGTTTTGGTTGAACTTGAAATGTTTTTATGAAAACAGCTATCCCAAAGGCATGTATTTGTAGAGAGAATAATTGTTGTCCAATTCTCAAAATAAGAAAGGGAAACCAGTTGAGGGGTGTTTTTATGTTTTGATGCCCATTTTCTAGGCAAAATGTTTTGATAAAAGTTCTTAGTCCTACTGCTATTTTATTTTCTTTATTGTGACAGTGATAGTTGGAGATCTGTAGTTCCATTTAGAACCATAATTCTGGGATAAATATTTTTTTTCTCCATTAAAAAACAGCAATTAAGTGATGGAATGCTTAGTTATTTATTAGGATTCTCATTAGTTCTTCCAAAGTAGGAAATAATTGAAGAAGGTTACTACTAGAACATAGTACTGTTGTTTCATCTGTCAATGTAAATGAGTAACATGGTCAAAATTCAAAGAGTCAGATTAATGTTTGCTCTATACCCAAAAGAGAGGGTGTGGAATGCAGTACAAAGGTGAAAAATTAGTTTTGTATCCTTAGCTTGAATGTCCCCAGTTCTGGGAAGCTCTGACTGTGCACTTACACAATAAGTGCACAGTCCCAAACCATCTGTTTGTAAGGCTGAGATGTTGTATACAGTGAATAATAAAGCTAGGATGAAATTGAGATCTCAAAATGTGTTTGCAATAGCAAGACCAATTGCATTCAAGCACACTTTTGAAGTGTGAGTTTAGATCTGTGTTGGTATCACTCCCACTGTGGAGATCTCAAATTTTGACAGTAGGGCAGAGAAGGGCCAGAGGAGGATATGAAAACACAACATAGTTGCCAACAGTCATCATCCTGCTCATGGGTTCTTTTGACCTTTTGTGAACAGACACTATGTGCAGACCTTAAGGACAGAAATATTTCTTAATGAGAATGAATGGGAAGAACAAGCATGAGAACTTTTCCTTGACCTTCTATGGAATGCATATAACAATATATAGAATATATTCTGTTCTATAGAATATATCCTATTCTATAACAGAATATATATATTATGTACATAACATAATATACAAAGAATAATAACTACTATTCTTTGAATCGGAAATTTTGACAATCAAAATGGACTTCTTTCAAGTTTTATGTACTACACATTTAAGATGATAGCATTTAATGTTGCATCATAAGAAATACATTGCAAATTGAGATCAATTTACGTTTTATTTATGCATACAATCTGTTCATTTAATTTTAGATGGATAATTTGGAAAGTGGGACAATTAACACTGTTTTCTTTTTAACTCTACTCTCTTTTCATTAAATTCATATTGTGTATTTTGAAAGATCAATATTTTTTTTAATATAGAATTTTTAAAATCTGTATCTTCTTTTCAAATTCAGAGTTGAGATCTACTGTCCAAGATACAGAGAAACAATGCATAGAAGATGTTCAGCAGATACAGGTAAGATTCTAACAAGTGTTTTGTGTACCATTTTGTAAAAAGACTGGAAAAGCAGTACTTCAGACATATTTATGATAGTTTTATGTACTGAATGTCCTGAATGCAGACATTCAAAAGTGTGGTTTTGATTCTACATTTTTATCTCCAAATACTTACATGCTCTATAGTGTATCTAGGTACAAAGATTCGAGGTTCTTGCCTACCTAAGGTGAACCTTGTAAGATGTTATTGTTTGATTTATTCAGAAGTAAATTAACGCTTGGTTCTGGAGGTCTGGTGGTGTTACTAAGGAATAGCAATAAAAGATCTGGTTATATTAGTTAATCTACAAAAGTTCATGTGAATAACAGTGTCAGAGATTTTTTTTTTTCTGTTTCTCTACTGAAGCTTATGGTAGTAGGTGAACAGATTTAGAGTGCCCTGCTGGACTTCAGAAGGAGATAATGTAATACTGCTACAGTGGAGACTTAGTCTGGGTTGTGCTTGTTTAACATAAACACAGTCTAAGTGTTGGGGTTTTTTTAACATGTCACCATTCATGTAATGTTCTTCTTTAAATCTAGTGCAATTTGACAGAATTGAGGAACTTAAAATTTTGTTTCCTCAAGAGACTTGCTTATATTCTGTGAAAACACTCTGATCCCAGGTGCCAGAATTATTTTACTAG
Organism: Xenus cinereus; assembly: GCA_025774025.1. Lineage (NCBI taxonomy): Eukaryota > Metazoa > Chordata > Aves > Charadriiformes > Scolopacidae > Xenus > Xenus cinereus. Next base: position 40,383,558 of record JAOXJK010000023.1, on the reverse strand, counting down.
TGAATAAGATTATTCAACTGTTCTGAAAGCCATGAAGAGGAACACAAAGTTCTGGTTTCCTTAAATATTGGTTTAGAACAAGAAGAAGCCAAAAGCTCTTGATGTCTGTCTGTCTTTTTTATTTAGTTAGTTCTTATTTTTCCTTGATGGAGCTTATTTTTTGTGGGTTTTCTTTCATTTGGGTTAGGGGTTTTTGTTAATAACTAGATGGTTCAAGCATCACTGCGTTGAACAGCTTTTGTGAAAATGATCAGTGATCTGATTTTGAGGGAGAAAACAAGGAATGCTTAGTGAAATGCGTGCTACTGACCATCAGACCTGCAAATTTAATCCAGGTTCAATCAAGTATTTTATGAGCATGGGTGGAGATAGTAGGTATGTTACCTCTATAAGTTTTGTCTTGCCAAACAACATTAAAGGAGTTCTTCTAGTCAGCTACCTACATTCTTCTACCTGCATAATTAAGAACATTTAAAAACTAGAGCATATTAATTAAAATAATATAATGAAATTATTCTACGTTGCAATATGTTAAGTTTAAAAAAAATGTATTTGTCACATGCTATTTTTGTATTTAAGTCACCCAAGTTTCTGTAGCAATGCTTTCTAGTATTTCTTGTGAAAAATATACTTCCAGAAAGGTATCACATGTAAGGAGTGTATTTAATCTGTCTCTAAGATTTTAATTTATTACAAGAAACAACCTATATAAAAAAAAATTTTATTGGAAATGTAATTAATGGAAATAGGTTCATGAATGCAAGATGCTTTACCTAAAGGAAACTGATTCTTTTGCTATGAGAATTAAGTTTCACCAGCAGGACTAGAGCATCGTTTGATATCTTGAACAAATAAAATTTACATCAGGTTGGTGTTTTTTTTTTCCTTAGTTTTAAAACTAGCCTATTTTGTTCTCATTACTGAATTGCATATGCTAATGTTGTTAGAGCTCCTCATCCCTCTTGCCCAGTGTTGATCTCTTATGACAGTAATGCGAACTTCTTCCATTCTGTACTATTATTAATCAATGAAGATCAGAAATAACTCTTTTGAATGCATGATCACCTCACTTGCAGAAAATCACCTCAAGTTTTCACTATATTATGTCATCATTGTTCTGGTTTATTTTGAAAATCAGAATGGAAGTTAATTAACTTGAAGAACTGTGTTTTCATGTGTTTAAACTATTTCTGTACAGTCCCAAACAGTTGAGTGTATTCTACCTATCAATGTCTATCTACATCAATCTATAAAAACATTTAGAAAGTAGAATGGTGTCACACTAACCTTTTTTCATCATGTTTGTAGATAAATCCTTTACTGCAATCAGATCACTCTTGGTGTTATTTGTACTTTTTTAAAATTGTGAAATACTATGAAATATTTTTATTAGAGATCTAGCCTCTTTTATTCTTTGTCGAGCTTGTCCAGAGTTTTTCTTTCTGAAGAAAGCAAGCATTGGCTGAAGTAAGACCAGTAGGTGATTTTTCGCTTTTCTTTCGAAACATGACAAAGGAAGAAGCCCTAGTGTAAAACTTGAAACTGACCAACTAAGTCTACTTACAGGCTTCTTCCCTTGGCCTACCATGGGAAAAGACATTTTCCACATGTTATTAAAACAATTGGAAATGGTCTGTATTGATATAGAAACAAACGCAAATGTAATGATGCTGATAATTCACCTCATTTATGATAAACAGTTGACTAAAAGATTCAGAATAAGTCAAAATTAAAATGAGTAACACACACACGCACAGAGCCTGGATTCTACAATTTCTTGCCACCAGAAGGGGTAGAAAAAACAGAGAAAGAACAGAAAAACAGAGAAAGCTTTGTTAGTCCTAAATGCTTTAGTAAAGGAAGAAGAGAAAAAATGAATATCCTAATTTAGAAACTCCAGCTTCAAACCTAAAGTTTAGATGTAACAGATGTACTTTTGTGCAAGAGCCAAATTCCTTTGTTTCACATCCCTGTTCATTTGTGGTACCCTTACAATTTTCCCGACATTTTACCTCAGTTTTCAGATTTGCTTAACTTCATTTACATGGTAGGTAAAAAACAGAGACTTAGCAGAAAGGGGAATAAACAACAACAACAAAAAAGCATCTAGTAGTTGTTATAATTGTAAAATGAATATATGAAAACTAGGCTTTGGTTAGTAGTGGGACATCACAGAACCAAAACACTGAAGTTGTTTGAAAGCTACCTAAATTCCTTATTCTCTTATATGCCTTATTATCAAAATATTTTAACTGTCTTCTTTTTTCATCATATGTGATGAGTGCCTATTCTGACTATCACGCAAATTAAAAAGAGAGCCCTCATTACATTTACTTAAAGGTTAGCATCCAGAAGTAATGCATTCTTCATGCCATTAATGATGACTGGTCGCTCTAATCCCATCTCAGGAGATGAGGTGTTACCACACTGTTCCAATTTCTAGCTGTTCGGTTGTGAGATAGTTTACACTGAGTATTTAAACCATATTTTACAGCAGAAAAGCTTGCCATCAAAAAATTCTTATGCCTGTAATGTTTCCAGCTCAGTTGTTCACTTTGGTTTGGTTCACCCCATTTAAACCAACAAATAATCCCCCAACCAGAATTATATGCCTTCTTGGATTGCCATGTACTTCTGCTGGTAGTAGGAACCAGACAAAATTTTGGCAGATCTCAGGCACTGAAGACAGATTTATGCTGCATGATCTATTGGTGCACTTTCCAACAATATCAGAGGGAAACCTTAAAAACCTTAAATTACAGGACACGCTTTACCATGTTGAATACACTTTTCACTTTGAAAACTTTACAAGTCTGACTCTTTAGAGTATTCCTAACTACCACACTTTGCTGGTAACCCTTCTCTCAGCTTTTCAGCAGGGACCCTTTTTTTTCTTACTTTAGTCTTTAGCTACAAATTACTATAACTCTTTAGGGTAATAACTTAGTGACATTTGAAATTTTTCCAATTTTGAAACTTCATAATAAAAGAAAAAAAGGTTGTGAAATCCTTTAAGACAAATACATACTGTCTTTTTAGAAAATATAAAACCGTCATAATATAACCCCAGCCAGCAACTGGGACCACGTAGCCACTCGCTCACTCCCCATAGGTTGAGTTGGGGGAGAGAATCAGAAGAGAAAAACTGAGGAAAAATAAACCCTTGTGGGTTGAGAAAATAGCCAATTTAATAGGTAAAGCAAAAAAGCCATGTGCTCAAGTAAAGGAAAACAAGGAATTCATCCACTGCTTCATTCACAAGGACCTACTATATTTGGTTGTCTCATTGAGGAAAGAAAGGAGTCTGAAAGAAGCAAACTTTTTGGAAAGTTTTCTATATGAATCAAATGATAGCGAAGTCTGTACCTATTGCATTTTTCAAAGTAAATACCATAGCTAACTGATGGTTTCTGTCCTGCCAAATAGAATTGGATATATTGTTTTAAGTAGAACTGTATCAATGTAAACTTCCTGCAACATCATGCCTATATGCCCCAATCTCGGAGAAAAAACAAAAAAAAGGCTAAAAAATTTCAGAGGTATAAATCTGGTTTGTTCTCATCTTGCAAAAACTAAAGCCAGGCTTGTAACTTGTGGTGTGCAGGAAGTTATGTTCTAACTGTAGGTCCAATGTGTAATGTTAGAGTTGGGATTCTTAGCTTAAAGCGGGTGAATATCAGGAAGCATATGTAGCCAGATAGTCTTTTCTCATTAGCCGTGAAAATAAATTGTGCTTTATGAAAAAAGGAACAGAAAGGAAACAAAGTTTGTATGAAACGAGATGATAGGAACCTGGCAGAAGACTCTACTGCTGGGGTCATAGGAACTGCTGAAGTGCAGAGCATTTTGTTCAGGCGGTAAAGAGGAGTCTAACTTCTGTCGAACTTCAATCCAGAACATGATAAGTGCAAATTGAGTATACTCTTTTATATTTGTGTTCATGAAATATAGTTCTTATGCAGAAGTTTCTAATTTTATTGATGGAAATTTATCTTCAATTCTTAATATTAGAACTTACTCTTCAGATTAAATGTGCTGCATTTTTCAGGTTTCTTTTTATTATTTTTTTTTAGAAAGCCTAATAAGCACTAATAGATTGTTGATGTTCTACAACTGTAGCAGATAAATTAATTAAAATTTTTAAAATATGAAGTGAGGTTCTCTGAGATGAGACCTTAATATAATTTAAACAGAGATTACCTGTTCCAGTCTGTTCTTCTTCCTACATGAACTGCTAGTTGAACTTTAGGATTAAAACACTGTCTTCCGATAATGTCGCGATTTCTTAGGTTCTGAAGGAAAGATGATAATTCAAATATATTTGAAATGAGGGAAGAAGTTTAGAGAGCCCAAAAGACGAAATAAAGAAGTTGGCCTACTCAGCCACTAGATGGCAGTTAAGTATTTTTGAATGGGCTGTGCAAGGCACTGGTAAGTCATTCCCTGGAGGTGCTGCAGATACCCTAGAGTGAGAATGTCCATTTATTTTTTATTTTTACTTTTTGTCAGAAAGTGGCTGCTTTCTGGTGGTTGATAAGTTACCTGTAAAAAGTATGCACAATCACTGTGTTTAATCTGACCAAGGTTTAGTAATTGGAGCATCTTGCAAAGATAGTAAAACTGTGTTCTAAAAATAATAGCAGAAGTACTGAAACATTAAATGTTTAGAAAGTTCTATTCTGCCCTGTCACTGTTAAGGCTTTTTTTTTTTTTTTTAAACAGAAAAACTTTTAAATTATTACTTAAATTGTTAAATTTGGTCTACAGGACTTCTGGGTGACTGTCTTTGTAGTAATAATTTAAAAGTGTTTCTTCTGAATTGCCATGATTTAAATAAAGGCCTCGATTTTCTGTTGTACATGAAATTCATTTCTTCAACCATAATCCTGAATCTTTTCCATTTAATTGTGATGGTAGAAAGACTTTTTTTTTTTTAAAAAAAAGTGCATCTGACATAATTTGTCTCAATTAATTGACGTACATAAAATATAAATCATAGACTCCATCTCTAAATAAAAATAAGTAAAGAAGTATAATATGTCAAGCCTGCCTGCTAGAAAAATAGAAGCAGTTAATTCTCAGAACAAATGTTAGTATTTTGTATTATATCCAGACTTCACAATACTTGGATTGACTTTTGTTTTGCTTGAAGGCAGTGTTTACTTCTTTAAAAGGAACAATACGTTGGTATAATTTTCAGTGGAGTGACAATAGCACTTTTTTGCACTCTTTCTCCTGGCCATGGTGAGACTAAAATTTATTTTGTTCTAATCTGTGCTCTTGATGTTAATGTCAAGATGAGTTTTACTTATATGCTCATTTCAGTTTGAAAGGCTCTGTTTTTCCTCTTTGATAGATGGCATGCTATCTCAATTATAGCTCTAGAATATATTAGAATATTTTAGGGCTGAATAATAACCATAGAATAATTTAGGGCTGAATAGACATTAGGAGGTCATGCTGTCCAATCCCTTCCCCAACAGCACTCTCCCTCAAGCAGGCTAGCTTAGATATTTGACTGTTTTTCTCAGGATTTTGTTCATCTCTGAAGATAGCTATGTGATAGTGCTAATATATACTTGCTGCTTTGCCTAGTCAGTGATAAAATGATGTATTGCTATGTTCAGGTAGAAGATGCTTAGAGGATGAAAATGTGTACTCTAAAAGCACATAAATTTCCTGTGGGTTACTTCTAATTCAAATACTGCGTACTTAGAGGCATTGATTAAAATTCTCGAGAAACTACTCATCCAGTACAAGTGATTCATCTGGTTTCACAGCTTCTACATCGCATACTTTCGTGACAATATGGCAGTGCACAATATACATTTTGAATTATAATTACAATGAGCATTCTGCATTTTCCATTTTGACTATATTTTATACTTAAACAGAACCAGACAGACTTTTTTGTTATTGTAGGTACAAGTTTTTTGAAAAGTAGCACCAACCTTAAGTTTCAGGCAGCAATAATGCCTGAACAGCGTGCTTGCAAAATCTATGCAATGGAAGTTGACTTAGGATTTACAGACTTTTCTTTCTTCTGTCATTGATGGGCAAGCAAGAAGAAGTGAGAGTAAACCTGAGAAACTTATTTATTCTAACCAGAATTACTTGGTGGTACTTAAAATCCTAGGCTATTAATGTGAGAAACTTTCTTCTTTCTCAACAGATGAATTATTGTATGGGATAGGGCTTGGATAGGAAGAATCATCTTTTTTCTGTCTGTGTCTGATTCTGAGCACTAGTATGTTTTTTTTCTATTGCCTCTTACAGTGAGCTGCTTGTAAGAGAGCACTGTCACTTCTCTGAGGGAGCAATGAATAGAAATGCATGATAGATATACAATTATTGAAAATGTGAAATTAAAATTGTTTTCTATCTTCTCCTCTGATTCCTCACTCTTCCTACTCATGCAAATAGGTAAATTGACAGAGTGTTCATTCCTTCTATGCATTCCCGGTCAGAAAAAAAGCTATTGCAGAGCTGGATTTATAAATTATTAAAATACATTTTTCTTTCTTAAATTCTCTCTCTAAAACTGAAATCCTATTTCAGATGAACATCTATAGCTTCCCTTCTCCCAAAATTTGGTTTAAATTGGAAGTTTGATTATATCTATATAAAATTCCTCTTACTTTTAGGAGGGAAGTGAAAACAAAGAGGTTTTGTATATTCAATGGTACTATACTGTATTTGGATTATATAGAATATTTTAGGTATTATAGTATTTACCTACCTTCCAAACTTCTTTTAAAAGGACTCCACAGAAATTAAATTGAAGAGAACAGATTAAGAAATCATGTTAAATACAAGACAGCAGCATGAAAAAGTATATATATGTATACGTAAAAGTATGTATGTATGTTTGTGTGTATGTCTGTGTATATGTGTATATGCACACACATACAGATGCATGTTCCATAACATGTGTCTCCAAAGAATATCTGGTCACTCAAAGAAAATTTCTACTTGTGAAATTCCTAGCAGGACAGACTCATTTGTCAAGTTGGCCTAACCTATTGGAGAGACCTCATCCATTCAAAAGTGGCTCACTGTATATGTCACTTTATAGTGATGTAGAGCCTGAGAATTTCCACAGGATCCTGTGTGTGTAAAAGAGATAAGAAATGTTTTTCTTAGTAAAAATGGATATTTCTTTACCTTAGAAATATAAATAAATATTTAAAAAAAACCCAACAAACAAACAAAGACAAACCAAAAAACCCAACCATAACCATGGAATATTTCCATACTTGAATGAGAACTTAAAAATAAAGCTGAGAAGAATTTCTACACTTTGGATACAAAGCAGACTAACCAGTTTAACTTCAAATTATAATCAGATCAGAATATAGTTATCATTAGGTTCTCCATTTTCAATTGGTATAAGTAAAACCAGTAAGACCACTCTTGTTCTTTTCTGTATTTTTAAATATATATTTTTCTTTTATTTGTTCTTTGGAGAATATGACAATAGATATATTCAAGGCCCAAAACTACTTATAAAAATTAACTCTTATATTCCTGAATGCTTAATTACTTTTTTTTTTCAATATTCAACTATTCCTGAAGATACAAATGATTTTTTTTTCTAATGTCCATGATACCAAAAAGCTTTTACTTAACCTCTCAAAACATAAAGCTCATCTTTGATTGTGATTGATTTTATTTAATGTTCTCTCACCCAAAATTATACAGCTTTGCTTTTAATATAGCCTTCGCACTTTCAAAGAGTTAGAGAAGCTGACTGACCTCCAGCCCTCTGCCTCCAGCATGATCATGGATACATTGTGAAGACTCTTATTCCATTTCTCCAAACTTTGTCCGTTTTGAGTAGTAGGCTCATATTTCAGGGTAGTGAAGGCTATTCATCTCTTTCTACAAAGATTTATTCTTACTGTGGATATTTTTTGCTGCTTATTCCCTGCTGGAAGTCTGAAACAAAAGCAACATGTGAACCTCCCATTTTGTGGTCTGGCTGAACTCTTGGATAGAAAGGGCAACTAACGTGTAGAAGTATTATACTCTGGACAGTTGCTTACCAGAACGTGTCAAAGTTTACCTGGAAAATCATTGTCTTTTTTTGATCTCCAGTACCGGACCATCAGAAGAGGAAATTAAAGATGTTCTGAGTCCTTCAAATTTAGGTTATTAATGTTCACATTTTAGGCAATAGAATCCTTACTGTTAATTCTAGCATAAAAACTAGTATAGTTTCTTTATACAAAGAACACAGAAATAATAATAGAATAAGGTAGTTTACATGGTGAGCTACTTCCCAGGTTGCCGGTCAGTCTCAATTTGAATTGAAAATTAAGAAGAGGCCTGGTGTGTAAAAGCTCAACTACTTTCTCTAGTATGGAAATGTGGTAATGTTCAAGGTATGCCAGATTTTTTGTGTTTTAACAGAATGAGATGGATGGTTGCCTTGGCCTGGATATATGGGAAAACTACTCAAACCTTTTAGGCTCATGGTTAAAATACTTTAGGACAAATACAGGCAATAGAAGAAAGGAAGTGATTCATCACATGATACTCATTTCAATAAACAGCCTAAATATTGAGCAGAAAATAAACCCAGGACAGTTTTATCCCAACTTTTAAGGAAATCTGTGACTATTAAGGTACCTGTTGCTTATTGGACTGCTGACATAGGTGGCTAGGTTCTGGTTATCTCTTCATCTGCTGAAAGACCCAAGTGCAGCTAATTCTACTCTAGAAGTCTCTTTATGATCAAAAGTAGACCACCTAAAAAGACAGCAGAAATAGGCAAAATAAGGTTGTATTAAAATTAATAAAGTTGCACTTTTTTTTAGGGTTTTTCCTCCCCTCTTTTTGTTCTGCGCTCATTCTCATTTACATACTTGTTTTACACTGGTGAGTGACGGAACAGTTAAACCAGTTTTGGGGCTAAATGAAGCTGTATGGAGGGATAAGCCTTTTTTGAAGTCTTTATTGTTTACTGATGAACTGTTTCATGCTTCTGTAATCATGGTATTTCATATATGCTAGGAGAAAAGCTTTCAAGACTTGAGGGGGTGTGTGTGTTGGTTTTTTCTTTGATTGTGTGTTTGGTTTTTTTTTTTTTTAAATAAAGCCAGCCTAAAACTTTCTGGGCAATCAGGCTGAAAAATGCTATTTGTGCAGGGTAAAAGTAATATTATGTAAGATGAGAGTAATTATACTTGGCTGCAGTGTAGCTCCTAGGGTGGTCAGTGGCTCTGTGAGATTTTATTTTATCTTGTCATGTCTGTAGTCTACAAAAATTCTTTTGAGGTTCCTATTGTAGCAGAACTTGCGGATAACCTAAGGTTATATTTCAGCTCAGTTAAGAGTCTTAAAACTTATAAAGAGAAACCTCTTTCAATCTTTGATGCATTTCAAGTTGGGTTTTGGTTTTTGTTTTTTATTATTTACTAAAATGGGAACTGTAAAGAACTGGGATCTTATCCTCTGAAATGCACTTAGCCCAGGGATAAAGAATCCAAACTGTTCAGGAACAGAAGCTTCAAGAAACTGAACAAAACTGTTTTCTTCTGACTTTCAGCTTTAGAAGTCAGCATTTGTAATACCTGCATCTTTCTTCAAAGGTCCATGCTCCCTGCTGATCTTATGTTTGTTTATTTGAACCATTTCGATTGCAATACTTATTTATTTCTGCATGTAATGGGGTTTATTTGGTCATCCATGATAGGTTTTGACAAAACCTCTTGCTTGGTTAGACATCTCTTGGCACTTAGGCTTAGGAAGAGCTGAATAGTCCCAGTGCCAGCACGGTGCTGGCTGATGTAATCCATCTGTTGCAGTGTGTCACTGTGTGGGAGATTAGGTCACGTCCACCAAATAAAGTTTATCACTTCAGGAAGGGAAGTGCATTACGCTGTTTCTATTCCAAGGCTTACTTGTTCAGTGCTGTCCTGGGGAGCTGTGCATCGTTTCCTTGTGGTTGTAGGAAGAAGCATAGAGAGTAGCTTAAACTATTTTGAAAATTTATCTCTCCTGTCCCCATACATGTGTCTTCAATATAATAAAAGCTTCTCAAAAAAGATTTGATCTCAGAGTCAGCAGTTCCCCCTGATGCCATTGGCAAATTTGCCAGCTTCTACTGCTGTAAAACTAAAATGCAGCAATGGGCCTTGAGGATTAAGTGAAATGTGAGAATTAATTAGATGGATGCTATTTTGTTTGAATGCAAAGCAAGTGACTCTCATTTGACAATCTCTGTAGCACTGAAAATACCTGTTAAAGTGTTGCGTTTCCTTTTCTATAAGGTTGATTTGCAGTTGCAAGAAGCAGCTTTGAAAATGAGACAGCTTTAAAAAGAAACCTGAATAGAGATTGCATTTCTCTGAATTCAGTTTTTACTGTGGCACTATTTTGTGCCATTCGGTGAGCATGTGTACTAAAAATCTTTCACATCTTGTAGAAAAGAGGCATTTATTAACAGAGCAGTTGGAAAGAGCATACTTCCAAGTAACCAGACGCTGCTAGTACCACCAGGTGTCAACTTAGTGGAAGACCTGAGGGGTCTTTTACTTTGTCATCTCAGTCCTGTTTAATTGTATGCTTCTATGCCCTGTGTGTGCTTGCAATCAGGTAGCAGCATAGACTGAGTTGTCATGAATTCCAATGGAGATAAACTTAAAGGTTAATGTTTTGGGGAAAAAAAAAAAAGCAAGAAGTATAATCCTATCATCTAAGTATGAATTCTACCTAGAGAGGAAATTTGATGACACTAAGTGACTAATTGCTAAAAATGATCAAACTACTGATGCAACTTGTTGGCTTGTAGTAGTATAAGGTATTAACTTCTAAAACTAAACTGCAATGTATCTTTATTTTTCAAATATTCCAAAATTACCATTAAGAACTGCCATTATGTTTATTTTCAGAAAAGAGACACATTGTGGCTGTTCATAAAGTATATAAGTGAATTCAAGTTGAGATAGATATAGATAAATGTATAATATGCACACATACGTGTGTGTATATATACATATAGGCTATGGCTAAATTTTACATATGTGTGAGGGTTTTTTTTCTGCCTGGAAATTTAGTTGTAGAAGGGTCTGTAGGTTTCAGTCACTCATCTGAGGAACTAGGACATCAGACTCAATAGAGACGGTAGCTGCAATTTGAGCTTTTACATGTTTGAAGATCCTGGGCATGTTCTATCCATATAGATCAACTTTATACTGGACATCTGATGTGCATATGTGGAAAACATGACAAGATTGGAATGAATTCGATTTAATGTATGGGCTTTTGGTACATGTGCAGATCCAAGTGTACAACCTTTATACAGAAAGCCAGTATTCCCAGCTCAGATACTGTACGCGCACAAGTCTATAGGTGCAACACAAACACAGGCCAGCAGTCCCAGATTGAGCATTGAATTCATTGCACATGGAACACATTCAACCTGTTTGAGAAATGCTGGGTACCATTCTATAGCCATACGCTTCTGGAATTTTTTTCCTGCTCACGCCTTTCTCGCTGAAGTCACCTGGGTAAAGCAAGGCTTAAGCTTCCACCTTTCTTTCTTTCTTTACAGAAAGAAGACTGTTCCACAGTACCTGGGTCTTGGGTAAGAACTCTAGGCAAGACAGAGTTCCTTCATATCTCTTTTAAACACCAGAGGTTTCTGCTGTGGAATTGTCCTTTGGATTAGAAACTTTCTTTTCATTATGTGCATTTTTTTTTACCTGGGTCTTCTGGTTCTTTTTAACAGTTTTTGACCATCTTTTACAAGACAGAAAGCTGTCTAATTTTAATTTCTGATTGGACTTGTATATTTCATATTTCCTTCCTTGTTGAGGATCATGGAAACTTGTTGTCGCTTATGCCCTTTCTGATCTAGAGGATGACTTTAAACTTCTTGCTAGGGGAAAGGCAGAAATCTAATTAAACTAGTCTGAGGACATCTTAAAAGTCAAAATGAAAAGTATCTCTATTTATCTAAAATAATTACTGAAGCATATAAATTCTCGGGCTTTGTATTGGGTTTTGTTTCATTGGTTTTTAAACCAAATAAATTCAAAGTTTGTAATTTCCTCTGGATAAATATCCCTTGTTCATAATATACTGTTTCTGTGAAAAACTGGATATATTGGTGGTTCTTGGGTAACAACACAATAGCAAATCACCAGGTTGTTTAAAATGCCATGTCTCAAGGACAGCAGAAAAATTGTTTCTTAGGGCATGGGGTAAAAAGTCACTGTAATTCATCAATATGTTAATTATTTTTTTTTCTTGTCTGAATTGCTTAATTATCTCACCTTTCCTATTTTTTATAAACTTTAAAAACTAATTCTTCTCTTGAAAGAAATTTCATGGTCTATTGGGTAAATTCTCTTGTAAAACAGTGAATTCTAGGTGTTTCCTGTAGTTCAGGTAGAATTTCAGGATTCAAGGATAACTTCTTTTTCTTGTGAAAAGTTGAATCCAATCTCTGGAGTAAATAAGTTTTTAAAACAGTGAACTGGCTAATGATCAGCCATCATTATGGCAAATCTCTTCAGAACCATTTAATATTCTGTCTAACGCTGTTGGCTTCAGTTTGTTAGTGGCAGGAGTGAATTTTCCAATTCAGATACTATTGGAAAGCTGTTTGTATCAGAAAACCCTTGGTGGAGTGCACTTACGGTGTAAAATGGGAGCTTAGGAGAGTTACAGTCTGGGGAAACTGGATCTGTTCTCAAATAACTGAAAACTGGTGTGTGTCCTTAATCATCCTAGGAACACATTTACTTTGATAATGTTGCCTTTTGAAGAATTGATAGGCCTTATTGTATTTGCAGGTGACTGGTAGGGGGATAAGAGCAGGTGAAACAAAGGTGAATAAAATATTCTCTTTCTAATTTATAATTAAATTCTTCAACAAAATTGTTGCTGCTACAAAGTATTGAGCTTTTAAAGGAAACTGAGTGGATTGAAGCACCATGAGTACTCTGTAATGAAAGTGTCTCTTTCAGCCTTGTTCCCTTGTTATAATACTGTTTGTTAATGTGTCTTCTTTGTCTGTTCCTTCACTATTAAGTGAAAAAAATTTTTTTGGACTTCCTTTCTCTGTTTTATATTTCTCGTCAAAATTTGGTAGGGAGACCCAGTTGCAATTCATAACTTTTGGTTCAAACTGCCATTCCAGAAAGTTTAAACAATGTAGAGGTCTGTAAATTTTGATAAGGGTGCTTCAAAATCAAACACTATTTGGTTTCAATTTAGTAGCTGCTGGTTTACTTCTGGGATTGCTTTAGGACAGCTGGGAAACTCTAAGATAAACATGAAATTGAAATTTTATTTTTTAAAACCAATTCTGTTCAGAAACAGTTTTTTAAAGTGTTAATGAACATATATTTTATTAATAGTCCCCAGCTGGAAGTTACAACTTCATTTTCCAGAAAGAAAAATGACTTTTAAATGTTTCATGTGTCAAAGGATGAGATGAGAATCATCATCTTCCTGAAACAAATCAAGGCAATTAGTTTATCAGGTATTGTATGTTTATTTGTAGGCTTCTTTACAAGACCTGTAAAATCTGAATATTTCAAAGCTTTCCTCTGAAGTAAGCAGTCTTATCCATGAAGTTTATGATTTTATAAAAGGGAACAAAAAGGCACTAAATAACTTTTGCTGCAACCACTTGTGAAACTTCTTGCATGACAAATTTAACTCAACTAGATCCTTGAAGTGCTGACCAATATTCCATATTTGAAAAGAGAAAAAAAAAAGGTGCTAAAAAGTAAATGCATGCAACTAGAAGATAAGAAGTTCTTTATTAAAATATTTTATGCTGTAAAGTCATGTCTGTTCTATCTCCTGTTTCCTGAATAAGCACAATTGGCTATTTTTGGACTAGGTTGCTTCTTTTGGTACTTCTTGATAAAAGCACATACCTGTTAAATTTAGTACAGTTTGTTACTGATATTTATTTAAAAACATCGGATTATTGTGCTATTTAAGGTTAATGGTTCCTTTACTCGGTCTACAGCAGGCAGGATCAGATGCTTCAGAGAAAGATATGAAAAATGTGGAAACTGTCAAATACAGATTAACCATTCCAGACAGGAAGCTTTTCTAACTTTACTCACAGTCTGTCACTTGGCAGACGAGTTTCAAATTTTGGATGGGAAGAAAGTTCTTCCCTAGTTTTGTCTGTCTTCTTTTCCTTCCCAAGCATGCTGGCTGGACAAAAGCATAATTACTCTGTTCTGAGATTAGCTCTTTCCAAGAAGTGCATATTTGCTATGTTCTGCATTCTTAACCTGTATTGTATCATTAAGGTGTATATCGAAACTCAGCATTCAGTAGTGTGTTGAGTCTGTTATAGACAGTGCATCCCTTTGGAGAAAGACGTAACATTTTCAGTTAACAGAATTAAAGTAATGCAGTGCCCTCCCCACTGCCATCTCTGCATATCCATGTGTGCACAAATGCTTGCAGTACTTGTGGACAGTGGCTTCTTGTTTTCTTGGTCAGGGTATGCTGGGGGAGGGAGGGGTTGTGTCTGATTTTTGTTTTTACCAAATATAATCACAGTCTAAAACATGCTCGTACTGATGAAGGTAGTTTCATACTGAAGCAAGTCATCTTCCTAAGCTATCATCTTCCACTGCAAGGTGCACCCAGCCAAAATGATACCTCTGCTTTTAAAGACTTCTCATAACTGGCTGATATCTGAACGTCTGGAGAACCAATATTCCTGATCTAATTTATATATATGTATATATAGTGATGAATATTATCTGTTTTGTGCTTATTATATATTTATTTTCTTTTAAAGGATGATTTTGAGGTGAAATCTGAGGAACGTGCCAGTGTCATCCAACAACTTGAGCAAACTATTGAGGATCTAAGGACCAAAATTGCTGAACTAGAGAAACAGTTCCCTGCTGCAGATGTACAGAATGCTGGGAGGGAGCAGGAAAATGAGCACACGCATGCAGTCTGTGGGGAACTCAGCAGTGTGACTCTTCAAACGAACACAGAGGAGACTGTACCTAGAACTGTATCACAAGCAAGATCTGTACAAACGTCACCAACAGAGGATTATTTAACACACACAATGCCTTCAGCCAACGCACTGCCACAGCCACTCCCACCACCTCACTTAGAAGGGGGCAAAAGTGAAAGGCCAACACAGAAATTGCCAGCTCTAGAACTACAGCCCACGTTTTGTTCTGAAATCTCCTTAATTCTGTCGCCGAAGCTAATCTCGGTGCCGCTGGATGCAAGCCAATCAGTACAGAATATGCCGCAATCACCTCTTCCAGGACCCAAAGTTAGTTTGTCCCTTGCATTTGAAGGAGAGACTGAAATGCCAGATTCTCATCAGCTTCTAAGTACTGTAGGTGTGACTTGTAGTGAACATCCTCCTTCTTTGCCCCCGGAGCCCACATGTAGCATTCCCCCATCACTGCCAGCCAATGAACCAGCTGCTCCCCTGTCTGGAGCACATGGCCCTTCCATTTCCACTCCCATGTCCATGGCAGGAATACCAACCCCACCACCCCTGCCTGGCTCAGGACTTCTTCCTTCCACTGGCTCAGCAGTGCCACACCTGGACCACTCTTTGTCAGGCATGCCACCACCCCCTCCTCCTCCACCTTTGCCAAGTGGGGAGATACCAATGCTGTCTCCAGCCCCTCCTTTCCCATGTGCTGCAGTACCACCACCACCACCTCTACCGCCACCTTTGCCTGGAGTAGGAGTTCCACCCCTTCTGCCCAGTTGGGGCATCCCGCATCCCCCTCCACCACCACCTTTACCTGGTGATGTCCCTCCCCTACCTCCTCCTCTGCCTGGCCTGGGAATGCCACCCCCACCCCCAGCACCACCTCTGCCTGGAGCAGGAGTGCCACCTCCTCCACCACCTCTGCCCGGTGCAGGTGTCCCCCCTCCACCACCTCTGCCCGGTGCAGGTGTCCCCCCTCCACCTCCTCCACCACCTCTGCCCGGTGCAGGTGTCCCCCCTCCACCTCCTCTGCCCGGTGCAGGTGTCCCCCCTCCACCTCCTCCACCACCTCTGCCTGGTGCAGGTGTCCCTCCTCCACCACCTCTGCCCAGTACAGGTGTCCCCCCTCCACCTCCACCACCACCTCTGCCCGGTGTAGGTGTCCCCCCTCCACCTCCACCACCACTTCCGCCTGGTGCTGGTGTCCCCCCTCCACCCCCTCCTTTGCCTGGGTTTGGGATGCCACCTCCAGCCCCACCACCTTTGCCTGGAGAAGCACCACCCCTTCCAGCACCAGCCCAGGGAAGCACCTACCCAGCAGTCCCACAGGTCTGTGGGTTTCTTCCTCCTCCGTTACCATCTGGTTTATTTGCAATGGGAATGAATCAGGAGAAAGGGAGCAGGAAACATGTAATAGAACCTTCTCGGCCAATGAAGCCACTTTACTGGACAAGAATTCAGCTCCACAGTAAAAGGTAAGTCACAGGGTTATGAGGAGAGTGGTGTTTTTACTTTATGGCTGTCCTGATAGCGTCAGATGTTGTGAGCAGACAAGTCTTTGAGACAGCCTTATTGCAAACAGGATTTTATTTATAGTTGGATATGTAAATGGAGCATCCATTTCATTTACAACACAGGAACTCTGAGTACAAAGTTATTTGCACATGAAAGCTCTTTAAGGGTAATGTTTTCGGCTGTCCTTTGGGGTTACGTACTGTGCATTGATCAGAGATGTGGGGGTGACTGTGTGCCACTAAGTGTTGTGCGAGGTGGATTTTAAAATGTCATATTTGTGTTTCCCCTTACCTTTCAAGATACTGTTAGTCTCTCTAGAGCAGCTTGCAAGTTTTGGTATTGTCTTCCTTCTAGATGAATGTATGCTGAATGCATTTTATCCTGCTCTTTCCTTTCTCCAGTGACCTAGAAATCTTTTTTTTTCACCTTGTATACTCATCAGGTGGATTCAAACTGCAATTTATTTGCATGGCAGCATAAAGCTATTCTGGTAGCCCTAACTTTGATATGACCTTGATATACTTGGTTTTGGTTGTTGATGCTTTTTGTTTGTTTGTAAAATATCATTCTTGGTCATGAAGTTTCCTTTGTCTTTTCTCTATGTCTCAGAGTGCTGATTGTAAAACCCTTCTGTTGTTATTTAATGATTAATTTCTTCTTTCTTTTCAAGTTCTTGCCACTGTCACACAGGTGGTCTGCAGATAACTGTCTATTTCTACTGCTCTTTGTGTCCATGTCTGTATGTTTTATCGCCTATATACAGCCTATTTTAATCTTATGTGTGTAAAGGGTGTGACTATAAATGAGCCTGACCATTACTGTGTGTTAACTCAGGCAAACAAAGATGTATGGGGGAGAATCAACAGTATATCTTATCAGAACGCTGCTAGTATAAGTTAGGCAACAACTTTTAAATTGCTGCTATTTTATTTTTTTTCATTCCTCCATTTATGACCTTATTTAGTTTGACGTTGCCCTACATAGGTCTTTTGCTTAACTTTAGAGATTCTAGTGCTTCACTTGTGTGGGAAAAAATTGAAGAGCCTTCCATAGATTATCATGAGTTTGAAGAACTGTTTTCTAAAACAGCTGTTAAAGAGAGGAAGAAACCCATTTCGGACACCATTACAAAAACAAAGACTAAACAAGTGAGTACTCGTTTAATTTTAGATCCTTTCTAGGCTGGTTTTTACATAAACACAGATTTTTGCATGCAGCTGAGACGAATTTTGCCTGGTGTGAAATTGTTACCATATATGTATATACATACAATATAGAAATGTAAGAAAAGGAGAGAATATAGGATGGATTTCAAAGCTATATGCGTTAAAGACTGAAGATTTCTTTTTTAATAAATTACTTTTCAAGTGTGTATTTTCTTTGCTTTATCCACTTAAAAATTAACAAAAATTATACTAAAATAATTAGATGCATATATGATGCTTTGAAATTGACTGTGTATGTTCAATGGGGGTATATAAATTATTCTGATTAATTTTATAAATTAAATAATGAGTTGCATATGAATTACCATGATTTCAGAGAAAAATTGTGTTTAAGAATCAAAATCCTAATGTTACACCAGTCGTAACAGTTGTAAGTTTGCATTGTCTTTTTATATATAGTGAATATGAAGTTTATGCATACAATAAATGACAAGCATAGTTGGGAAAATCCAACGTTAATCAAACTGGTTTCTTGCAATAGAATGGTGTTTAATAAAATGAAATTAGGAATCATCTTCCAAATACAGAAGTCTAAACCCTGGGGTAAGAGAATTGAATCTGAATATTTATGTGACTAGAGAGCTGTTATCTTCTTGGTATCTGTGTAACAACTGAATTGTGGTGGTATGATAATTAATTTGCAATTAAACTTTCAGACTATAGAGGAGAATGTTCTTATGTAGAATTCTAAACAGCCGTTATAAGTCCTTGTTTTATCTTCTGTTCATTCCTGTGCTCAATTCAAGACTAGCCTGTTCTTTCTGTCATCTTTTAACATACAGGTTAACGCTATACAGGATTGTTTGTCCACATTGGATGTACAGTAAGACTCTTCAGAATATCCATGCAGTAAATCTTATGTTTGGGTGTGACCTCTCCACCTAGTAGTTGGGGAGGTCTTTCCCCTACAGACACACTTTGGTCAGCAATAGAAATGTGCGGGCAGTCTTTACTGTGCTGGCAATCTGCTTCAGGCAATAGAACTGGTAGCGAAGTTAGGATGATCATCCCAAGGTGTTGGATAAAACCATTATCTGGATGAACGTGAAGGATAGTTCAGCCCCGCTCCTGTGACTCCTCATCATGTACCTTGTGTGCTGCACTAGGCTGTACTAACTGGGATGGGGGGAAATGTAGCAGCGCTGCCGCTACCTTACTGTCCTGCAATAAGTATCTGAAGTGAGGGCACCTTTCTCTTCTTCCCTCCTTCTAGACAAAGCCTCTTTTAATGGTTATTCTTAACTAAATTAGCATGACAGCACTATAAGTAGAGAAAGGAGTGCAAAGGTATACCTGATGCTTTGTCTATGAACTGTTGGGCAACTCACATTTCATGAGGTTTGGTGATGCAAATCTCTATACAGATTACAAATGATGACTGTTTAGTTCTGTAATGTAAACAGTGGTTAAAGACAGGCAGCAATTATGAATAAACATTTAATGTGGATTTTAGTACTAAGAGTATTTATTTTTCTTACAATGCTAAAAAAATAGATATGTTGTCAATAAATAGATGTAGATAAAACTAAATGACAATGATTGATTGTTTCTAACTTCGCTGGAAAGTACAACTTGTTTATCGCAGAAATTTCCACACACAGAAGTTTAAGGCAATCTAAATAGGTGCCATCATCTAGAATGAACATTCCTGTGGGCCACCTAAACTGACAGGAGATAATGCCCTGTATGCTTCTCTTCCTCTGGTGATCAAACAAATGTACTGCTCTCCAAAAGAGAGAGAAATTTCCTCATGGAGAAGTCTGATTTGTTGAAATGTAGTATCTGGGGGTAAAAGATCAGCCAAATAGATTAATCGTAGTTTTAATGAATGCCTGCGATCGAGCTATCTTTTATTGCAGATGCCAAAGTTAAACGCTTACGTGTGCAAATCCATCTTGGGATTTTCATAGTACTGGTATGAGACAACTGAACTACAACAGCTTCACGAGTATATTCTATGTATACCCTCTCAGCAGTTTGGAATGTAGGCTTCATTTTTGAAATTCTCTTCATTTATACCACAGTAAACACTTGGATAAAGTCCATCCATGTTAGCAGAAGAAACAGTTATTTGGAGAAAGCATGGCTGTAATTCCACAAGTATGTTTTTATAGGAAGAATCAAGTGCTGTTTAAGTGGTTACTGACTTACATGACTCCTATGATATTACGGGTGTTGTAAAGATCTTACAAATGGTGTTTCTGTAGTGATTTTTACGGGGTCATGTTATGCAAAGCAGATGTGTTCTGTCACCTGTTGAGCTACAAAGGAGCGTTGTACAGAACAGAACCAGAACCCACAAAGCTCTGCTGCTTTCCAGAAACACTCTAGTCTGGCAATTGGTTTTCCTCCTTGCATTGATGTGCGGGTGTGCTGAGTGGATGTATTGCTTAGATGGATTTGATATATAGATATACGGATATATAAAATACTAGCTACATTGGAAGTAGTAGTCAGGAAAAAATGCCCAGATAACTTTCGAATGTCTAAAATACTTGGTACTCTAAACATCTGATTTTAATACAGCAAAGGTTTCACTGTAAGCTGAAATAAAAATGTATTTGCAGAGGAGGTCACATGGGGGGAGGGGGTGGGCAGAATTCTAGCTCATCTGAAGAAAGATTTTATAGTTTTGGGATGTTTTAGTGAATGAAAGATTAATTGTTTTTGAGTATGCTGCTGTTCTGCACACAGAGCTTTTTATGCTCTATGCCATAGAGTATATCCCTGTGTTTGCTTGTGTATGTATATAGATATGCATGATCTAATTATTTCTAAATTGTGACCCCTTTTGAAGTGTTAAAAATATCTGTGGTGTTTTGGGTTTTTTTGGGTTAACAATTGAGTTCATTTCACCCTACCCAAGTATTGGTTCTAATTGTTTTTTTCCTTGTCATGATCTTCTGCAAATAACTTCATACAGTATAAATCAATAGTGCTTTAAAAAGAATCAGCATTAAATCTAACACGGAGTAAAGGCCACATTAAAATGCATTCCAGAACTTTAAAGAAAGAGAAGAAACGAAGTGTTGATATTATTTTTGAATGCAGCTGATTTTGTTCTTACTGTGTCTCATTTGGTGCTATGGCAAAAGCTGTGATCTGTTTTGCTCTGTTAATACATATATGTCAAATTCTCAGCTGCTGTAAATGTGCGCAGGCTTACTCAATGAGAATGCCTACTAAATCTTCAAAGAAAGTCCTTTAGCAGCTATATTATAGGTGGGGCTGCCATTGCTACCTATTAAAGTGGTCTGGCTTTCATTATAAGTCCCTGTTGTTATAACTTTGCCAAAATTTAGCTCTTTAGGCTGCAAGTTTTGTTGGGTTGGGGTTTTTTTCCCCCCCATATTTGGTGTCTCCTTCATTTTGCTAGTGTTAAAAAAGAAAACAAAGTCTGGTTTTGCTCATGTCCACATAGTTTCATAGACTTGAAATACGGAAAAATTTTATCAGATACAGGTCTTGCTAGTTGTGTAAAGGTTTGTTAAACTTTACCAGGCTGTATCTCAGTTCCTGTTGCTCAGGAGAGACTTCAGTTGTAATTCTAAAGATTTTTTCCTAACCTTGTACTGGCAGGCTGGAAAACAGGGGCAAGAGGAGAGAGGCAAAGGAAGATTAAGATGAGTAACTGGGGAGGGGAGGGAGTGAAGAACTGAGAAGATCCAACAGGTGGAAATACAGAGCATATTCTCTCAAAAGTGATTTCTCTCAAAAACGTGTGAGCACAGAGTATTCTTGAGCTGGGTGATCCTTTCAGCAAATAGTGGATCTGAATGGGTGCACTGAATAGTGTGCACTGAATGGGTTCAGTGGAAAAATTATACACAATCAGAAAATCTTGATATCACTGTCAGCATAATTAAATATGCAGAAGAGGCTGAACTGACTTGCATAGACTGCTTTCCTAACTTTTGAACAGTCATCTCAGAAGCCTCACTGGTAATCCTGTAACTGTATTTTTGGAAAAATAATAGACATCTAACTGCAATGAGCCTTTTGAGGGCAGACCATGTGTTTATAATCTATCACGTAAATGAAATAAAAATGTTAAAGATATTCTCGTATGGAAAGTCCACTATTAATCCATTGACATTAAGATTTTAATCTCCCTCTTCCACCCCAGAAAATAAATAATAGGTTACTAAAGTTTCATTCTGTTTCAAAAGCCTTAGATGCAAACAAGATGTATCAATAAAACTGTTTAGTTAATGATTTCAGCATTTTTGAATTTTTAAGTAGAACATAAAGAAACTGTAGAAATAGAATACCCCTAGAAATAAAATGCCACATAAGTATAAACTGGCAAATAAGGTAAATGCCATATTGAGATAACAGATAAAAATTTATTCATGTTTATTCATTAACACAGAATGACATAAAGGAAAAAATAATTTTCTGAAAAGGAATGTTTATTCCCTCTACAAGCAGTGGAGGCACTGTCTTAAGGAGCTTTTTGTATCTACGCTTATTGATCTGTGTTAATTGCACAACCATTTATTGTGATTTTATGTACTCACTGGAGATACAGTTGGGGTTCTGCTGCCCCTGCAGAGAGGAATTTTAGAGACTTGACTGACGGACCATCTTTATTTATACAAGCAAATAACAATGTCAGGAAGTTATTTATGAAAATAAGTAATATCACACTTTATTTGGCTTGTAAGAATACCTTCTTTTATGAGAAGCTGTATGAATGTGATCTCTGTTTTTTTACTTCTCATTCTCTTCTTTATATGGCTTTTTGATTGTTTTGTTGTTATATGTTTTGTAACTGTATCTACAAAGTTCTCTTTGTTTCAAACACATTTTTACCTGTGCGCATCTCTATATCAAATATAGCTACTTGTTCAGGCTTCCCAGGTTGATGTCCTCTATTAGCCACACGCATTTCGCATTCTTGTTTCCTTCTTGCTTTCTTTTCTTTGGATCATGTGTTTGCAAGGTTAAAAACAACCAAATGAGCTTGGCAACTGGTAATCTTGCAGTATGTTTTGCAAGAGTATGCAAAAAATGTGTGTGATTGCATGCCTAATTTGAGTACGCAGTGACAAGGTTGTTCATAAAAGTTGGGCTGATCACCTGTAAAAATCACCTGCTGGGTACATTGCAGACCATGCCTGAAAACTCTATTATACAGATTTTCTAAGGCAATTTTAGCTTTTTGAGGTTTATTTTTTTCAAAGAGTTTATATTGTAGCATCTAGACATGTTTGCATTGCTAACCCATAAAGACATTTTGACAGTAACAAACATAAGATCTAAAAATACAGAAACTAAACTTTAGGTACCCTTGTCCTTTAGCTGATGAAAGAAGGGATAACTATAATTGTGGTACATAACAATGAGCTTTAGGTATGGAAAAAAGAAAATCCCTGTGACCTATTTTTAAACAAAAGACTTTAAACTTTGCTATGTATTTCCACCCCCTACTCCAGGCTCTAAAATTAGAATACTGTTATTTTTATTAAGAGGCACTTTAGTATTGTTCAGCCTCCTGTTGAAGAACACAATACTTTTCTAACTTTTTATTGTATATCTGAATCTGAGAAATCTAAGTATTTTTTTTTGTCTGATGTCATAAGTGAGGAATATGAACTGGGATAGCAATCTCTTAGTAAAAGATTACTTCTGCAGTAATTCTTTTATGATATTCATTTTAAGTGATACTATTTTAGTGATAAAACAGCATAAAAGGGCATGAACTGTTTCTCATCAGTATCATTAAAAGCTTTATTTATGAAAGCACAGTAGGGTATTAGATAAAATGAATGAAAAGTAAATATTATGTTTAATCTTTACCCTCAAGCATAAAGTAACAGCATCGACAAGCTGGCAGACACGGTTACTTGGCTCCACTAATTTGTATAACATGTCAACAACTTGCATCTAGAAATACATGACAAAGAGAATACTGAAACCTTAGGTATCTCCCTATAGATTATGAGAATCTTCAGTGGGGGAAGTAACCAGTTAGTTTGCAGGGGGGATTCTGAGTTTGATTAGGGTAGGAGATGGAGAGGCACTCAAAATTACACTTTATGATTGATGTTCTGTGGTAAAAGCTGAGTTCAGTTAAATCATTATGTGCCATCAGGACAGATACGCTGTTAGACAGCCAGGACTGAGTGTTCGTTTTGGGAGTTCGGTTTTCTTTTTATAAGGATTAAGTAGAAATGTCTGATTTCCTATTGTGCCAATATCCTCACTACTTAAAGTAGTCCCTGTTTCCCCTCTCACATTTGCCATTACTTGCCAGAAGTAACTTCTGGATTTACCTTTCAAAAAAACAAAAGAAAAAACACACACAAAATCCCCCACTAATAAGCGCACAATATTATTCTATCTGTAAGACGACAAGGATGTGAAAGATATGATAGGTCCAGTTCTGCAATTACCAATTTTACATTTGGAATATGTTTGAATCCACAGAAAAGATTGTTGTCACAAGACCTAGTGAGAAGATGACCACATTACTGCCCTGATCCAGGCTCTTAACATCTTGTTTGGAACTTTGGGGTTTCTGCATCCTCTCTGTGACAGTTACAAGTTATAGTCCTTTCTACAGTGAAGTTTCCTGCATGTGACTTTTTGTAATGTACAGTAATTTTTCTTAACCGGTGAAAGCCTTGGGATAATTTTGCTTAATTCTGAAGGTCAGAATCAGAGAGCAAGAGTCATTGCAAAATTCCATGCGTTAACTAAATATTATTCTGGGGAAAGGGAATCTTCATATTTTTCCTTCAGGGTTCTCATCAAACATATGTCTTGCATTACCTTCCACTAAATATCTCTTTTGACTGGTTTTGGTTGTGTTAAACAATCGGGAACAAATTTGGCATGTAGTTTGTTTACTGCTTAACAATGAGGACCACTCAACAATTAGAAAGTTTGTCCTAGACTTCAGGCTGCAGATAATATCTCTAGCTTCCTTTTTATTTATTTTTTTTAGATTTGTTTAAAGCAGAGTTCCAGAATCCAAACTGAAAAGGAGCTGTGTATTGTGTCTGAGGCTTTAGATCTTGTAGAGATTGGGTTTATCAACCTTTTGTTGTTCCGCCTTGAAATGGCGTCACTCGTCTGTAGCCTGTAGGCTCAGACTATGCAGCTGATTTATTTTATTGTTTTATTTTTAAATGTGGGAATTGCTTTAGGCACTTATGCTAATATTCATATTTTCTGAATTAGTGTTGTATTGTTACAGAAATTCTATTGGAGGAAACTATAGTATTCATGCAATGGACTGAAATGCATAATAAAGATTAATATAAAAGATGACAGAAAATCTACATTTTAAATAAAATCAGACAAAACCGGTAGCTGCTACATAAAAACACTTTATCCGTTCCTGTTCTGTGCCCATTCACCTGACAGTCATGCTCTTTGGTACTTTTTCAATGTTGTGGTCCAGAATTTTGGCAGCAAAGACAACTTATTTTTCGCGGGGACAGTGCTTTTTTACCTCCTCTGATCACTGGCAAAATGTGACTCCGCTGTCCGTCAGCTCACTTGCAGAAAAAGTAGCTTCTTTTTCCTTCTAACTTTTAGGCAGATTCCTTTCAGAGGACAGGACTTGAAGGGATTTTCTAGGCCACTAAGTCTGGTTCTATAGCATTCATGGGAATCAGGCACCCTAAGAAATCACGTTTTAACCTGCAGCATAACCACGTAGTTAACTTATTTGGTTCTTTTTCCTCAAGGATTGGCCCCCTTGCTGTATTTGTAGACTTGACTTCAGTAGCTCTGTGAGCTTCAAATTGCTAATGGGTGGTAGAAACAGCAATTTCACAATTTGAAGGGAATGTAGTAGTATATGGGTGCTGACACCATTAAAAGTAGGAGAATCCCAAGAACAGACTCCAGCTTATCCTTGCTCTGTGGGCCTCCAAGAGAGAACAGTGTAGTTTTCTTCTGTTGGAAAGGTCAAGTTGTGAACCCTTCCTTGGTCCTAGCTACATTCGCAGCTGAATGCAGTAGTAACGTTGTTTTGGGGAAGATAATTTAACAAAGCTATTTTACTCTCTGTTTTCTTCTGTTGTTTTTTCTTACTCTTTGCCAACATCTTTGCCAACATAGTAGCCTACATCAGTTCCGTTTCTACTTCATTTTTCCAGAATATGAGTGACAAGAAAGGTACACATTTACTCCAGATGAGCTCCTGTCACTTTGTGTGACTATTGTTATTTCTTTATACAACTTTTGGAATGGGTTTGCATTCATTCCTAATTCACTTTTTTTTTTTTTGCTCAGCTTTGGGATAGTTTTCTTGTTCAAAATAAAGACAACAAAAGATTCCCTCCATATGTTGATGACAGCAGAAAGCCTAAGTTATTCTACTATTGTGAGATGTTTCAGACTTGAGCAAAAGCAATAATGGTGGAGGCTGGAATCAGCAGTTTCCCCAAAATCTTCCGTACCAAATTAAGTCTTGTCAGCATTGTTGGAGTGAACAGCTTCAAGTTTTTGAACTTTGTTATGTAACATACTGCATTGTTTCTTTGTGTTGCTCTGCCTTTTCTGGAAATATGGGTTGGTAGCAACACCAGTTAAAGAGTTTCTGCTCTTTTATTTTGTAACTGGTTTGGTTTTTTCTTTTTGTTTTCCTTCTGATAGAATGCAAGATACTTGTTTGGTTGCTACTAGAGATATACATTGCAATGTAGCTGTTAGAAAGGCTTGATCCATGCCTTGCTACCCACGATCTATTTTATTTTGTAAACCTTTTGTAACTGCAAAGAAATAAATAGATAGTTTCTTTTTGCAACAAGAAAATCTCATATTATTTGTCCCAGCTTTATGTCAGATCCAGGCTTAAATGACATTTATATTCCGTTTAAAAACCACTTAGAGTGATTATAACCTATTAGAAGGAGAGTGTAGGGTATCATAATTATGTTTTTCTGAATTATGTTGTTTTCCCTTTTGAATTCAGAAAATCTAACCATCATATTCTATTTCAGTCCATTTGACTTCAGTTTTAAATGGTTAATAATATATTACATGGACTAGACAATTGCATAGGAATTTCTTGCTAATTTCTGTTGGATGACATCAATAGTTATGCCTTGAATTTAGGTCCTTAACCTTGTGAATGATAGTTATGACATACTTGGATTTTACTGTTAAATTTTTTCAGTTCATTAGCAGGATGCTGTATTTTCACTTCACTGTAGCTAGTTAGGAATATATGAGGAAAGGAGGATGAAATACCTTGTTAACTGATGGTTATGAAGTTTTAAGGGAGTAAAAAAAAAAACAAAAACAACTGGGTAGCCAACCATATCCTCAGAAAACCTATACTGCAAGCACTGTGAGTTTCTCAAGTTTCCTTTCCCAAGCAGTCCTAGTGCCAGAGTTATGAGTCAGGCTTTTACTTCTCTTCAGCTACTCCTTAAACATCAACCTACAAACCTGTGTCTGAAAACTTAAGTGAACCAAAGTTTGCCACAGGGCAAACATCTTGTGGGTACCTTTATGTTTTTTTTAAGACATGGATTGGCTCACGACATTCTTTACTCTGCCTAAATTAATTCTACTTTTCCTAATTTCATTTATACAAATTAATTTGTAAATAATTTTGCCAGTGGGGCTGTGAATGATACAGCACCTTGGTGCTAAGCTGGGAACCGTGTTAGTAAAAAAATCTGTATATACTTCCTGACTGCACTGTAAAAAGAACTTGAACTTACAGTTCTAATTATCTGGTTTTTCTTCTTTCTTCCAAGTGATTTACAAAGGGTTTCTTCTGTGTATTTAGTGCAGCGTAAAACTCAGCAACCTGACTAGATTTAATATTAACCTCTTTCATCTACATAATGGTTGTAGCCCTGCATTGGAAAATACTTCATCTAGAATCACGTCATTTACATATAAGGGTCCTTTCCTGGCATTACTTGCTTCTCATACCAATGATATAAAATTCACAGTAAGTTGAATTCAAACAGCTTAGAGTCCTGTGGAAGACGGTCTGTGAATTACTTCTTGTTTTTATGCTTGCAAAGCAAATACGTATGACAGTGTATTTTAGTGGCTAATTTTAACCCCTGAAAGCAAGATGTTTTCATGGCTTGATTTTATTGTTTTGGGTTTATTTTAAAAACAAAAAAGCTTTAAGACCTTTTATACTCCCTAAAAGTGATCAAAGAAAATCCCAATATGTACGTGGTTATTTTGCTTTTTAAATAAAATTCATATTGGCGCCTACTACGTCAAACGTTCAAATAAAATACAAATTCTCACAGTTTTAGCTTACATCAAAGATGGAAATCATTGTGTGGTTTTGGAAACCAAAGCAATTCCAAGATAGACACAGTTGGAATTTTTTTTTATGTGACAGCTTGTTTCATACACTTAGTAACATCAGTGTGAATTTGGAAGTGTGCATCTTAGTGAAAGAGGAAGTCTAGAGGAACTTTATAGTATTTTAGGATTCTTTTAGGATTAAGATTCAACTAGGTGACATAGTTACACTTGTGATGAATTTATGTAGCAGAAGCAGACTAAGAATATAATAATATTAGTTATTTTTATTATTAATATAATATATAATACATAATATAATATATTATTAATATAATAAAAATAATAAAATAAACTAAGAATATAATAAAATAAAATCATCATCATTTTTAGATGAGCATATAGACTACAAGGTACTATTTCTTGAATTTCTCATGAGTAATGCAAAGTATCTGGTGCATTTTCCTGCAGATTAATACTAATAGTTGGGTTTCTTTTGGCAGGTTGTCAAGTTGTTAAGTAACAAAAGATCTCAAGCTGTTGGGATATTAATGTCTAGCCTTCATTTAGACATGAGGGACATTCAGCATGGTAAGTGAAATAAGTATTGTTGATTCAAGCTTGGATCACTTCATTAATAAGCTGGAAATGCTAATTCTTTCTATCTTTTGATATGTAAAATAAATCAGTAAGAGGCGCTTTTTAACTCTCTAGTTTTCTGATAATAACTTGTTTTGGCATTTTTTTTTCCCCTTTCTAGTAACATATTCTCTTGTCCTGTAAGGAAAATAAAATTGTTTGTTTGCAGAATTGCCCTCAGATACCAAAGTTGTATAAAATATAGACACTTTGACTTTGGTATTTCTGTGGATGAAAGTGTGATGTGTTGTTTATTTTAATCCAGATAGCATCAGGACATATCCAGAAAAGTGAATTATAGCATTTAATGGATTTGCTATATAAAATATTTCCTATATTTAGGTTAGCACAAACTGTACAGTTCTTTTTGGAGACTCCAATACTTCTCACATTTGTGCTAAGAGACAGTAGTGCAAGAAGATGAAAAGTGGAATTGCATTTATATTCAGAGCATCCCTTATGTTTCACAAAGGCTTTGGATAGATTTGAAGCAGATTGAGTTATCCTGTAAAGTGCCGACCTATCTATTAAATAAATGTGGTTTCAAGTATAACACAGACTTCATAAATCACGAAAACATCTTGTGAACTTTCTAGGCTACCTATTTACAGCCATGCATTCAGTTTACTATGATTTGCTTATTTTGTGAAATTATTCATAAATGGAACAAATTTCAGAGCACTCTGTCAGCTAGTGAGTAATTCTTCATCACAGTTTTAAGCTTTTATTAAATTGTTTTGATGGTTACTAGACTTCCTCAAGCTGAAGCATTTAAGATGGTAGTCATAGAGCAAGGCGCCAGTACTGGCGCCAAGAAGTACTTGGTATTTCCAAAGCTGGCAGATGTAGTTCAGTTAAGTCATAGAGCAAAATCTGAAAACAATGATATGGTCCTTTCCTTCAGTCAAATATTCAACTTGGTTTCAGTTAATAATGAGAACCTTATGAACAAAGGAGTCCGCCTAACATCTGTGTCTGTGGTAAAGCCAACACAAGTTCATTGAAAATTTGCTTGCTTAACATGCAACACTAACAATAACATGGCATGAATGTCAGTAGTTGAAGGGGTCAAACAATATTATGCTTAACCTTTATCCTATTACAATATTAAGCACACATGATTGTCTAAGAGCTGTGTGCAGATTTTATATATTCCTCTTTCAATAGTTGTTTTCTAAAGCCAAAAGTCTTTGCAAAAGGGAATTTAGTACTGCTCTTATTCCCTTGCTGTGCAGAAGTGATTGAAGAAACATGAGAGAGTTTTTGTCTGATGGGGGAAATTGTGGAAATGGTTGGAAGATCTTGGTGTTGAAAATGTTTTGGTTTTTAAGAACATAAAATAGGCGTGAAGAAAAAGGGGTGAGGAGCAGGAAAGAAATTTGCATGGTGGGGGCAAGAGGAGACATCTCACCAAGAAGTATTTCTGGCATCAGCCACTCCATGCGGAGTTCTGTCAGTGATCTAACCATGGAGCCCATGGAGAAATTATAATATTACAAGCCCAAATATTTATCTTCGCCTTTCTGTATGCAACTTTTTTACTTGCTTGTTAAAAAGTAAGGGGTTTAGATATTTTTGAGTTTTATAGATTACTGGGTTATCTCCTGCAATTTGAATATACTAGTGAGAAGGTACTACCAAAACCTAAAATAATGTTAAAGAATGCCTGCGTTAGCAAAATAATTGATGTATTTGCATCTTTATACATTAAGATTTAAAATGCTGACAATAACTACAGCAAAAAAAGTGATCAATTGTCTTTGTCCCTGGCCCAGAATTTTAGTGCTGGTCTTGAATTTTTGCCACGTTTAATGTGCAGGAACATGTACATATACCCATATCTCAGTACAACACAAGCAAAGTTTTTTTCATAAATTTGAAAGGCACTGAAATGAAACTTTTTTTCCC
>JAOXJK010000023.1:40323717-40341837 GCA_025774025.1 Xenus cinereus | reverse complement strand
AAGGCATAATTTATTTTTTTTAAAACTTATTTAAATGTGTCTTTTGTCATTTTTATTGTGTAGAATGCTAAGCCTTAAGTAGCATTTGGGGAGTTATCATGGTAATCCTTTCCAGTTTCTTGAAAATCTTGAGTCCTGCCAGTCAATCTTGCACTTCAAATTCACTCCCTGAAGACCAGCCTCTGGCAGGTTCATTCAGACTGTTTGCTCCTCTACACACTATAGTTTAAAATAAGCATAATCTGGTAAAATGCCAGTCTTTTCTCAACCTTCCTATATCCCACACCCATGGTTTTTTCACCTGCCAAATTCAAACAAGTCTTATCTAAACAATTAAGATAAGCATTGAAGTACTCTCTATAGTCAAATCAGCAAACCTCTCAAAACCAGAACTGAAATACAATCTCTCTAAATTAAACAGTCTACAATGGCAATCATGTTTGTATTTAAACATTTTGTTCTGAAAGGATTACAGCATTGGTCTCCATTTTTTTTCCTGCCTAGACAAGAAGGCGACATACTGAGTCAAACAAAATATATTTGTTCTCTAAGAACTGAACTTGCACACTTTTTATAAACAAACTGTATAGGTGTATGAAGTTAGACTTCACATAATCAGTTACTGCTGTCCTTGACATAGTAGGCAATTGTTTGAAAGGTATGTAATGCAACTGTTTATATTAGCTATGTATAGCTATATATAAAATTTAGTTATATATTTTATTGTATGTATGTATTTATATGTTTGTAAAAAAGCTTTATCGATACAATTTTATCGCTATATATTAGGAATACAACATTAGGAAATGGGAATGATAAGGAGAAATCTCTAAAAAATTTAATTGTGTTTTTAAGAGAAGAATCAGTACAAAAAGTGATCCTAAAGATTCACTCTTTTTGATGAAATCTTCTACTCTTGTTGCTTCAAATTTTGCAAATGCATATTCTGACTTAATTGATTCTTATTTTATTGCTTCCCAGAAATGTGACTGCATGTCCTTGAAGTTATTTAAAAATTTTAAGTCTTTTAAAAACAATCTGAAGCAACAGCTAAGATTAATCCATGGCTTTTGCTTGGAAATTTTGTATACTGTTCTGGATTCCTACACAAGCTTTAGATCAAGGTGAATTACTGCCACAGTAAAGCTGTGAGCAAGCAGTTCAAAATGCTGTTTCTTGCCTCTGATCCATGCTGTATGTACTTGTGCTGAAGATTCAATCTACATTTTGCTTTGTGCACTTTAAAGTTTCCATCCTGAGAAGGTTAGATTATTTGCTAATAGATAAACATATCACAAAGGTACTGAGGGCAAGCAGGTAGGTAATAATACAAAATTGTTTTCAGTTATGCTAACTCTACCAGTGCAGCCCTCCCTTACCTACCCGTTATCAACAGGGTTTTTTCTGCAAGTTATGCAAGTCCAAGTCCAGGTAGTCCTGTTTAAAAATTCTTTTATGCCACTTACTTTATGAGAATCTTTAAAACTTACACATTCATGATTCTTTTATGTTTTGGTGCAGCTTTCATTAGTATGGGGACATTTGGTTTTACCATTGTATTTTCCATATTTATATAAACATAACATTTATTTCAGAGAGTCCCATTAGGGATTTAACTTTCTGCATTAAGAGAAGAGATTCGTGTTTCTATTATTTGAGATAAAGAGGAATCCCAGGAAAATAGCAATAACTGTCAAGTGTTTGGAAGTATCACAGATAAAAACATTACCTTGTGCAGTAGGCCTGTGTTAGATGAATAATGCCAATAAGCTCACATTGGGGGGAGAGGGGAGGAGGGAGCAAAGAATAGCGATTTTTGAAGTTGTGTATTTCCTGTTTAACTAATAAAAGACTGCAATAAAGGACTGAAAATTTTGCAGTTCAGTTGATTTTTAAATAGAAATATTAGATTGGATTAAAATCTATATTTACTTCACAGGTAGCTTGACCATACCAGAATCTTTATAGCAGCAAAGGAAGCCACTGCACTTGCATCTTCTAAGACTCTCTTGGCTCTTTTGTTGATAAGAATGTTGAGGCAGATGTTTTTTCTTCTACTTCTGATTTGAGCAGTTCAGCTGTCAATCATTCCGAAGAATCTGATGATATTGTCTACATTGAGACCTGTTTTTCTGGTTTGCTTGTATTTGCATGTGGGGTGCATTCTTGCATTTTCTTCCAAAGACACCTGTCAGTGAAGGTTTCCATTCTGGATTCAGTGACCAAACAAACAAGTTTATTTGTTCTTTTTTTCTAATTTGTTGTCAGAAACATTTAATAAGCTGATCAAGCTATATACTGTCTGTGTTTCTTAGATCAGAATTTCTCATTGCTTAAGGTTTTGCCAGTATGTTAGTTTTCTGATGATGTTGGGTCTTGACCATTTGAAGTTTACTACCTGTACGTTCTTCTTGGAGCAGCTATTTTTTTCAATTAACTCAGAAATGATCATTCAAGGAAGTTCATACAATGTGATACATTTGACTTACTCATCTACTCATGTGCTTTTTTTTCCTTCCCAAGTATCTTTTTTAGATATTTGAAAATGAATATGTCTAACCAGTATTTCAAGTACAATTACTTGAAAACATTTTAGAATGTTGAATGACTTTTAATGCTACAGTTCTACTTCAAAATTATGTAGTAATTTTGAGACTCTATGTACTGCTTATGGTATCTTTATAATAATGATAATGTTCTTAATAAGAAGAAAGTGCATTTTTGTTGTAAGACTGGTTGACACCTTTTCTGTTTATTTCACTCTTCAACTTGGAGTAATATTCTTGGTGAATAGATGGTTTATTTGTTAATATGGAGCAGAATTATCTGGGGATGGAAGTTAGGAAAAAGTACCATGGAAGTTGTAACCTCTCAGTATCCTGTAGTCTTGCATGTTAGAGTCACACAATGGGCAGAACAACTGTGAAGCCCCCACATCTGTACCCCACACTGTAAATGTACTGTGATTATTTGCTGTAGGAGATCCTTCATTCAGTGAAGAAGAATCAGTCTGCCTTTGTAATTTGCTGAAGTGGCTGTTTCTGCCATTTGATAGAGGAGATGTGAAATCTTGCAAAGACTCTTGGTGGTCTTTTGGAGAAAGAGACCAGATGTGAAAGCGAAGAGGCAAAGATGCGCAGGAGGAAAAAAGGAGTGGCCTGTTGGAGTGGTACTGCTTGGATTTTAGAGAATCATGGGAGAAGTCAGTTGTGGTGGAAATCAACATGAAGAAGCTGGGTGGGTGGTTTGCTGGTTTGTATCCCTAAAGCATGGATCTGAGAATAGCAGGATTGGTTCAAAATTCCTTTTGCAAATTTGAGGTGGTTTTGCTTCAGCTACTGCTTTTTTATGGGGAGTTAAACTGTTATCTGTTATCAGACAAGTAAGATTTGGAAATGGCTCAGTCAGTTTCCGGGGAGACAGCAATGCATCTAGGAGGGCTCCAGAAGAGCACACTCACTTGTAGATGAAGTCTAGAGACAGAAAAGCTTAGGAAGCATACTTGGAAAGGCCAGAGAAATGGAATGTGATTTGCCCTGAGAAAAGAGGAGACATAGACCAAGATTTGGACTGAATACCAGTTCTTCTGAAAGTCACTCATAAGTGAGATTGTGCTAATGAGTTTTATGACATAAAATTTGGATCCAAAGGATCGGGTTGATAATTCTTTTTCTTCTTCCTGAAATTCTACCCAGTGGGAAATTCTGAATTTTGGCCTTTGCATTTTAAAAGGAAATTCCAGAGTTTTGGACTTGCAAACAGAATAGAGTTTCCAAGCACTGGGTAGATGTAGGAAGTTGTACAGTTTATGTAAGTGGTACTACTGGTGGATTTAGATTAATGGCCTCAGGCAAGTGTAGGTTTGCTGTGTCTGTATTGCCTATCAATTTTGTTTTAGTGGTAGCTAGTAATTTGCATGCTCCTAGATATATGAATAATCAACAGTAATGATCTGTCCTACGATTAAAAAAATTGCAGCTACTTCGTTTTATAGTCTTCACGAGAACACATTGTGCATCCTCCAACTTCCTCTTGTTGCTTTCTCATGCATTTCTTCTTGAGGATTATGTTTGCTGGCAAAAACTTTGATCTCGTTGGTGGCTTGGTTACATATTGTGTTTCCCCAAAGGCATGTGGGTGGTGATTATTCATTTTGTTGTGTTTATTTTTTTTGTGGTGTTTTTTTTTTTGATGTTTCTTTTTTTTAATTGTGTCTGTGTTCTAAATTGGCTGCTATGTATATGGGAGAAGGTCCATCTGTTCTCAGAGTTCCAGTAGGCCTCTGAATATAGTTGTGTGCTTTACACTAATCTCACTTGTGTTTCAGCAGCATGATTATTCTCCTGTCACATGAAGTATCTTATAAGGTGCCTAGCCAGACTTGCAAATTAATTGATAGTAGTAAGAATAGCAAGTCTTTTTTTCTCTGCATATTTTTATTGTCTTTCCATATTGAAACTAGTATTTAAGTTGGCTTTGTTATTGTGAGTTTGCATAAGTTTTTTTTTTTTAATTCAAGTTATATTGTAGAAATACAGAATGGAATGGAAACTCTTCCATTCTGCTAAAATTTCTATATTCTGCAGTTGCATAAGAAAGATATAATTTCTGTCCCAAAGATACCAGTTTAAATTTCCATGTAGATAATGACAAAAACAATGAGAATATCAGTAAAGTTGTAGACAGACAAGAGATTCCTGAAGCCTTTATTTTGGCTATAAATCCTTTGAAATCTTCTTTCCCCTCTCTGTCCTCTGTAGTGTCAAGCAACCCTTTGTGATTGCTCTTCAACCCTTCTTTTAACTGTGTTGATTTTCTGTAAACATCTGTTGACCAGTACTTGCTTTTAAAAAAAAAAAAAAAAAAAGTCATTGGTTTGTAGTTCCTTGTATTTTTATCTGTGCATATTTGTGTGTGTATCTGGACATACTTGATTCAAATTTGGTTTAATCGTATCTACATATGTGTGTATATATAAACAATTATATACATGTACATTGAGTAATTTTACAGTACTAGGGCTTGAAACTGCTGCTTGCTTGCTGGTTTTATTGGCAGCAGTGGCAATAGGAATGAAAGAAAATAGCAGAACTATGAAATCTTGAAGGTCAGAACTAAAGGCCTGAGTCTGACGTAGGTAAAATAAAGTTGTTGCTATTACAGTAAAAGCCAACAGATATTCTTCACAGCTGTCTTACAAACATATTGGAAAGGCTGGATGATGTGCTGGCTATTAAAGATTGTTTCATAGTAGTCAAGATCAGGAAGTGGCAATGTCAATTTTGAAACATAAAAATCACTTTCTAACATAGTGACATGGGTGAAAATATCCAGCGACTGCAAGGCTAATATAAACTCTTCTCCAGATGTTTGCATCAAAGTATACTGGAATTATAACATAGCTCAGAATATTTTCATATGAGGAAATTAATGTTTGTCTATATTTTCATTATTTTGCCACCACATATGGTTAGAAATTTGTGTAGTCATGCTGATTGTAGGGAGGAAGCATGTTTAGCTAGTACACTTGGCTGCATAAGGAACCGTCATTGTTTTTATCAGTTCAAATGGTCTAGATAATGGAATTAAATATGCAACAGTCATGATTTATTTTGCGAAATATCAAGTTCTGCATGACAATGCTGCAGTACCGCCAAGGAACAGAAGTTCATCTCCTGATTCCTAAGAGTGGGGGATTTATGGTGAACATCAAAAAATCCTACTGGGAAGATAGAGGGCTATTTATGAACATATACATCTTTAGATGAAATACATAGAAATATATTTGTCTTGTGAGGGGGAGATTTGAAACATACATACTAGGATCTAATTTCTTACAGTCCTTGTCTCAGACTGATTTGTCTTAAGCAGCTCCCTGAAGTATGTACACTCTTCTGCATACCTGTTTTGTTGAAAGTACACAGACCTGGCACCATTCTGTTTGCCAGGCGTTCTCTTATCTCCTGCAAGCATTCAAACAAAAGTGTTCTATTGCTCCCTGAGTAATCCATGGGTGATCTTAATGTTGAGTAAAAGTCAGAGCAGGAAGTTATGTCATATTTCTTAGTGCAGGAGTAGAAAGTCTCTGGAAGGAAGGGGAGTGGGGTGCAGCAGCGAGGAGACAGCCACAGCTCAAAATAAATAGTTGAAGGGTGGTGAGTGTGTTCATATATGAAAACATTGCGTAAGCATAAGAATGATGAAATGTAGGGATAATCAAACTGAGTTTCATAATATATCCTGGTTTTAATAAAGCTGTTTGTATATTGGCTTTGACATATGTGTTTTCTTAAAGCTCTCAATCTTGACCCACTTTCTATTTGCACGTTAATTTTAGTCTTCAGTTCTACAAGGCAAATTTGGCATACTTTGAAGCATGCAAATAGTCCTATTGAGCAACAGGGATTATCAAATACAACACATGCTACAGTACCTTGTTGAGAGGGCATCTTTAAATCTGTGTTGCAACAATTACTACACTCAGGGCGGGGGGGGGGTGGGCAGGGAGAAAAAAGCCTGAGTTTTAAAATATCCCAAATAATTAGTTGCAGAGTTTTGCAGGCATCCCCTCCCCCAAAACAAAACAAGAAACCTGTTGCTTCCTGAACTGTTAACTGTTACAGTGCCATGATCTTTCAGATTATCTTGCTTTCTGCTAAGGGTTGTGGGGGTTTTAAAATATTTTTTCTGAAAATTAAATAATTTCTTAATTATTTTTTGTTTCCATCCTACAATTTCCCTTTATGCCCTGCCTAGAGATACAGTGTAGCCTGTGTAGTTCAATCAAGATCAACACTTCTTTGTTTATAATTTTCTTATACTGTAACTAAAACTGTGTCTCAGGCCTGTAAAGGGGAAACATGATGAGTCCCAGACCCAGAGTGGTATCTCTAAATGCTTTAGAGCTATTGGAAACAAATGAGCTTGAATTATATTGTCTGTAGTCTTTAGGCATATACAGAGAATTACTCTGTGACAGGTAGGGACATGGATTTATAGGACATAAACTAACCTAGTGCTGGGTTTCTACCCCAGATCAACATTGCAGTTCCTAACTTAGTCTTGCCTAGGTTTTTTTTCTGCTTATTGTACAAGTACACACACACAGACCCATTACAAAAAAAGAGTACAAATTAAGGAAGGGCAAAATGGGAAAAAGACTGCTATAGTGTGATAAAAATAATTTATTACCGTCATATACATTCTAATCCAACATTCTGAATTTCTTTCAAGATTTAAAATCTCGATGAGCCAAGCTGGATTTATCTGGCTTTTAAATGAAAGGTCAGTGTGCTTGCAAAAATATGTAAGAGGAAGACTGAAAAATACTATTTTTAAAATAATTCTTTTTATTAGCTGAAAATAATTTTTCACTAGTTTGCACAAACATTTCCTGTGCCTCCTGAAATTTTCCTAATACGAGTGAGGAGCCAGGGTTGTGTTCCTAAAAGTGTGCCACTCCTCATGATTTTTTTCTTTTGTCCAGGCTGGGTAGATGGAAATCACTCTCTCCATGTTGTTGAACTGGCTTTTTGACACTGAAAAAATACAGTATGTGTGTGGCGCCAGAATTGGTTGGGAACAGGAAAGGCATATTTTGTATCTGTACTAAACCTGTCGGCTTAGTGCATAGAAGACTTGACCCTTGTCAGGTGTCTTGAAGTTAACTGGCTGACTTATGGATAAATCAGTTTAAGACTGAAGCCAACCAGTGACAGGAATGAGCTTTGTTGTGTGAGTGTGTGTGTGTGGCTGTGGTACAGATTTACAAACTTTTATAATGCTTTCAGTCGGACCGTGAAAGTCTGATGCAAAGCTTATCTCTGATCTCTGGATATGGCCGTACTCATGGGATCGTGTTTGTGTGTTTTGGGGGGAGGGAGATGAATTCTTTAACAGTTGACACCTGGCTCTACCAGGTTTCTAACCCATAGTCTTAGGAAAGGCAGTATTCAAGGCATTAATAAAGTTAAAACCCTTAAGCTGTATGACCAATGGGTCATAAAAACTGTTGCTGGGTATTGTGCTCAGTCTTTCTTTCACAGCTGGATTATCATCCTGACAACTAATTCTTGGTTTTTGGTTTTGTTTTGTTTTTTGTTTTGTTTTGTTTTTTTTTTTGTCTTTTCTATAGCTGTTGTGAACTTGGATAACTCTGTGGTTGACCTAGAGACCCTTCAAGCCCTGTATGAGAATGTGAGTAATCAGAGGAAGTCCATATAATGTAGGAATACTGTAGGTCCATGTGAAGGTATCTTTGGTTTGCATAAATAATATTCAGAAAGCTTGTAGAATGTGTCCTGTTTTCAAGTGACTTTATTTTCCCTAAAGCAATCAAATTAATGATAAACACTTAAATTGTATTAACTGCCATTATGTGTTTCATATAGTGCATACATTTTTACATAAGTAACACAATCACCTTCTAAATGAATAAACAGAAATTGGTTTTGCTCCTTTTTTGTCTTCTTGGGTGGGACAGTCTTTGGTCAATAGATATCAGACCTTGCACTCCAGGTCTTTGGTTTCATTTTGTAACTTCACTAATGTAACAATGCTATTCAATTTAAAAAAAAAAGAAGTTTTAATAACAGCAATCATTCCATTTGTGTAACTGTGGGATTCCTCCAAAATAATATTAACTCTTTGAAAGGAAAAGGTTTGCTCTAAGTTAATGTAATAAAAAGTAGGATAAACTGCCAGGGGCTTCATAAATATCTGGTACTATTCATCAGAGAGTGACCACTAGGTATGCAAAACCAGGGATTCAGAATATACTCAGGCATGTTCTAAAACTTTACAAAGCAAGTTACATGTAACAATCAAAACATTGGATCTCAGAAGCATGTTTCTGCCTTCAGCTGAGGCCCATGAGCGTTAGTCCCTTCTACGAGCACATTGCCTAAACACATGGAGGTCTGACTAGGCATCTTCGGAAAGAGCAAAGAGGCTCTATATTCACCCTCCAAAGAACTTGAAAATCTGAAATACAAAACTGTGAGCCACAGAATGACATTGAAGGCCAATGTATGCTATTGTATTGGATTTTTTATTTCCCTTGGGTTATAATTTTGATAATATGTTAATTACTTTTATACCGTTCAGATTTTTGGTTTTTAGACTGTAGCTTTTTATGGCCTGCTTGAAATGATTTGTTGATTTTTGAAATTTATTATAAATAATCAATTTTAGGGCCTGAAGAGAGAGAGATAGTAAGCTCTGGTCCACTTTACAGAAAAACCAAAAAGCTAAACAAAACGAAACCCCAAGATCTGATGGGAACTAGGAAGCACTTCTACTCTTATTTCATCCATGAAGAACTAACTCACTCAACATTGCGCAGGAAGAAAATGGTCAAATGAGAAGCTTATTGTAACTACTCCCATATCTTTAAACACTTCTCATCCTTGGCCTGTGTTATTTTGCACTATTTTTAATCTGCTCCCTTACACAGCACAACTATAGCCCATTCCATACATTCTTTAGCATGTAAAAAGTTGAAGTAGTTTTATGTATTGCATATGTATGATTGTGAGAGATTGTGTTGTGGGAAGAACGGATACTGCCCTCATGATCAGTTCTTGCATACTTCCCTCTTTTATATCGCATAAGACCTTTTTATTTCAGTTTAAAAAAATAGCCCACCTATGTGGCTAATGTACTTATAGGATACATTTCAAATACTTTCTTAATGTCATCTCCAATATACTTTAGTTCAAGTATAATGGATTATCTGTAAATTTGCAGTTCATTGAAATAATCAAATACCATTGTATTCCTTTTGTCATTACCTTCACTACATACTACAGAAAATTGGTTGGACTAGATGATCTTAAAAGGTCCCTTCCAACCTAGGTGATTCTGTGATTTCTGGGAAATATTGTCCCGATTGAGGAAAATACCATATGTTAATCTCAGGCAAGACTCAAAAAGTTAGAATTACTATAATATATTTCTTTGCTTTGAATATAAGACAGATCAGCCCAACTTCATCACTATATTTCCTTGGATACAAGGCAGCAGAAAAACAACAAAAAACCAACTAAACCACAAAAACCCAAGAAACAAACAATAACAAGAAAAAAACACAAACCCGAACCCCAGTTTATTTGGAGAGAGTTTCAAAATAGGACCTGAATTTTAATCCTGGATCCTCTGTTTGATAAAGTTGTGTCTTGAAAGAGTGCTTTTTTAAAATTGAAATTTATTTTCTGTTTTTGCTTTTGCTTTCATTCTTTGGTGACATCAGACCTTGCACTTTCCTCACTTAGTAGCTTCACTAATTATAACAATATCATTTAAAAAAAAAAAAGTGTAAACAATGGTTGGTACCAGAGAGCCTGGCATGTTTGACTCCTACCTTATTTCTCAGCCTCATCCTTTGTTGTAAGTGGGGGTAACTTTGCCTCATTTGGCTACTTTGTAGTCTTAACTTAATTTTTAATGCTTAGGGTTTATTTATTGGACTGCGATTTTTTTGCTGGTTATTTAAATACCACTGTACTGGTTCTCAGCCTTTCTATTTGATCTCTATGGAACATATGGGAGCATTTGTTTTACAGTCTTCCCTCAAAATGTAATCATTTTTTTCTGATTGCATATGTCTGGCATGGTGCTTTCCCTTCTTAAATGTGAATGAAATTTGGGCAGTCTCCAAACCTAAACACACCCTAATTTCAAAAGCCACAGTCCCGAGGGCTCAATTCCTGTTTACTGAGGAATTAAAGTCTTGTTAAACCACAAAGTTACTGTATACATCTTAGTGACTTTTCATAAATGAAGAAACCCACACCCCACCAAAGACCCAAACCCTTAATAATGTATTTAATAGTATTAAATGGTATTGCATGAAGTGAGGACTTTGTTATTGCAGCACTGTATGGTACAGTCACATATTCCTCACATGTGGTTGTATAGTTTGCTTTTTATAAAGTTGTTTAAATATATGTTTGATAATCAGCTATGTATTGAGATCTAGAAAATTTTAATAGGAGAGTCTAAATAGATAAAACTGTATGTGAAGCAGCTACTTTAACGTGCTTTTACAGACTCCCTAATAGCAATGCTTTCTGGTGGCAGCTATAATCAGAGAGGGAGAGGGTAGATAAAATTCAGTGGAGTTCTTAATTTGCCATATGTGGTTAGGTTA
Organism: Xenus cinereus; assembly: GCA_025774025.1. Taxonomy (NCBI): domain Eukaryota; kingdom Metazoa; phylum Chordata; class Aves; order Charadriiformes; family Scolopacidae; genus Xenus; species Xenus cinereus. The sequence continues at coordinate 40,330,688 of JAOXJK010000023.1, read as the reverse complement.
TATCGGTTGTGATGAGAAATGTACTTGCAAATAAGTAAGATTGTAGCTAAAATATCGCTGTTTGAAACAAGATAAGTTTATTCCTGCTTATGTTTTCACTATATTGTGAAAATAAGTGTATAAAAAATGGGCTAAAAATTATATCACAGGATTATCTTTGATCTATGGATTTGCCCTTTTAAAGTCTCTTTACATCCCAAAATGAAATGTATATCCTTTCTTAATTTGATTGCTAGTGAATTGTCCACCCTGTCTCTATTTTTAAAAGTCTTAAGTCAGTGCTTTCAAAAACCTAAAAATGCCATTTGCAAGAGCAAAAGGCCCCCAGAATTGTGAAGTGCACGCCTGCAATCTGCAACAAAGATTAAAACCTTCTCCTCAATTATTTCTTGTGATTTTGTAAAAGCTGGCAATTACAATGCAATGCCTTAATCTATTTCTTCATAGATTGTACCTGACTTCTGATACATAACCCAGCTTCCAAGAAATATGAAAGTTGTTATTAATCTGGGTATTTCTGTATGTCCTTGCTGTGTCAGTTACTTTTGACAATATTCTGTAGACAAGTCACTCGATGCTTTTGAAATATGTAACATTAACTTTGAAAATCAAGTTGACAAAAAAAAATAATAATTAAAATACCTACACACATTTACACTGATCTAAACTCAGAACTAAGGTTCTGTTCCAAGGGGAAAAAAAATAATGAGGAAATGTTAGATTTATGTTGTGAAATGCAAAAAAGGTCCTTACCCTATATTTGTCTTACCAAAGTTCATAAGTTTATACTCTGGCAAAGTGGGAAATGTTAAACTGAAGCAGTGTATTTTTTTTTTTGCAGTAATTTCTATCAGATTTATGCTGTCTGGTTGTAGGTATAGTTTAGTACTTTTTTCTATTTATGATGTTAAATAATAGCTAAAATTAGGGGAAATAAATAGTGACATTCAAAGAGGTGCTAATGCAATCAGATTAATGATTTATTACAAGTATCTACTGAATGTGTTCTCTCTTGACACAAATGTTGGAGGATAATAGAATAGCTTTTTCTTATTATCCATCTGCAAATTAGAGAATAGATAAACATAAAGCTAACTGTTAAAAATTCTGAAAAATAATCCTCAATAATACCTGTGCAAAAGGCACATAAACCTTATTCCTTTTGTATCATAATTTAAAATACACATAATCAGAATTCAGTATACCAGAGACAAAATTAGGGACTTGAAACTTTGACTATGAACTTGCACCAGATACTTAGATTTTGTGATTTTGGTGGAGTATAAACCGTATCTCTTGAATTTTGCTCAGGCCTACCCATGAGTGGATCATGTTTAGCCATTGCATCTTTGCCAGTTGTTGTTTCTTTGCATACACAATCTGAGAATATTGACTTAAATAAGGAATAGTGAGTCTGCCTAACCTTTGCCCATGGATTTGATGGAGAAATAGCAACAGCTTGAACATGAATGCTCTCGCTATTTATTGTAAAGAATTTGCAAATAACTGTTTAGCTTTATGTTCCTTGCTAAAATATTTTCTCCTCTTTAACTATTATGAAAAAAATTTCAAGTTATTTCCTTTCAGTTTATCAGAAGAGAATATACTTGAGAGATTGGTCAGAAATAATAGAACTTAATTTAAAAACTGTTAGTGTGAAAACTCATTTACTTTTACAAAAAAACTCATTCACGAATTACAAGTGTAAATTGACTACATTAGTTTTTTGAAGTGTAATTTGAATAAACACAATTGATCTTCCTACAATGGCATGTCATTTACATACCTAGACCTTCATGGCTCTGACGACATGACCACTAGAACAACACCACCTCTCTTGGCATTCTTCCAATTTCTAAAAGCTGTAGATTTCATGTATTGCTGAGACTTCTTTTTTTTTTTTACTGATCTGAAAAGAAACAGAAAATTTCTTTTTCTTTTAACTCTTCATTGGTAAGAATATTCTAGATTACACCTGCTCCCTAACACAAAACCAAAAGCATCTTTCTCCTCTACAGTGCCTGTAATACTTAAGTGGAAACTTCTGCAGTTAGTTGCATCTTTCCTAGTCCTCACCCCGTGAGCAGATGAGTCTTCTATGGATAAAATGGATAAAATTTTCTAATCTTAGTACCTTTACAATTTCCTTCTCCTCAGGATAGAATTATACCAGCAAAATTTACTATTGTAATTATATTCAAATGTCCCGTGCCTGCCTTGACAGAAACTTTATGTAAAAAAAAAAGTCCCTTTGGAGGATAAATCGCCAAGTTTGTTTTCTCACCCTGAAGGGATACTAGGGTAGGGAATTCAGGAAACTAGGTGCTGTGGGTGGACCACTGCCAGTATACTAAAATTTAAACCTGGTAAATTAGTCTCAGCCTAGCCCTTATTAACTGAGAAAGGCATGGTACAGTATACATAGATAGGTCAAGGAAGGATCAAGCAAGTCAAGGGAATTAATTAATCTCTTCTTCTCAGTGCTGCTGAGACCACATCTAGGGTGTTGTGTCCAGTTCTGCCCTCCCCAGTGCAAGAGATGTGGGTATATTGGAGAGAGTCTAGTGAAGGGCCACGATGATAATTAAAGGCTTGGAGAATGTATCATACTAGGAGAGGCTAAGAGAACTGGGCTTGTTCAGCCTGTAGAAGAGAAAGCTCAGGGGGATCTTATCAGTATGCACAAGCACCTGATTGGGGAAAGGGAGTAAAGAACACAGAGCTAAATTCAGTGGTGCCCAGCCTAAAGACAAGAAGTAGTGGACCTCTTAAAGTTCATATACTGGAAATTCCATTTAAAAATAGAAACACCTTTTTTTCTTGCAGGGGTGTCCAAACACTAGAACAGGCTCCCTAGAGAGAGTCACGAAGTCTCCATCCTTGGAGATATTAAAAACCTAGCTGGACACAATACTGAACAACCCTGCTCTAGCTGTCTCTGCTTTGTTCCAGAGGTTTCAACTAGAGGATCTCCAGAGGTTCCTTCAAACCTCAACTATTCTACTGATCTGTGATACAGACACTACTACCATTATAATTTCTTAGTGTTGAGAATAAAGTTTGTTGCTTGGAGGGGAAAAAAAAAAAAAAAAGGTGTTTGCAGTATTTCCTGTCTGTTGGAGTATTTAATAGATAAGATCAGTCTACTTCAGAGAAGATGACCCTTGAAGAGCATCCACAGAAGTGCTGGCTAAATATTAGGATGTGTGGTATTCAAGACAGAATGCCTTGCAGTCATTTCCAGACTTCTTGAAGTAATCAGAGAAATTCTGAAGTGCTCTTGCTCTGAGTGACTCTTCGATCTCTTCATCTTTCTGTTTCACATCAGTATTTTCTCCCTCTTCACATGAAAAGATGGTCAACAACCTCAGAAGAACTGTCCAAACCAGACTGTCTGGTTTCAGGTTCCTGATGGAGCTGTGGCAGTATGATTTGAGATCGTTTCATACCTCTTCTGCTAATTGTACAAAAGCATGCAGGAAAAGAATTCAGATACAGTCTATCTTTTGCTTTGGCATTATTTAAATAGCTGGAATTTAATGTCTTCAAGTTCTGTGGTGGAGTAAGTTAAAAAATGTGTGTAGTGTTTTCTTAAAGGAATAAACACAGATATATTTGCTTCAAGGCCAGGTTGGATGGGGCTTTGGGCAACTTAGTCTGGTGGAAGGTGACCCTGCCCATGGCAGGGGAGTTGGAACTCAATGATCTTTAAGGTCCCTTCAAACTCTCACCATTCTATGATTCTTTTTTCACACTCGCACAGATTCATGTTTTGAATCTGTTTTGAAAACTACCATGAATGTCAAAAGAAGGGTCAGAACGATAAATTTCCATTCCACTTTTGTTCCTTTCCATGCCATTCCATTTTCCAATACTGCAACTGGAAAAAATATTTTCTCTGTAGCATGGAGCACAGAAAGAAGTGAGGATCTGTTTCTTTTGATTGGAATATTGCAGAAAAAAACCACACAATGTACTACAGGGTTCTCCAAGAAACTAAGGAGTTTACATGTAATTGTTTTGGCTTATTAAGATAAAAATGAAAATCATTTTACTCCAAAGAAGTATGCAGTAGTTCTCATGTATTATGATATGTATCATAGTTCCATTATAAATCAACTATTTTTTGTTGTTACACACTGTTTTCTAAATACCAAATAAAATTTAAATCGCAGTGTACAATACAAACCTATTTTCATTTAGTTTAAAAAAAAGACATTATTTAAATATATATTTAAAGATCAGATTACATTCAAATGCAACCAAACATATTTGGAAAGAGAAATACAACTCAACGAGAGTTCCTTGATCCAAAGACTTTATAAACAGCCAAAGGAAAGGGAGTGGGAATGAAGATTATTGTCTCGGTGCATGGTTGAATGAATAAATCTTTTGCAGATTACTAGTAGTCAATAATATCTGGAAGGTGTTCTGTTTTCCATCAGATGTAGCTATACTTCAAATCACTCTATGGACAAAGTATTTTTTCCATAAGCAGATACTAGAAGGGAAAGAAAAATCTATGAGGATGATTTCTTATGAGAGCATATTTATCTGATTGACTAGGTTATTAATTAACACTTTTAAATTACTTTGTTTCCTTTATTCCAGAGAGCACAATCAGATGAATTAGAAAAAATAGAAAAGCATAGCAAGTCATCCAAGGAAAAAGAAAACGCCAAGTCTTTGGATAAGCCGGAACAGTAAGAACATACTTATGACAGAACAGTTTTGCCAACTTCAGAAAACTTTCCCTGCTATAGTAAACTACATAGAGATGTTATATAGTAAAAAAAAAAAATAAAATACTGTACCTACTGGCAGTGACCCATATCATTTTCTTTAATCACTCCTACAGATTCCTCTATGAACTCTCGCTAATTCCCAACTTTTCGGAACGTGTATTTTGCATCTTGTTCCAATCAACATTTTCAGAAAGCATTTGTTCAATCCGTCGCAAACTTGAATTGTTACAGAAACTCTGTGAGGTAGGTTGTGCTCTGTGAAAAGGTAGAGCTAAATTTCTGATATTTAATCTTGTTAAGTTGTACTCCTATTTCAAAAGTTTTCTCTTTATTTACTTTAAGTACGCATTAAATCTGAAGGATAGCAGAATAGAAAGTTTTATGATTGTACTTCAACATCAAAATTAATTTTAGGATTAGCTTTTGGTACTGAACTGTATCATTTTTTGCCACCAATGTATATCAGTCTCTGGAAATAGAGTACCTTCTCCTTTTGTTAAAGCAAAATCTTCCTTCTTCACAGTGACCGTATCATTCCTTTCCAAGTGAACGTGAGTTCAGTCCACCTTGTGTTTGCTTGGGTTTTGGAAGTGTGCAACTCAATAATATCTCCGATATCTAAATTCAGTTAGATAGCAATGTCTGTAGCTAGAAGATTAGAGGAATTTTGTGATCCTATACAAAACAAATAATAATAACCACTGTATGGATTTCCTATTATTTTTTTCTAAGTATCCATTTTGTTCATTCACAACAAATTACATATTGATATTATTCTACTTCTACGTGTTGCAGTAGAAGGTTTTAAATTTCCCATATTTGAGCCTCTATATAAGTATTATTCCTAAACACAGTATCAACAAATCTGCTTGTCAGTAACACTGTTAACAGTAAATATTATGAGTTTGAACAGGGAATTGTTTCTCTTTCTGTTTTGTAGACATTGAAAAATGGGTCAGGAGTTATGCAGGTCTTGGGTTTGGTTCTCGCCTTTGGAAATTACATGAATGGTGGAAACAGGACGCGAGGACAAGCTGATGGGTTTGGACTAGATATCCTGCCAAAATTGAAAGATGTCAAGAGCAGTGTAAGTGGATTGTAGACTTCCTGTATGCCTGAGAATGTTAAACTCTCAGAAAATTACTTTGTCTCCATATCCAAATAAATGGTGTGAAAATTATGACGGCATGTCAAAAGGAATTACACTTTATACTTAGCTGATCAGACTTCTAGAGTAGGATGTATTTATGTAGAAATATGAAAAAAAAATCTCTTTTCATTACTGTACAAATATGTTAAATTATGATTTAGTTCCTAGTCTGATATGTATTTGACTTTTGATACACTGCATAGTTCTAATTTTTCTTGTATTCAGAAGCAATACTATGATCCTACATGTAAAAGGTTTGTTACAGAACTGGAAGCAGTTTTAAAAGAAAAGTTAACTACGTTTTGATGCTGATTCAAAATATGTGTGAGGAAAAAAAGTTCTTCCTGAAAATGATTGAATAGACATTCTAATCATTTGGGATAATCCAAAATTCATCATTTACATACATCGTGATTGCAGACTGTGTATTTCACATTGGACCACAGAACCACCTGAGTAAAGAATAATCACAGCAAGAAATTTTTGATTTAAGTTTTGCCTGGTATATTCATCTAAGTAAGGAGAATGATAAAAAGTTTTTTTCTTGTGTAGTGCTAAACTGCAGTTTGTGTGTTTGTTACCAGCACTTTTTTGACTTTGGTTATTCAGACTAGGGTTGTATTCAGATATCTACTTTGTTTACAGGTAAACAATAATCTTTGAGTCTCTATGGCTATGATGAAAAGATTCATCTGAATATGCACAGTGGTATGAGGGAAGGTTATAGCAATAATTCATGGGACTTTAAATTGGCTCCTACATCTACATAGTGAATCATGGTCAAGATCTGCTACTCTGAAAGGGGCAGGAAAAAGGAGGGTTTGTTTCCTTGCTTGGTCACTCGCTAAATATATGTGCTTTAGCTGCTGGGTTAGGTAATGTGAGCAGACTATTGTTTACCCTGAGTAGAGAGACCATGTCAACCATTTGTCGTTGAAGGGAAGGAGGAACTTCATTCTGGCACGCTTGTTTCCAAGGGAGTGATGATGTGAACGAATCACAGAATCACAGAATCATCATGGTTGGAAGGGACCTCTGAGATCATCGAGTCCAACCACAAAATCTGGGTCATGACC
>JAOXJK010000023.1:40310585-40323617 GCA_025774025.1 Xenus cinereus | reverse complement strand
CCAACCTGATCTAGTTGAAGATGTCCCTGCTCATTGCAAGGGAGGTGGACTGGATGACCTTTAAAGGTCCCTTCCAACCCAAACACTTCTATGATTCTAATGTTTAAATTGTTTTAGTAAGGCAATATACAATATATGCCAAACATAATTCTTAGTACAATGTGTTTTGGGGCAGTTTACATTAGCTCAACCTTCTGGTTGACTCCAGATACATCACTAGTTTTAGAACTTGGCTTGGTAGATTGTTTAGGCATGCTAAATTTAGTTTAGTGATTCAGGTCTTTAGTATGTAATTTTCTGGAAATATTATGACCATTACCCTTGCTATTGCAAGATACATCTTCAGTTTATTTGCTACTGATCAATTAAAAAAAGTTCTTAGAAAATAGTTTTCTGAAACTATCTGAAAACGTAATTCTGTCAAAAATCCCCTTCAAATCAAAGATTTTCTTCTGAAGTTTCATTACAGAGATTACAGAAGGGAAACAATGAGACAGTTGTCCCAAAGACCCCCCGAAGTTCCAAAATTTTGTTTAGAAAAATAACTTTGTTTAATTAAACTTTACTTTGGTTATAGTTATAGATTAATAAAAAGATCTGAATGTTGCCAAACAAGTTGTACACATGAACCCAGAAACAATTTCTCTTTTCTTTCTTGGGAAATTTAAAAAAGTTTACAATTAGGTAAACTTCAAAAATCAGGAGTAACTTACATGAGTGTTAAGATTAAATGGTATTTCAGTGTGTTGGGGTTTTGTTTGTTTGGGTTTTTGTTGGTGGTTTTTGTTTTTTTTTTTTTACTGAAGGCACCAAATCAGCAAAGTATTTTCTGTACTTGACACTATATATTTCATATATATAGTTCAGAATTATAACGTCTGAATTTTTTTTCAGTTAGTTTCAGTAACACAGCAAACTTTATTCTTTTCTATACAGGACAACAGCAGAAGTCTTCTGTCTTACATTGTCTCATACTATTTGCGTAATTTTGATGAGGTGAGTGAGAATTAATTTTGCTCTTTTAAATTCAAGTTTAAAAAATTAACTTACTAAATTCACTCTTCTGCTGTACAAGATGAAGAAATGCTTACAAATATTCTTTGTGCGTTAATTATATATTTTAGTGTATAAAAAGTAATGAGCATTATGTAACTGTTGATTTGTGTTTTTGTCAGGATGCTGGAAAAGAACAATGCATCTTTCCTCTTCCAGACCCACAAGATCTCTTCCAGGCTTCACAAATGAAGTTTGAAGACTTCCAAAAAGATCTCCGCAAAATGAAGAAAGATTTGAGAGGTACTGATGCTAGGTTAAGTGCTAACTATATGTTACCAGCATATCCCTGCTGGTTTTGTTTGTATAATTTTGAAAACTTAAATGATAGTATAGAAATAGTTACGCGTTTTTGACTCCTCAGTTATTATTTTGTGTCCTTAATTTGCTTTGGCATGACCGTTTAAGCAATAATTAACTATTTACTGTTGACAATTTGGAAGAGATTATTAAAATAAACAGCATCAAATCGGTTACGTTAGCCCTTTTGTTTCAAAAACCAAACAAAAATAATTTAATTTATTTTTTCAAACTGATTTCAACAAGTCTTTTACCATAAAAAGAAATGCTGAGTGTTGAACCATGTCCATGACTAAAAAAAAGGTTGATAATTAGGTCCAAATACTATCTAGCAGATAATATATAGCATGTTCTTGAAGACAGGTTATTTCAACTGACTAAAAAATAATATGCAAAGAAAGTACTTTTTTTCTCATGCTTTTGGAATTATTTCTTTAAATGAACTCAACAAGCTTAAAGTAAGACACGTTTGCTAGACTTTATTAAAGAATATGTATTACATATCTAACATTTCTTAACTTCAGTGCCTTACTTCCCATTGTAATTAAGATAAGTAAGAGTACAGTTTGCACAAATGCTGGCTGATATCCATGATCTTCAAAATTTTTGCTAAAAGTCTCTGCCAGACTGGCCAAGTATGTATCATTATGCTAAATCTTGGAGAGAAGAATTCAAATCAAGAAGTGAAATGATCTTTATATTTCTGTTGCCTTGCTGATTTTGAATGCCATGCATCTAGAGACCAAGGGATGGTTTGGTAAACCCTGTTAATCCCTGAAAAACCTAGAATGGAAGGTTCTCTTTTAAAATAAAACCATAATATGGTTAGATATCTGTCCTTCCCTTCTTGCCTCTCTCATGCTTTCTGTTTGGATGTTTTAAAATTTATTCTAAACATTTAGAGGTAATATTTAAAGTTGTATCAAGGTCGCTTAGCGTGATACTGAGTAGTGAACTGCAGCACTATTTGCTGCCCTAAACAATCTAGGGGGCAAAAATCTCAGAGTTCAGCCATGAAAATTTATTTCTATGCTTCTTGCAACTTCCAGATTATCTGAGGTCTGATCTCCAAGCTTGCAGATAGAGAATAAAGATGCTTAGGTTTGACTGAAGAAAGGTATTTGAATTCAGGTGCATGTTTACGAACATCCATGGGGGCAGACACTATTCCTCCCAAGTTCACCAAAAATGTTTTTATATAGACAAAAGGCTAAATAGTTTTAGATCAAGGTTGAAATTTTCACACAGGCATAAATCTATTAGGCAAAAAATCCACACTGTGCAGTGATCAAAGCAAGGGTTCTGTAAAAATGGAAATTACACGCTTTGCTCTGCCGTCAGACTGCAGTTGATTTCTTTCTGTGTTTCCAGCCCAGGCCTTAGACTGGGGTCTGTGCTGTCAGTCTGGTTTATAGCTAATGAACTGAAGGACGACTGCAAACACCATTGCTCTTTCCCTACTGCCTTTAGTACAAACTTTTTAGGGACAGCATCAGCCCCCTTCTCCATCCTCTCCTGGATATGAAGTGGCAATTTCAATACCAGTCTGCAGTCTCATTCATTACTTTATCAGCCCTGGATGATGCAAAATGCTTTGTGTTGGCTCTCTTTTCCAAAGAAAAGTGTCACCCTAAATTGAAAATAATTTGTGTTAAAAAAATTTTATGACAAGAACATTCACTAAAAATTCTAAGTATTCCAATAGCTTAGTTGTTCTCTCTTTCAGTGAGACAGAATAGCCAAGTTTAATGCCAGCCTTTTTTAAATAGAGTACAAGTTTTAGCTGAATGGATAAAATTACTTCAAAGTGGTTTTCCTCTGCATTTACTTTAAGTACACTACCAGATTTGCTAACGTGCATCTGGAACATTATAAGAGCTAGCAAGTGCCTCATTAAATGACTGAGCAGGAAGAAGGCTGTAGGATGCTGAGCAAATTCTGACAAATTCCTAAATATGATCCTCTCATTTTGAAATCAGTGAGAATGAAAGAGTATTGAGTATTCCTGGGAAGTACTGCTTATCACTGACTTTAAAGACATAGAAATAGATGCCCATGAAATATTCCAGTTTTATAGTGAGATGCGGACTGTAACATTGGACAAATTTCATCAGTAATTAGATGGAAGATTTCTTGAAAGAATAGATTTCACCATCGGGGGGGTGGGATGTTTGCTTTGTTCTTTATCACTGAAAAACTGAAAATTGCACATAACTGATGGAGACAGTATCACCAGTTTAAGGGTATTCTCTCCATGTTAGTTTCAAATAACCTGCAAACCATCTACACTGATATCATGCTTAGTACAATGGGGGAGCAGGGTATTGGTTCACCCAGGAATGAAAGCTTCTGAAGATATTTTATCTCTGTCTTAAGAAACTTTCCATGACCATTTTTCAAAGGTAAGAAGGATCCTTTTCTAAAATTATGGAGACTCTTGAAAAATAACAACAAAGTAGAGGAAGGTTATTACAAAAAAAGATAAATTGTTTTGTAATCATAACAATAGCAGTTAATTCTAGCAATGCTGTGTTTTTCTATCTAAATAGGTCAGTAGTGTTCACAAAGATGTGCAGATATAAATAATCTTTATGGTTCTGTAAAAAAATTTTATTGTCATGCTCTTTCACAGTTCTGAGTTTGGTGTTATATTTGTATTAAAGGAACTGTTACACTGATTGCTTAAATAGAAAAAGCACTTGTGATGTTCAGACCTGTATGCTTTCATCCCTTTTCACTGTGGAGGGTCTTGTCTATTTTTAAGTTTTTATGAACTGTATGCCTCACAGTTTGTAAATGTTAGAAAAAAAGTCTCTTCTAAGATTTCAGATTAAAAGTGTAAGTCCAAAAGACTTTCAGAAAACATGCTGTGTGCCTGTTCCAAGTTTAGTAAGACAGAAATTTGCAATTCTTTTTATTTATTAAAAAAACTAACCAACCAACCAAACAAAAACAGCTCTCCCCTAAGACTATAGTGGAAGCTACACTAACCATGTAATATCAAACTTGCAAATTGTTCAGTTTTGTTGGTTTTTTTTTTAAATATAGACCACAGAGATAAAGTTTATATACCAAAGAACAGGTAAAACCTTTTGCTAACAAACCAAGTGAGTGTGGCTCCATCTGTTGCTCCCAGATTTCACAGCTCTCCAGGATTCTCACTTTAGCCTTTTTGACTTCAGTGACATATAGTTTGTTAAGCAACTTGATCTGCTTTTGATCTCTCCTGGCTGTCAGCAGCGTTCCTTGATGCAGTCATGCCAAACAATGACTCCTGTTCCTATGTCATTCCGAAGAAGAAACTTTAGCATTTGCCACATGACTTAAATCAACTGACCATGTAAAGAAAATTGGGCATCCAGGGTCACAAGAGCAGTGCATGAGTCTCACTGATTAGGACTTGTGTTGTATATCTATTATTATCAGTATAGTTTTCTGGAGACTTCAAAATGCTAGAGGGGAGGCAGAAAGATATGGAAATGTGTATTGAATCAATTAATGTTTTAATCCTCTCTGCTCTGTCATTCTCTGGAGATGCAATTGTGGTTTAGGAAAATGTTGCATTTGTGGACCATGAAATTCTTCAAGATATATTCAGTTTAGGAAAGAACTAGGACACTAAAATGGCAGTAAGAGTTACAGTATTTATGAAGTACTTACAGCAAGTTAAAACTGTTTAGAAGCTGTTCTTTAGCTACACGTTAACATTTTAGCTTTACAATTGTAAGTTTATTCTTTCAAATCAAAAACTAATTCATCAGTTGTCACTTATTGATAAACTTTCACTGAAGCTTAGATAAAAGGGTACTAGAAACAATGTCAGGCAGAAAATAAATCTGACTAGTAAAATTTTGTAGAGATGAATACCATATAATGCAGATTGCTACCAAATCGAGTTGAAGTCAGTACTTGCTTATATGTCATAATATTGTCATCTTAAATACCTTTGAAAACTGATTCCAAGTAATAATTATGATAATTGAATATTATATTTGTAATGATGCTTTCTTTTCCTACTGTGAGCATTTGCAACTCATTGAAAAGTCTCCATCAATAAGAAGCTAGGCTGTGTGGCCCAGTGTGTCTCTCTGATTTGGAATAAATGTGACTGAGAATGTTTATAAAGTGTTAAGTATTTGCAGAACACTTTGCATTTTAAAAAGTATGTTCCAAGAAAAGCCCCACAGTAAATTGGAAAAATGCACATTCCAAATTTTTTCTGTGCTTCTTACAGTCACCTAAAATTATCTCTTCATCTTGGATCTGCTAGTTGTAGAGCTGGTATGTGCTCTCAGGCTTAATACCTGCTGTGTAAATCAGGCCATTGGAAGTACCATATTATGCAAGACTTTTAAAAGTTGAATTGGGGGTGGTGTCAATGTGGGACTGAGAGAGATGGGATAGTAGCAGGCGTGTTATGCTTTGACCCTTTGTGATTTCTTTCTCGCTTTGTTATCTCACAACTATTTAGCTTTTGACAAATCATTCCTCTTGCCTCTGCAATGGTTACCCCTAACACCTAGAAAGAGGGCCCAACTCTAAAAGTTCAGTTGAGCTGTAGCGAGATGGAATTTTCCTCTTTGTGGTCAACTCTGTGTCTGGGGTGAATGGATAAGTTTGCAAAATAAGGTTGTGTTATCTGTTAGCTCTTTCATAGGTAAGATTAATGTTTGCAGGCTAAAATTAAAAAAAAATCCACCATTATGTTTGCCCATCATCCCCTGTCTCTCACATACACATATCCTTGTATATTTTCATATTCATATTCACAAGAAATCACATTTCCTTCACAGATCTGATTATGGGGCTAAGACTTTGGCAACTTCTTAATCAGTGCCACTTCTTGATCAGGAACAGAGACAGCATTAATTTCAACTTCAATTAATGAAGTTAAGCAGCCTAAGCCATTTAGGGTCTCACTAGAGATGACAGAAAAGGAAGAGATTGCTCTTCTCTAACTGATTGCCCACTCCTAAAGTAGAGTGCTAAGGAATTCATTGCCTCATCAAAACTTTCTGTTTTAACATAATTTGAAGTATCTGTGTTTCTGTTATTCTCTGTAAATAGTTTTGATATAAATGGGAATTATAATTTTTCACAATTAAGAAATAGTTCTTCTATTTTTCTTATATGAGCCGTAGATCCTTATTCTGATGAAAAGATGCCTTCAGTCTTTTATAATAAAATGCCAAATCTCTCAAGGTAATTATTAACAAACTAAAATAGCAACATTAGCAGTTTTGGTCAATCCTACAGTCATCCATACATTCAGTCTACCTTTACAGAAACAGCTATTATTTTAATCAAATTAAATCTTTACTTTTGCCTACTTGTTACCAGCTGTGCATCCACAAATTCTAGCTGTTTGTTCAGCTGTCACTGAAAGGGTTAATTGCTGCAGCTATGCAGCATGCAGACTCCTAAACCTAAACCAGATGTAAACTAAAGCCAGGCTTTCAGTCAATCTGCGAGACATATTTTACTGTCCTTAAAACTCCAAACAAGGAGCTGTCTATGGAAGCCCTTGAAGACTCAGCAGTTCTTAGTGTAAGTCTTTACAATTCCAAAAAAATAAATAAAAGAAAATTAAGAGGTCTTTCTGTACTTGTGGCTGAGTTCATCAGAGTTTGTCTTTTGATGAGGCCAGTATTGTTTCCTTTTGGTAGAGTCTAAGCTTTCTTTTAAAGTCACAGGTTGCAGCTGCAAGGAATCCAAAAGGCACTGAGGAAGTTGTGAAAACAGTGGTTGTGCTCTTAGATGCTTTTCAGGCAAGTAGGATGCAAGCACATCTCCTATGGCAGTCTGGGTACTCAGAACCTCTGAAAATTAAGGATGTCAATTCAAAACTTCCTTAAGAGCTTAAAAACAAATAGTGTATCAAATCTCAGTGCAACTTATGCTTTCAAGTATCTTTAAAAGTCTCGAAAATCCACTTAAATTCTATAGGACTTCTCTAGATAAGTATGTGGTTTCAGAAGCCGTTAACCAAAACATCCTAATGGACCTGTTTATTACTTATCCAAGATAATTCACAGTTCTGTTTGCTTTCTTACTATGCCTTTTGGTGGGTTTTTGTTGTTGTTGGTTTGGGTTTTTTTTAATCTTAAGGGCGTTGAAAGAAAATTCATGATGCCCATTATTATCCTGACCAAAGACAATACAGTAAGACTGAGGAGCAGCTGCTCATCTGCTCGCACATTTTGTTCAAAAAGGCATATTTTAGGATTAGAAGAGATTTGTTCTTCTAAGGGCTAAAATTTGGTATCCAGCAGAGCTAGTTGGAAAACATGCATTAAAAAGTTACTCTGAATTTCAAAAACAAAACCAACTATTTTTGATACTGAGACTAGGTGCATTTTAGATCACTTATTAGAATTGCTTGCTGAAAGTTTAGTACAATGCACAGAATGTTTTGAGACTCTTCTTTTCCTTTTCTGTATAGATGTCTCTTAATGAATATTGGCTGTTGTGAACCTTTATACAGTTTTAGTATATTGACCTAAAATTAAAAAAGAGGACGAGCATGCTAACACTTGAAAAATGGCAATTAATTGTATTTGAACATGGAAATAATGAATGAGAGGAGATTCTTGAGATACTGTATACAGCTGGAATTCCTTTTTTTTTTTTTTAAATCTCTAAACTGGTTTTGAACACAGATTTTCACATCAATTTCCACATCAGGAGCATTTCAGAGATCTGTGTATGTATGGGCAAAACACTATCAGTTTGGATTGCCAAAATTTAGAAGGTCCTCCCACAGGAATCTATTTGAATTGCTACTCTGGAAAATCATATACAGTCCTCCACAGCATATGATGTTAGAGAGGAGAGGAGACAAGATGGACTTCTGGTCTTTTCTGTTGCTGAGATATTCCTTATATGTTAATATTGATTTAGAGAGTTGGAGAAGAGGTGTCTCCGCCCATGCCAACTCCTGTTTAGGATTCGAGATCTTTGGAAGATATAAGCTCAGTGCATGGGGACTGGGTATTCAAGACTACAGGGAACCGAAAACTTCACCTTGCTGCAAAGCAATATGAAGTTATTTTCCTTTATTCCTGTTTGGGCAATTCCAGGTTGTGAGATAAGCTTTTGTGACTGCCTACATGACTCTCATTTGTGGTGCCTAAAATGCCTTTCAATTCTTTCATTATAAGAAAGCTTAAAATCTGCATAAAGTCAATTGTGTTTAGGAATACGCTCGCTTTGTCTTAGGTTTTTCAGTTGTGTACATGTCTTCTGAGATGTAAGAATAACTGAACCTGTGAGAACTGGGATGATAACAGAACAAGTTCTGAGCCTGTTATCAAAAAAGAGACAAGCTTTTGTTTCAGACAAAATGTTTACAAACTCGTCACAGCAGATTCTTTTTGCCGAACTATTCCTTTGATATCTGGGAAGTTTATCTGGGCTGTTTTATGGAGAGAAATTTATTTGAGGATGAAGCTGAGTTAAAAAAAATCAAATATAGAAGACACTTGGTATTCTCACATAGTTGTTTTTTTTTTTTCTTTTTGCATGTTTCACATCCACATTGCTCAGAAGTTATGAAACATACTTCTGACACAAACATTTATTCAGTATCTCATTCCTTCACTTGGGCAGAAATATTGGTAACTGTCTAGTGTTTTGTGTTCCTTTCCTATGATCAATGCTTTAATTTCTTCAGTTAACAGTGAGGAATAACAATACCTCATCCAAATACTGGGGTTTTATACTCTGGTGACAAATTACAGAACATCATAAATGAGTGCTATATCTAACAGGTTGTGCAGGGAAACCGCGATTCTGCTCTTGGTGCTCTGGAAAACTGGGAAACTTAAAAGAGCTTACAGGCCTGTTAATTCTGTAATGAAGAAAGCATCTGATGAACTAGTTTGTTTTAAGCATCATAATACTCATATTGGTATTGTAATAGTGACAGCATTTTTCCTATTTTTAAAGGTTGGATACTACATATGATATCTTACTTTCTGTAAAGCAAGAAAAAGGGATTTTTTTTCCTGTGTTTTCTTTGGTTTTTAAATGACTTTGACATAATTTTCAATTCAGGAATAAGGTCAAAAAGGGACTCTTCTGAAGATCACTGATTTTAGTCTTCTAATAGGAGGAGGGGGGGAATAAACAAAAAAAAACTCTACCAAAAACTGGGGAAACAAAGCTATCATTAACTGCACTTTCTTTCTCTCACCTCACATACGTGCACAAACAAATCAACCACTGAAGAGCTTTCAGTGTCTGAATGGTTAAAGAACAAACATTTAATTCTGACAATGTTACATGTATTTCTTTTCCATAGCAAGTTGAATATAAAGGATAGTATATCCCTGCATTTCCTTATAGCCTTTGAAAAGGGACTCCTTCAGGCTATTGGTATGGGTATAGGCTAAGATTTTTGGTGGGTACGTATCTTCATAAGATCTATACTTCTCTCAAATCAGCTGAGAGATCAAGAGTTCATCATGAGCTGCAGACATTAATTCAAGAGAATATAATGTTGAACTTCTGTGAAGAATATATAATCCATATTCTGGAAAAAACATGTGGAACTTGGGTGATATTAAATGTTATGGTAGGTTCTATAGCATCTTTCAGCTCTGCTACTTATTTCTGAATAGGAAAAAAGAATAGTAGAATTCTGTAAGTCACCATCAGAATGTATTCCTTTGCAGGACAGTACATAGCTTCACTATTTTTTTGTCTATCATACACTGTAAGAAAACTCATGGTTGGTTGGATCCCCTCCCCTATTTCACATGTGTTTACTAACATTTGTTAGAATCTGCAAGATAATGTGGGAACTTTTGGAACAGGGTTCTGTTCATACTGTTTCTATATGGAATTTTAAAGTTTCCTTTGCTAAGGTTATCAATGCACCTTGTTGTTGTTTTTTTGTTGTTCTGGGGTTTTTTTGGTAATTTTTAGACATAACAAAACATCAGCATAGCAAAGGAAAGTTGAATCATTGTGTATTTACAGTCTGTAAGCTGACCAACAGTAAGCACTTTTTTTATCAAAGGAACAGTTTCTGGTCTCTTCCATTCTGAAGGAACAGGTTTCTCTTACCTTAGAAACATTTCACATCCAGCATAAATTAGCTTGAATAGTTGGTGGAAGGATGATGGTACCACCTCATCAATGAATAATCTGTGTCAGGGCTGCTTCAGGCTCCAGATTCTCTGTCCTGGTCTCTAGTACAGTAAGAACCAAGCTCTCCTACTCCAAGGTCTCTCATAGAGTTCAAACCATGATAACTATACTCTTATAGTCTTTCACTTTAATAATTTTGCATTACTTTTGAACAATGCAAGGCACTTCACTATTTCTGTGGTTTTAGCCAGGTATCAAGGCCTTATCTGGCTTTACTCACTAAATTAAGGTCCTTCCTACTATTTAGTGCAGGTTTTGCATCTGACCTTTGTTTTGGTTCAAGCACTGTCACCTAGGGCCAGATATAACAACATGACCTGGGGTCTGAGTTTGTAATTTTGTTCCCATACTTTTTTCAGCCCCTTGAATTTGCTTTCTCCTTCAAACCAATTGAATGCTTTTGTTAATTTTTTTTACCACTCAATTAAACTAACACATTGGCCACAAGTTATCTGTATATTTTAGTCAGAAACATTTGACCAGGCACATAAGTGTTACTGACTCTATTTTCATAGTGTTTGTGCTTGAGGTGGTGTGTTTGAGGCACATATTCCAGCAGTTTCACTGGCTATGCATTAATTTAATGCGTCTTTTATTACAGTATGCAGATCCATACTAAGATGTGTCATCCTAAACTAATCTGTTATTTCAATTTCAGTATGTGAGACAGAAGCAGCAAAAGTTTATCAGCTATCACTAGAAGAGCACCTCCAGCCTTTCAAAGACAGCATGGAGCAATTCATTAGTCAAGGTAAATAATGAAACGTCACTTAACCTTTTCATGACATTTCAAAAGAAATTTATGGGAACAATGTTTATACATTGTGGGAAAGGGACTGTTTATTTTGGCATCATAGAAAGATGTGGATTAGTTTAATCAGATGCCACACAGTTCTAAAAGATTTACAAAACGATTCTGTTGTACTGTAGGTGACTCACTCTTGCATGACAGCAAAGACAAATGCTATTGGCTTGAGTGTGTGATCTTCTGATAAGTTCAACATTCCAGTAGAAAACAATTTTACAACCTGTGTTCCTTGAAAAATTATTGAAGCTGGATCTGTTTCATTAACTTCTTTCCAAAGAGATAATTCTTTTGTATGCGCCAAAACCATGGAATAAGCATAGCAAAAGTAGTTAAATTAGTCTATTAGCCAAAGATTTTCCATATATAAGGCAAATCCATATGAAATTCTTGGATGTGATTAGTGGAAAATGCTGCAAGCAAAAATATATTAGAAATATCCATGATGAACTGGCATCCTGAGTGATAGAAAGAAAACACTTTAAAAATGAATAGACTATGCTTTCAATGCTTTACTAGACCGTTTTTTTTTCAAGAATGTAGGAGGTATGGACAACATTTATTTTTGACTAGCAGTATATCAGAGCATCTTTTGAAATACTACTCTGAAAGAGTATACTTTGTATTGACCAATTAACTTCTTGATGAAAGTTAGAATTCAATGCATTAGGGTGACAATGACATGATGAGTGTACCAATGAAATTTTAACTTTCTTGAACACTTTGCTGCTACTTCTGCTTTGGTATTGCATTTTATAATAGAAGGCAGACTTTTTATCTCCTGAAGAGGTAACTTATGTGAAAAGTCAGTTTCTACTGCTGATTCAATGGAGCTGTCAGTAATTTGTTAGCATAGAGCTGTGTTAATGAGCTATTGTATATAGAAATAATTGTTAACTGAATGTACGTTGGGTTTTAAAGGCCAGTCAGATATGCATTTATCTCTGCTTGGTTAGAATATTCAAGATGACCATCTATCCAAACTACATAAGACGTGGAGTACATATATTCTAGTATATACTGATCTATGCTCTAGGATTCTTAATTACAGTGAATAAATTCAGCAGAACCACTATTTTGGATCATCAAAGGTGAACTGATGTTTTCTAAGACAAATGTCTATTAGCCAAACCTGGCTAAGACATGATGTTTTCTCCAGCAACAGTAGGTATGAACTGCTCTATTATGTACACGACGTATTAATGTTACATTAGCGGCATGATTTAACATGTAGCAAGTGTTTTACATTAGGTTTATATTATTATTTATATATATAGATAGGGTACAATCAAATCACAAGTTGGTCTGAAAGAGATCACTAATGGTATACTGTAAATCATGCCATATGTTTGCATATTAACCTTAATAACAGACTAGAAAATCAAACACGAGGATTATATTTCATCAGCTGTATATCTGTTAAATTTCTTTCCCTTCTTTTAGAAACCATTCTTTCAGAAGTATCTGACTCTATACTTGAGCTTACTTTATGATTTCTGACTATGACTTCCAGAGCATAATTATATATAAGCTGTATAGTATTCTGTTCTGGTTTTGCATGGATACACAATTCCCTTTCTTGACTATGTGTCTGTGTTTTAGGAAGCAAAGGAAACCTCTCCAACAGATTTGGAGATGGTGGGGTTTTTTTTCTGTAAAAAAGGCAAGAAAATGGTATTTTCTTGCTGCTTCAGGGCAGGAATTAGGTTTTGGTAAACAAG
>JAOXJK010000023.1:40267126-40310460 GCA_025774025.1 Xenus cinereus | reverse complement strand
ATTATGTCCCAGTGTAAGAAAGACAAAGGTTAACATATAAGAAAAAAGAATCCCTGGTTAAGTTCCAAAAATAAAGTAATTTTAAATACCTTTCATTATGAAATCCTTTGTTTTTACTTCATGGGATTGAATTCAGACTTGAAAGAGGCCATGTTTAAAGCAGGATTTCTCTTTCCTGTTCAGTGTTTGACAGGCTTTTGATCTAGATATTTTTTCTAAGGGCTTTTGTTGTTTATGTAGACATAATCGATGAGTCTTTTCAGCTAGACTGCACACATGATCATTTAGAAAAACAGAGGGACAATTCTTGGCACCTTTTGGGGATTTGTGTTTATATAACATATGCTCTGGTTAAAGAAAAATCAAGCTTTAAGTTTTATCTTTTCAAGTTCCAGTTTCTCTAAAGTCAGAAAAACTTTTAACTTATAATTCAGATGAAAAGCATTTTTCATAGGGTTGAATAATTTGGCATGTTTATATGATGCTTTTTCAGAGTAGATAATGGGACCCAAAAGTTCAAATAGCTAGTTATTTACAGCATACTCACTTATATTTGTTGCTAGCAGCTAAAATGGAAAATGGTTTCCCCACAGGCAAGAAAACTTGGACATCAAATTAAATATCCTTGGCAAGGGGTTAGAAAGGCATTGCTTTATAAGAATTGTTACTGTCTGGCACAGTTATATAACTTTGAATTAAGTTACTGTAACTCGTATAGCTGATTGTCACTAGTCATGTATTAATGAAAACTTTTTTAACATTAACACTTTTATTAGATTCATCAGAGACGAAAAAGGTTGTATATTACTAGCTTACTCGTAAAGGTTACTGCTTTTGAAAGATAAAGATGAAGAAGAGACAAGAATGTGTTCAGAGTTGTAATGCTTTAGATGAAAATGCTAGTGGTATATATGATTAAGGCCGTTCAGCATTTTCCTTGCCAGCCTAGTCAGTATATTCATTAAAATATGCAAATTAGTGAAATGATTCCAGTCCTTTTTCTGATGGACTTTCATTTTCAAGGTTCATTCTTAAAATGATTTTTCTACTTAACAGAAGATCAAACTACCTGTCCTATCCTCTCTACACTGGCTTAGTAGATATTTGCAAGTATGCTTTATCCTATGCATTTGATTTCTGAGGGTCTATGTGCCTCAAAACCTTCAAGGCGGTCCTCTCTGTTCTTCCATGTTTCCTGTCCTCTTTTTGGGTCCCCGTGCTGCAAATCATCAGTCACAAAGTATAGAATGTGGTGCTTTTGTTTTCACAAATGTCAATAGCTTTTTCCAGCAATTCTCCATAGCTACAGGGTTTAAAAAGGGAAAAGGAAATAAGAAAAAAAGAAGAGGTACTTCGAAATAGGAGGTTGGAGAAAAATTGTCAGAAAATGCAAGACTTTTAAAAAATTATATTATTTTGTTTGTTATATATTTCTGTTTATTTAAGGGTTTCCAATAGTTAAGTAATATAAAATATAAGCATGAAATTTAGTAGAACAGCGGTTCCTTTCCAATGAAAAGTTATTCAGTCCAAACTGTAGGAATGTAAGAAGTGCTGTTCATATCTCCTCAATATAAGGTATATATTCACTGAAGTTTTCTGTCCTTGAGTTATTCCCCACAGGTTACCACAACCTGAATAAGAGAAATTGCAAAGGAAAACACTGTTTGGGAATATTGTCTCCTTTGTTCTACGTGTAGTTGTGGATAGGGAGGGACACTGAAACATCAGAGACCACATCCACAGTTGAGAAAGCTTCAGAAATCACTTCTTTTCCTAGGGGAAATGTGTCTGACATACAGGATGGTGGGGAAATACTGAGGGCTCTAATCATCATGCAATCTGTAGAGGAATTTCATTAGCATTTAGTAATCCTTTAACCTCAATCCCACTTGATAGGATAGCCAACTCATGTTGAAGTATTGTGTGTGCATGAACCACAAATGAGTCTTAGTCCTCAGGTTTTAGCTGTGGTTAACTTTTCCTTGAAAAGCAGTCTTTGGGTGTTTTGCTTTTGGGACCGCAGCTAGGCTGTGCATTCTTCTCAGCCTGATAAGGCAGGAAACTTATGACAGGAGGCAGCAACCATCACTGCCCTGGAAAAGTAAGTCTGGTTTGGGAACTGTGAAGAGGCAACGTGTTGGAAACGCTGCTTTTCCACTGAGATTCTGTAAATTGTGTAAATGTCGCGGACTTCAAATCTGAGCAAATTATCCAACATCATATTCAGAAGCCAAATCAATATCATTAGTTTTAAACTTCAGAAAAAGCATTATGGCGTAGGAAATTCAAGCACTAGAATGCATTGTTTGTAGAAGTAAAAACATAATTTTCTAAAGTTTAGCTAGTTCATCTAAAATCATTGGGAATAATTCCAATGTGATTGTAAGTTTGGGAGTAGAAGGTAACCATTCAAATTTTGGTTCTTTCTAGTTTTATTTTACAAGATTCTGCAGTTCTACTCTTGTTAGTGAATGCCAGCTCCAGGTTTCATTCTTGTGGACCCAAGAATATAGACTCTTGTCCAGACCCAAATTCTAGCCACATCCTCGTGATCTTGCAGAATAAAGATGCTAAAATTGTCCTGGGTGAACTGTCTGTAACCATCTCCCTCTTTTGCCAGGAAGAGCATTCAGGAATCCAGTTTCCAAACCGTTGGTAAATGAATGTATAAATCACAAAGTGCGTTGTATTTATTGCTGTAGCTGCAACCAGATAGTTGGCCGTGACTTGTTCTTTTAGGTCAAGAAGCAAAAGGCTGTGCATCATCAAATGATGGATTGTGAATGAGACTAAAGCATCAGACTGATTCTTGGATCGCTGGGTTCAGTTCCTGGCTCCAGAAGTACTGTAGATGATTGCGAAATGAATGCTGCTAGGGTAATCTTAATTCTGGCATTTTCTACCCCAGAATGATTGATTTTGCAGATTCTATTTTCTTTAAATGTTGCTTTTGTAATTTAATTAATATAAGGGAGAACATAGCACTACTTAATAATTTTTTCTAAAAATAATTTGAGAAAATATGACTAAAACAACATTAGGAATATATATGAATAAATTTTTTTCTTTTAAACAAATGCACAGGACATTAAGGAGTTGGATATTGGTAGATTCGTATGGAGGCATTCATTTTAAATATTATTATCAAAATATACTCATTATCAAGATTAAAAAAGCCCACATTTTTTTTCATTTTAGAAGAAAATATTGGAGGGATATGAAAAGCTAGCAACATAAAGTCACTAGAACAAAAGATGTAGGAATTCACACTTAAAAAAATTAGTTCCATGAATATTTACGCTTCTGTGTTAGTATTCTTTTTGTTGGATTTTGAAAGAGCTTTTAACACTTGTTCTTTGAATACTGAAAGTACTTTTTTTAATCTCACACTGACATCTTAATGCTAAAAAATAGATTAATGTCAGTATTGTATAAACTTGTCCCTACCTCGGGTGTCAGCACCTCCATTGGTGTGCGTTGTTACATAATAATCCTAATTCAGATTGCGTTGTATTTGCAGCACTAAACAGGCTTCACTGACTTAGCCTCACCGTGCCTCAAAGTCCATGAAAGACCAAACCTTTAGACTGGGGCTGGCAGCTGTTTGTGCCTTTGGCACAGGACCTCATTTAATTGTTTTTGAGGACATCAATACAATGATTGCAGACAGCAGAGATGGTAGAGTTAAAAAGGTATTTTGGCATCCCTTGGGAACAGAGCAATGCATGAGCATCATAATAGCATGATACAAGTCACCCACTCCAAAATATTCTGAATAAATGCAGCAAGTTCCTGAAATTACCAAAAATTTTGTGGATAGTTAGGGGGGGAAAATTAATTCACATTTTAAATCTCTTCACCAGTAAAATTGAAAATGTGGTTAAATAACATTGATTTTACCCACAGTTTTTGGGATGGAGAAGGAAGAATAAGAGGATGACATTAAAGCTTATTTAAGAGCATTTAGCTCCTCCATTGGCCCTAATGCCTATGGCATGACATGTTCTCCAGCCTTCCTTTTAAATCAGGCTTGAAATCTCTTGCTGTATCTTTACTGTAACTAATACCATGTGTTTAGTCCTAGGTATGCAAGTTAACTGCACGTCTTTTTAGTGCCTAGTCCTGACATGACTAAGACCTTAGAGCAGTGTAGGATTTTAGAATCAGTAGCAAGGAACATAGGGCGAGGAACTCAAAGCTGCACATCAAGTACAATGTATTTTACTTCTGTGAATGCGACATATGACAACATTATAGTGAGTAGTTGCTGAATGCACATAACATCATAAGTATGATGTAGTGATTTTCTTGGGGTTTTTTTTGGGCGGGGGAGGGGGCAGAGTTGTGGGTGTGTTAAGTATTGGATCTGGGTCCCATCTTTCAAAGGGTAGCAAATAATCTATCTTCTTACCAGACTGCTGCCTGAAATGCATTAAAAGAGGACACAAATAGCAAAATGTGGAGAGAGTTCACATCTTGAAATAGAGCATGCATGAGGAGCAGATAGGTCTTATGCTGACTTTTTCTTTGTTTTTATATTAATTAATGATAGTTATTAATTGAAAAGTCAGTCTCCTTTTATAGAGTCTGTTGTTGTTAAGTTTAAATTTTTTTAACTTCCAACAAAGACTAACTTTCAGTGCTCACATATTCTCTGTTCCATAGATCTCAGCCATCATCTATGGGGCTAGCATATAATTTGAGTTGTTCCTGTTGTGTGAAAGTGTAAAGTCATCGTGAAGTACAGTTGGTTGGAATCAATATAAATGTTTATGCATTTAATTTTTCATAGGTATTTAAAAAAGTGGAACAATATGATTACAAAAATTATACCACCATAGTGGTATATTAGTCCACCATATTAGGTTCTCTAACCTCAGTTCTCTTCAAGAAACTGGGATCTCAATGAAGTATTTAAATGTTCTTTATCATGTATGTAAGAAAATCTTAGAAAATGGGGGAGAGGAGTAGGTATTCTTCAGGCTCACAACCTTCTATGAATTTGTCATAGAAAGTACAGAAGGATGTACAATTCTTGCTAGAATTCCTAGAAGAAATTCTACTTTTGCCTCTTTGCAAAGCTCTCTTAGCTTGAATGTACCTGATAATAAACCATCCAAATGTACTTGGATCTTTGCTCACTGTAAATAGAAATTCTCAAAACTATAGCAACATAGCTCTAATGACTCATTGAAAAGGCATTGTATCTGTCAAAAAAAAAACCAACAAAAAAACAATAAAACTGGCTCCACTTGAAAGTTACTGGAAAGCACATTCATAGCTAATTATAAAAGAAATACTAGTTAACACTTTAAATAAAAAGAGAGGAAAAAAGCAAAAAGATTTAGGACATAGACAAGCAGATGAAAGGATTCTTGTTGCTTTCCATCTGAGATTACTCAGATGCATTCCTGTATTCAATTACCTGAGAAGATGTGATATTCCCTTAAGAGAGATCAGGAGATCAGAAGGGATGGCAGTTTCGTGCATCTTCTTACTCATAGCCCTTTGAAACTGGTTCAGCAGAAATAGCTTAAATTGCAACAGGGTTTGGGGCCAAACGGTGACTACAGACAGTAATCACTGGGTCAAGATCATACCACAAGCCAACAACAAAACGTTCTTGTAGAATAAAAGCTCTGAGAGGATGTTTGAATGCTGTATTAGTTGACCTACAAGATCTACATGGAATAATTCACGAATCAGAACCAAAGGGTAAAATTGTTTTCTGACTGTGCTTATCTAGTACATTTTCACTTAAAGGACACTGATAATTCTTATTAACTGTTAGCTTTGAGTCTATTTTTCTCATGAAATTCCTGGTGTTATTGCATATTAGATTTTAAGCTTAAGTTTTAATGCCTTTTTTTTTTTTTACAAAGCCACTAAGCACAAGCCCCTGTCATCATTAAAACTTAATGATAATTTAACTTCTTACAATCTCTCCCCAAACCCTCTTCCCTTTTGATAGTTTCCATCTAAAGTGGCAAATTAATTCTTCCCAATGACGCTCATATTCCCAAACACATTAGTCTTATTTAATAAAACATGCAGAGAGAACAAACAACAAAAAAATAAAACAGGTAGGTTAAACATGTTCAGAAGTCTAAAGGGAGTTAGAAATAGGTTTTTCTCAATAGCTTTCTACTGATCTCCGTGTCTCTGCTATCCTGTTTTTGTATTTCAAGGTATTGAAGTTGAATAATATGCTGACTTCCAAATAAAAATAGCTGTAAATATTATTTTGGTGTTTTCTGGGGGCACTTCAAAGTAGATGTACTATCAAGGAGAATGGAGGAATTCTATTAGGAGAGGTCTTGTAAACTTGAACCTCAGACCCTAATAATAGCAGTGTAACTACATGCCCTTGCTTGTGGTGGTTGTTCATACAGTATTTTGTCTATCTATCTTTGCTTTCTTTCTGTCCTAGTCACACGCATGAGATAAATACAGAATGTATCCTCATGGCCTCTGTCAGGCACCTCAGGTCCCCAGATCTTAGTGGAGCTGTGTCAGTGGTGACAGATGAACTGCTTGACATTCCATACACTTTTTAAGAAAGTCTATCCCTCAATTTTGTTTTCAGTTCGGTTTTGTTGGGATTTTTTTTTTTTATTTTATGGCTCTGCTAGAGGAGATATTTGGTATATTAGCGTATATTATATATGATATATATATATATGCTATTTATTCTCTCTTTCTCTCTCTAAAAATTATATATAGTATACATTAGCATAGAATAGAATAGCACCAGCTACTATTCACTCAGCACCACTGTGGAAAAAAATATGTCCTCTTTAAAGATCCTGGTAAACCTGCAGCAAGGGTTTGTAAAAGCATTAGAAATAGTTTTCTTTTTTCAGTAAAAAGGATTTCTAAAAATTCCATTGCTTTTCAGTAATATGTGTATAGGACAAGGGAAGAATAGTCCTAGTTTAAACTGTTGTTTTAAGTCTGACCTTCCAGTTAGTCTTATGTCAAATATTTCTTAAGAGTTTTAAATCCTCTGGAGGAGATGATGAAGAGTGCAATGTTGCACTTTCAAACAAGAAATTGCACCAACTGATAACAGAGACAACAGACGTTATATGCAATATCTGTTTATACAGAAAATAGTCTGTACATACAGAAATAGATATAATCATGTAAATAACTTTTTTAAACATCAGATTTAATGCAGAAGGTATAATGGTTAAATTGGAGAGACTAATATAGAAAGTTTTTTGGACCTAAAATGAGAAAATACTTGGCAATGTCCTTATTTCACAGAGTGGCTTGATTCCTGCAGAGATTTTAGCATAATGGGTCCAAAATGTCACTTGCCATTGAGATCAGAGGAGACAACTTGTGATCAAAAAATGGCTTTTATGCCCTTACCTTTAAACCCCCCTTCATTGAATTTAATCTTCTAGGCTTCTTAAAGACAAAAAAAGAAAACAAGAAAAAAAGACTTTTTGAAGTAAAATGAATTATACTGTTCTGTTAAAGACCATTATTTTCTAGAATGCCCGTGTATAGTTATCTCACTCAATTTTGTGAGATGCTTCAGATTTTCATAAATTCATAAGTGACTAATATGGCTATTCATATATGTGCCTTTGCAAAAGTTTATATGTAATCTTTGCAGGACTAATCTAAAAGAACTGGAAAAGAAAAAAAAAGTACAATGGAATGTATCATTCTGGAATGTGGATATATGCTGATAACGACAAAGCTTTTGTGAATTAAGCTAATTAAACTTTGTTTGTTAGGCCTTGTTAGAAAGCTCTTTTTGAGTTGCATGAAATCAAGTTTTATGCCCCATTTATAAAACATCAAGTAGTAAATTTAAGCAAATACAAAAAGTGGTAAGATAGAAATTAGAATATCTGATGTGAGTAAATTTTGAAGAAATACATATACCCTATAGTTAAAAGAATTGACTGAAGAATCTTGGATATATTACAGTCCTAATCCTTGGTAAGGAATGACACAAGAAGCAAGGAATGAACTTGAACCAAATTGACCAAATATATAAAGTATATAAGAAGTATAGACCTTGCTCTAAAGGGAGACCATCTTTAAATAACCTCAAGGTATCTTAACGGAAGAAGCAGGCAAACAGTGGAACATAGTCCAACAAGAAGGCATTAAAGATGCTTTCAAAAGAAAAAGTCAAAAGATAATGAATTCAGTATATGTTCTAAGTAGTAGATAAAGCAGCTTTGGTCCATGAGACGTCACTTTCACTCTAAAATGTTCTTTTTTTAATATGGCAATGTTTTTCAATATGACCCGAGGTAATACTTCAACTATGTCCTTTTAAGTAGATTTTACAGACTATACGTGCCTTCAGTATTATGACAGCTGTATATAAAGCCCTACAATATATTGAGTGTATGCAGGCAGAGATATACCTCCTCTTACTGCTACACTACATGAAATATAGGGGCTAATAGTTCCTGGTATGATAAGTCTTTGATAGACTTGAAACAGTGTATTTGGAGGCAGTTTAATAAGTTAATGTCCAGGATCAGGACAACTACTCTTAGCAGGGCATTGGAGAAAAGATGATGAGTCAATGTAATGTGGAATATTTTCATTTGGGAAAAATAACTGACCCAAGAGTGTGAATTCCTACATCTGTCCAAAAAGCCTACAAGCAGTCACTGCTATGGTGACCTGATGGATTCTGAATATACTTGAAAGAAGATGTGGCTACTGGATGACTACAAGACTTCTGTTAATGTTTTTCAAAGAAAGTCAGTAAGTCTTTCTAAAGTAATCTTGCTTCTTGAGGGTAGAGATAGAGAGAAATTTGTGTGGCAGAACAGGGCACTCAGATGTGCTCAGCTGTCATGGTATTCCTGTAAATGACCACTTTTTCTGTGGCAGCCATTGCCGTGGTAGGATCTCTGTGGAGAAGGAAGGGGTTTTCTCCTTTTAACTTCACCTGTTTGAGGAGTTCTCTTTTGTAAAAGGAAATACATGTTTCTCCCAAGACTTTTCTCTCAAGGTGGACACCCTTCAGCTGGTACTTAGCACTGAATTGCTATAGGCTGCGAAGAAGGAAGAATGCCAACTGGTGTCTCTCAGGCACTCTCTTTACAGTTGTCATGAATTGCTTTGCAGGAAGAAGTGACAGTAAAGATGCATTACATTGAATGAAATGTTAAAGTCCAGTGTACTCTGGAACACTTCAACTGAATCTGTCATAATTCTAAATGGTTTTTTCCTTCCCTTCTCAAACAGGAAAAATGAATTGAAAGCAGTTTACCAATGGGGCAATTAGTACAGAGAAAAATACCAATAACTGCTAATATCAGGTGATCATATTTGAGGCCAGTTCCAGAAGTTATAGGAATCTGCAGCTGCTTCAACATCTAATAAATAGTTATTCTGTTGTATCCAGGTGATAGTAAGACTTTTGTGGTTTCGATAACATGCGGGTTTCTTCCCTTTCTGGTTAAATCTCAATGCATGTCTTTGACTAGCCATTTTCCACAACTCTCAGATGTTTACTGTATAGTAGTGCAAAAGCAATCATCTGAATATTTTCTTTGGCCAGATCCCTGAGTGTACATACCATATTATCTTCTCTTTCACTGGTGCCACCTGTCGTCTTGTGATAGCAGAATTATTTTCTTACTCTTCTTTAATTTTTTATGTTTAGAAAAATGAGAAAGCAAATGGATTGCAAGTCAGATTTACCCTTGAATAATATCCTTTTGATAACATGCAAAAGGTTTAGAAGTGTCATCACGTATTTGGAACAGACTACAAGGGAATTCTGTTTTAGAGAAAATTCTTTCCTTGCAAGACTCTGTTTAATGCCAAGAGGTGATCTGATGCAGGATAAAATATCTCTCTGTGGGTATAGTAGCTGCCTTATGCATATGTACTTCTTACTTTTAAAAAGAATGCTGTTAAATGCACCTGCATCGTTCGGGGATTCTCAAGATTCTTTTTATCGTGTAATACCCATTCTCTACAAAATAATTACAAGCACAGATACCTGAAGTATTCTTCTCCCCCTCCCCCACCTCTGGACCATTGCAACTTTCCTTTTTAATTGAAACAAAGCTTGCTCCAGAATGGGGACATTCTGACATGCTTTGATGAGCCTAGCATAATATGTTGTCCTTGCACTATTTCAAAAAGTAAATTGTGGAATATTTGCACCATTGTTGGTTGGCAAATAATTGTTTGTAAGCATGTGCAGAACAGTTCAACTAAGGGGGGAAAAAAAGTCCAAAACAAACGAAAACTATCCAGCTCAGATGATGGTATATCCCATCAATCCTGGAAATTATAAAAAGAGTAATATCCTAAGAATATGATGTATCTACTAAAAGACTGTAGTAGGCTGGAACATGCTAGCCTCCATTTCCAAGCATTGTTTAACTGAGACGAGTCTAAATTACATTTTTCAGTAATGGAATTATTCATTTTAGAAGTTGTATCTGCAGGTACTTTGTGAAAGTGTTAATGCAAAATTATATATTAGATCTCCCTTCATCCAGGGAGTTAAAGTGCAGTTTCTTCTCTCTTGGACCATATGGTTTTACAAGTCATACCTTAACTTTCAGGATTGAAGTATGAAGAGAAAAAAAAATATTAATGAAATTCTGTCAAGGCTGCCAGGTTTCACCTGGTGTCATATCCAAAGCAAGGCAAGGCTTTCAAGAAAAACTCAAAGTCAGCCCAGATTCACTCAACACGGGGCCCAAGTTCACTCAAAAGGGTTGTGAGCCCTCACAAACCTTTTGAAGAATCTGGGCTGAGTTTCAAGTCGGTATTGAAACCTGTAATCAAGCAGGCTTCACATGCTCTTGAATTTCCTTGAGAACATTTGCCCAGCTCTCCCTCAAGTTTTCTGTGGTTTGCTGGGATTTTTTTCACTTTCAGCAGAACAATGATGGAGCCCGAGTCTTCAAGTAATGATTACTAAATGCAGTGTTTGCTGCTGCAAACATCCAGGCACTGCTCACCCTACTCAGCAGACTACATTACTACTAATAAAAAACATTTGCAGCATTAGAAATAGCTCTGATCCTTGTTCTGACTGGAGAAAGAATAGGGAATCTCCATTTGTGAATCTTTGCTACAGATTTCATGTCTATTTTAGTATTACTGTATGTTTCTAAGTGCTGCTGATTGAAACATTATAACAGAAAAATAGTGGTTATCTTTGTTCCCTAATAATTATATCGCCCTTCTCAGTTTTGCCAAATTTAAAATCAGGATTTCCTCTTTCAAATGTGATGTGTCTACAATGTAGAAAAATAATTTTCATTATAATAATTGTAGAGCTGCTACAGAAAGTGATGTGAAAAATAGCTTAAAAGTTTGTCCTTCTTTTTTAGATTTCTTTATGATTTCTGTAACATTGACATTTGTTTCCAGGACAGTTCAGAGGTTCTTCATGTCCCAAAGCCCGCTGACTCTTGGGAATCCTAAAATTCTCCTTGCAAATTAGTAGACCAGTAGCTCAGCAGACTGAATCAAATTTCAAACTAAAAAGCTTTTGGCTAAAGCATGCAGATCTTAAATGGGATTTAAGTTGTGCTACCTGAATGACTATATAAGTATAAATCTCAACTAAGCACACACGCACAGAGCAGTTTGTACTATTGTTTAGCACATTGGTGATGCCAGAGTTAATATGCGCATTCTTGTAGATTTTGTGTATTAGAATACCCATCTAAGTTAAGTGAAATAGGTATAAAATAAAACATGAGAGAACGCATGGAAAATAGATTATTTTTTCATCAATGTGTTGCAATGAAATTTTCATATATGTAATTTACTTCACTTGATCACCAAATGATAATTTTCTTCTTATAAAAACAGTCATGTTTTCAAAATGGGCCCACTATGGCTCTGTACTTCACTAACTGATGTGTGTACAGGGAGATGGTGTGCAGGATGAGGGAAGAGAGCTTTTATTTGTAACTATCAAACAACTTCTGGAAAAGCTGCAAGGCTGAATCCTTCCTGCTCTTCACTCATCTCTTCTTCCCATGGTAGATGAGTTCCCATATTTGTTAGGTTTTCAGAATCATTTTTTAAAATCTGTTTTTAAGTCACTTTCATGACTTGGTTGTTGTTTGTATGCTTGTGGTGTTGTTTTGTTGTTGATTTTTTTTAATAGGAATATCAAAATTCATATAGTTTTGTTTGTGTGGGGTTTTTTGTGTTTCTTTTTTTCTTTCAGAATTGATGTACCTGAGTATATCTTCACATGGTTTCTATACATTTTATACAAGGTGTATTTACAATGAATATTATCATGAACAACATTGTTATTTTCCACCTTGTAGCTAATTCTTTGATTGTATTTTTCAGCCAAAATAGACCAAGAAAATGAAGAGAAGTCACTGACAGAAGCACATAAAAGGTAAGAAAGGAGAATGCAGCAAAACCTTTCTTTGAAAAATATTTTTTTGGTAGAAGTTGCTGTAGTGGTAGCTAGCATTATTGTATAGCTAAAAACATGCATTCAGAAAACTAACTAATATTTATTTATTGTCAATTTTAATTTGACAATTAGGAAAAAAAATTGAAGGTATATAGACACACAGCCTACCTTTAGAGAAATATTGCATAAGACTCCTGTCTTTCGGAAAATGCTTGTACCTTATGTAAAAATAAATTCAGTATTTACCATTTGTACTCAGAGAAAACTATTCATACTTCACCAGAATCATGGTGATTTGACAGACACGTAGCATTCCCCAGACAACTATTATTCATTAGGTAGCACTTCCTGTGCTTATAAAATGTCTGCTTTAAAATAAAGGATAGAAATCTGTTTTTAAATATACTAATGGTATGTATCATTAAATGTGACTTCCTTTGCAGAATTGTTAATAGATCTTCAAATAGGGGTTTTTTTTTGTGGGAAAAAGCAAAATACCTCATTAAATTTCATTACAGATGTGTGCAGTTGAGAGAGTTTTCAAAATTGGGAACTTCACTGCATTGCACAACTTGTGGTTTCTTCTGATTTTTTGGCAGTGTCCTCCTGAAGCAGTATTTAAATGGGACAGATTTTTATCTGTCCCAGCAAAAGACCAAATATGACATGCATCATTTATAGCCCAGGTCTAGTGAAATTCACAGTCTGTGTTTGTTTTCCTTTCACTAAAAATATCATCTTTTTGTACTGGCTACAGCTGCCACTGACTATATGCTAATGAATATATTCATTATATATTCCAAGAGCTGGGAATTCTCTCAATAGGATTCTCATAAAATACACCACTATAAAAGGTTCTAGTTCTTACTACACTTTGTTAACCATACTATGGCTCTGATGCCCAAACTTGCTACCTGCTGCAATGCCACAGAGCAGTTGACATCTTTCCTGGTACAGCACCACATTTTCTCTCTATTCCCTTGGGCTATGTACTAAAGATAGTACTTGAATAGGAAACTAAGAGGAGAGTGGATGTTGCTCTCCCAGAAGAAGCTCCCTTCTTACTTCTAAGGAGGTGGTAGGTCCTTGAGTCCTACATTGGTGATGCAGGATCATCATGGAAAATGTGGAACAAAGGGAGTATTCCTTTGGCTAAGTATCATACCACTTGCTCAAGTATATGAAAGGCATTCCTGACATTTCTTATGTTTGTTTAACTGCTGAGTTACATAATTCTTATCCTTAAAAATCTCCTTAATAAAAAAACTTGAGAAAAGAAACTGCTGTTAGAAGAGATTTTTGTGATCTCTGACTGCTCTTTTAAGGAAACTCTTTTGCATGTGGAAAATGGATTAGACTACATGCCCAAAGCTGACAGCTATCTGAGGACAAGGGGAATTTGCATTCTGTTTAGAAATCTTGTGACTTGTCACTGTCTTCTGGTGTGTAATTCTCTATTCTTATTTTTTCCTTGACTACACTGAAACCATCCTATGAAAAACTTCCTATTGGTATATCTAGCATCGACAGTATGAGGGAAGAAAGCAAACTGCTCCCTGGATTCTCATTCAGTTTTGTCTGCTCCTTCCAATTTGTCCTAATTCTTTCTTTTCCCACTATGTCGAATGCAGCAGCTCCTTTTACATAGTAGTTTACTCCTTGGTGCAAATATCTAGCAAGGATAAGATCAAGTGCAAAATCTTTTGCGGAACATATGAGGAATTATGCAAGGACAACATTAGGACAAAGTTATTTTTTTACTATTATCTAGGCTACATTTCTCTTTCTTTCTTCCTTCTACCTTCTCGTTGAAATTCTTAATCAGATTAGTGGTATTTGTTAAAATATTGAGGAATGGTATAGTTTTAGTGTTCCACTAAGATTTTTATTTGGGCTTAGAAATAAAATGCTTGGGATCTTTTTTGGTGGGGGGTGGGTGAAAAAGAGGATGAGAGCTTAAAAATCTAAATAAAGATTAGTTACATTTGGCTAATCATAGGTAGATCAGCAATGCACAGAATGACTAGACAAGCAAGTAGAGCAAAGAAAAGTGATGGATTAGATGGAGCAAAATTAATGTGATTAATGTGCTTGGGTTTTCTTTTTTGAAGTGGATAACTTCAACCATGTATAAGTTCAGGTCTACTCCACAAAAAAACCTGAATGGTTTCTTTTTCTTTTTTGTTAGTTTGGGCAGAAAATATTAAAGCTGATATCTCCATAAAAATACAAAAGTCTAAAAGAAAAGTTCTTACAACGATAGCAACAAAAAAGTTCCTAAAATGAATAATGATTTGGGGAAAATGCGGCAATGGGTATTTTAGAAAAGCTCAGTTGTGCAATAGATGAGCTGAAATGGAAAGTTAATCTTCCACACAAAATAAAGACAAAGAAAATGGAATGTCTGCTCCAGGGACTCCATACACTGTATAGCTGTTCATTTGTCACAAGTGAGAAAATGTTTAATCGGTTTTCAAATGATGTATTCTCTCTTTATTTATCGTGTTTAGTGACTTTAAGAGTGTCAGTATGTAAAGTGTTTATCCAAGGAATGGATTTCTGGCACATGGATAAAATGAAAAGTGAAATGTTTAGCTCACAACAGGCATATGTTCCAAGATCTCTCTGAGTAAGTATCCTGAGATGAGAAGAAAGCACACAGGTCTGTGTTTATCTAGCTTACGCAGGCAGACAAGGAAGGCTCCAGCCTGGTATTAACACTGAAGTGACATGGAATGTCTTCACCAAACCCCAAACAATTACATCATTCCCTTAACAATATTGATAAAGTGTAATAAAAAAGAACCTGGCACTTTCCAATTAGATACTTATTGCTAAATACTTGAGAAACTGTTAAATACTTGACAAGTTAAAGTAAAAATCACTGTTTTAGGGGGAGAGGAAAGAAGTAAAAGAGGAGAGGAGGGAGAGAGAGGTGCTTGTATGTTTTAGGAGTCCACAATTTGGTGCCTCTTTTTTTTTTTTTTTTTTTTAATTTTAGATTATGTCCTCTGACCCAAGGTCCATAGCTATGTGCTCAATTCAAACAGCTGTATATAACGTTTTAAAAAAATTATAATTGAAATTTAACATCTTTGAAAACTGTGAGATACACTTTCCACCAAGCAACAAATATGTTCTCTGTTTTCTGTATTTTCATTTACTTAGCTTTAAATGTCTCTAATCTTTCAAGACGTAAGCAGGGAGAAAAAATTAGAAGTGCTATTGTTTCCAGGTGTGCTTAATACACTTTTAGAGTAAGGTAGACTTTGATCACAGTATCCATAGCAAGAAATTTTAAGTGACTGTCAAAACAATATGGTAGCTCATGTCTTCTTTACCATACCAGGAGAAAAGGCAATAGCAACAGCAGCTATATAATCTTGCTGTATTATAGTCAGAAATGAGCTAGTTACTACTCCTCTTGCACTTAAATCTTGAAGAAGCAACAGCTAAACAGTCTGACTACAATTACCAGAAACAGCATTCAGTGAAGCTGAAGATCCTAATTCTTGGCCTTGCTACCTCTATTCAACTGAATAGTTATGTAGGAATAGCATGTAGCTTTATTGTTTTCTTATAATACCTTACCCAGTATTGAGTTCTGATCTCTTTGGAAGGTTTTCAGATTAGAGTCTTTTTTTATGAAAAAAATTAATCCAGACTGTGACACTGATCTCTCTTCCATTGAAATAGTTAGGATGATCTTTTTCTTCCCCTCTACCTGCAATGATTCATCTCTTCTTGGAATAACACCTCAGGAGTCATTCACAAATTGAACTGGAGATGTTTGCTTTAGACCTGAGACACAGTCAGATGATCCTCAATTCTTTCTGCTGTCTCTCAGTCAAATAATGAAGCATCGGAATCTAATTCAGTGTCATAGCACTGAACATTGCTCAGTTTATGTTTACTCATACTGCACTCATGTAAGAGGCGACATATGCTGAAAACCTCTTAAGAACACTACAGATCCTTTTATTTCTAATATTTCAGATAGTATAACCCTACTTGAAGTGACAATATAGGTCACTAAGACAACAGTCCCGTATAATGCTTGCTTGATTTGGAGTGAAACTGTTCTCCTACTTTTCTTGTTGTGATGCCTGATAAGAGCTGGGTAGACAGAAATGCCACTCACTATCATGGCTTTGTGTACGTCATTGATATTAGCCAAATCTGAGAGTTTAATCTGTTCTTTAGTAAATCTCAATACATTATGAGAATACATATTTGTTTTATAAGAAGTCAAACAGACGACTTTCTGCCTTCTGACATAAGCATCTACTGGGTAATTTAGGATGCTCGTGGCTGTGTCTTCATCTTCCTGTGTCAGGATATTTTTATTTGGTTTATTTTATAATTTGCTCCCATTACTTGCACATTCCAGTGATTTTTAGGCCTTTAAGTGCTTGCTGAGCGCAGGCATCTCTTCTCTTTTCAGGACTTTTAATAATCCATTTAGCAATGTGTTGTTGCTTTCTTTGCTGTAGCAACAAATGGCATTAATTTTGAAGACAAATGTTTACTTTTAAATTCCCTGCAAAGAAAGTACTCCTGACACAACACTCTTCGCAGACTTCCATTGGCTTCACTGAACATGAGACTTGGGGAGGAACAAAGCTTTACACCTGCATATGAGCTGACAAGTTGATGACACTTAGAGAAATAGCAGGCAGTATGGTACAATGGCACTGCTGAAAAGCAACAAGTAGAAATGTATCACCTAAGTCTAGTAATCCTTTAAAAGAGTGAATGTTCCTCCCGCCTCTCTACCTTCCACACAATGGTTTGGATTGTTTCCAAAAGTGAACCATAAAGTTAAAGTGAAAATTGAGTTAATGATTGAAATAAAGTGATGAAAAGCTCAGAATGGAGAGAGGTATGTAGTTTAGAAAAAAAACCCCAGCACAACACTTTTAACTGAAAGGCAAGAATATGCTGTTGGACATCTTTCACTACTCTTCAGCCACTCATCCTTTGTTGGTTCCTGTACTGTTGGGTGTCTTTTGTCACTGTGTAGCTCCCAGCATACAGACGTGAATTGCTCACGGTAATACATTTCAGACTCTAGGTATACATTAGTTGCATCAGCAAAAAGTAAATACTTGGTGAGCAAAGGACATGTGTATAGAAGTAGCTTACAGACTGTTAAACAGACTGGATCATTCTAGTTTAGTATCCTGTCTCTGACAAAATATCAGGGCCTGTAAAAATGCAGTAATGGAAACTTAGCTGGCAGTTTAGTTATGTCAGAGAGTCTCTTCTGAAATATAGGTAATTGATCTTTCCCTGAAAGATGAAGTCTTTGTCCTTTTCTGAAAATAAATGACTGCAAGTCCTTAACCATTTGCATGATTGACTTTTGTCTGTAAGAGCATTATGTTTTCTTTTAAAGATGTTGGTCTGCTTGCTTAAAAAATATTAATATTTTATTGGTTTTAAATTAATTTGAATTTAATGACATTCAGTGCTAGTACGAAGAAATGGTAATACAACTTTTAAGAGACCAGAGTACAATTCAGAGTTTAATATTCTGCAACATAAACTCATCTTGCAATTTATTCTACATCTTATGTAAAGGACCTATTCTTAGATCTTACAGTAAAAGATAAAGGATATTAGTTTAAGGTGCAAATACAGTTGCACAGCTAAGTAGCATTAATAACAATGCAGCTAAGAAACACCCTCATGATAATATAAATAAAAGAACCAGGGTCTCATCCTACACAAAACTAATACTATAGCATTAAATTTGGGATTAAAAAAAACTGAGAGAAGAATCATGTAGTTAATACAATTAATGAAAAAATTACAGAAACTAAAATCTTTAAATGTGACACATTGTTTTGACCTCCAGTATATGTTTCACCTCCAGCAGGTGTTTTCACTGAGTGGTCCTCAAAAATTCAAGATATTCCCCTTGAGCTGGTACAGCTGAAGTAAAATGTGTGTACGTGTGATTAGCTCCAGTTCCTCACCATTGTGCATCAGCTTCTGATTATGTTCAGTAGGTTTTTTTGTTTCATCGTATTGTCTACCTGAGCCATTTAGTTAGATGGTTTCCTAAGACCATCATGGTATAGTGTTCACACTTGGAATGACTGTGACTTAAATGTGGATAACACTTCTGGTTTTACTCCCTTATAGTGATTTGCCACTACAGTTATTGCTTGCTTCCTTGCCGCATGTTAAGATTTACTTTAAGGATTATTACATTATATTGCTGTTGTCATGTATATGCAAATAGAAGAGCAGAATGTCAGAGATATGGTTTAATTAAGTCACAATTGCATTAACTCATCTGAGAACTATCCAGTAATAACTTGTACAGTATAGGTCATTCCTTCCATAATAACTTCCAGCTGATGGAAGGCAGCCATCAGCCCCTCCACAGCACAGGGCTTGCCTTAGCCTACTGCTGGAACCCCACTGTGCTTCTTATATATGGAGATTAAATGCCTATGAAAAATGTTGCCTCCTTACTCTTCCTCAGTTTGTTCCTTGGCCTTGTTGCCTTGTTTGTTGTCTTCCTTAACAAGTTAGATCCCTTCTGCACTGTGTCTTAAATGAATGCTTCTCACAGGATAACTTGCACACCCTTCTTTTCTCAACTGCTGCCTTGAAAGATGGTTCTACCTTAATCAGTCTGAGGAGGTAAAAGTTCCTTCTCCACCCCAAAGCAAACAGCTAGGGCAACGGTCACCCCAGAGCAGAAACACCACGGAAACCTTCATTCAGTCCATAGAATCCTCAGCTCCTCCAAACATGAGTGTTCTTAGGCCAAAGGAGTACGTTTTATTTTGGTTTGCTTGGAAGTGTGAATATTAATGATTCGCATATCCAGAGTGATACAGTGATTTGTTACAATCTTTCCATCAATTCCAATGGCTGCCACTTTTTCGTTTAAACTTGATCCTTACAGAAAACGCTACCCAGTTTTCTCTACTTATTGAAACAAATATACTGTCACTACTATGAAGAGAATGTATTGGAATAAGTCAGGAGCTCAGTCACAAATGCCTAACGTCTTAAAAATGTGTGTAAAGGCCTTTCCAATCTGACCCTTCAACTACCCACTTTCTGAAGTCTTTCAATTTACTTTCATGGGATTTTGTTGTAATTGACTCTAAGAATATGAGAGCCCCCATGAACATCTCTGTTTTCTCCAAAGGCTGGATTTTTTTCCTTCACAGTTGTGCTGGCTTTGGATGATATTAGGGAATGCTGTGTTCATGCATCTTAAAGAGAGAGCCCTTGTGCATTGAATTAACACTCTTCAGAGCAAACCTGGAGGGTTAAGATGAAACTGCATCACAAAACATTTAAAATTCTAGGAGGTTCTATAATACACAAGTATTTCAGAGCATTTTTATTGTATGATTTTCAAAGAACAGAAACTGAAAACCTCAGTTTAACTTGAGAACCAAAATAGAAAGAGCACATGACATTACTCACAATCAGACCTGTAGATTTATTTCTCTTGTTATTTTTAGAGTGTGTTTTTGCAAATGACCGTGTATAAAATATAATCTATGCTGGGTTATATTCTTAGAACGTGGGTTAATGTCATATGTTCATGGAATCCGGTAAAGCATCTGTGTGGTTTCTCTCTAGATACCTAAATAATCCTCTCTAGGTTTAAGGCAAATTACTTCTTATTTTGTTAGATAAATTTGACCTTGACCCTGCATGAATTTCAGTTATAAAAGTGAGCCATACCATGGGCGCAGGCAGACTACAAGGCTGAGGTTGAAATCAATAGATAAAAAAAAAAAAAATAAAATTTAACACAAGAATTAGTACACAGCAGTTGCACTACCCTCATATGTAATTATAACCTCTTTAAGTAGTAATTATTGCTCAGAAGGCCTCCATTGAACCAGACAGTGAAGACAAGGTGCATTAATAGAAACATCTGGAGACGAGTTGGGCTTTACCATGAGGCACGTAGCTGTTTCTTACAACACTTAGACTAGCAGCTTGTGTGTCAGATCACTGCTGTTGAAATTTATTCTACCCCTGTATTCTGTGTCTACTGGCACCTTACTATTTCTTTGAGTTCAACTGGACAAGGGTTATTTAATATGTTTGAAGCTGATATGTTAGTCTTTTTAGGAGAGAAAAATACTTTTCTCTTGGGTATGTTACCGGGCCTGACTTTCCAGTGCACTCTATTACGTGACATTGTTTTATGCATGCTTATATTGTATATATCCAGTTTAGCACAGAACTATGCACGTGCCTACATAACAGCTTAGTTGACATGTGTGGGCATGATATCCACACTAACATAAAATTAAAAGCATTAAACTCCGAGAAAGAGAACCTACGTGTTCCTGCAAAGTATGATAGATTACGGTGGATTGCAGCTAACACCAGTGCAGCTAGGGAACTGTAAATACCTCAAGCTAAGTTTTTGACAAAGTTTGAACCTGTTTAAAATTGTCATTTTAAAATGACAGGAGAGAGCACGTGCAAATTAAAAATGCATTAGAAGAGTCATGCTAAAAGCGTTTGCCTTTTTCTCTGGGTTGACTGTTAGAATACAATTGTCAGAGACAAAAAAGAATCAAAGGTGTGCTCTGTTTCTAATGTATTGTCTCAATTCATATTTTAATCTGAATAATATTATTGAACAGAGATATAACCTTTAAATATGCATAAGAGAATTTAGGTTCACATAAACACCAATTACTGAGTGATCTGTGGCTAATTAATATTTTGTACATGATATAGTAAAGGTAGCAAAAATATTTCTAACCTACATTTCCTGACCTGTGATTTTCAAATTGCTGTAGAGTGACTCAGTCTGTGCAGAATGGCTTTTTAAACACTGGATTTTCTGTCATCATCCTATGCCACCTCTGATAAAAGATGGCATTGTTGCATCAGCAGAGCATTTGCATACATCAGAGCAATGCAAAAAAAAAAAAAAAAAAAAGGAGGAAAAGGCCCCAAACGAAACAAACCCAAACATACAGAGGGACCAGGCTGCATCCTAGAGGTTTAGAGAAGAATGAGAATAAAAATAGGAAGAAAAAAAATAATAAAACCAGAGAAGGAAATCTTGAGCAATACTACTTGTAAGTAAGAATACTACTTGTAAGATGTTAAGTTAACTGTGATTCCTGATAACCTAATGATTCCAGAAGATATAAGCAACAAGAAGTGATTTGGCAAATTTCTTTGTCATACCTTAATCTGCATGTGATAAAATTAATTCCTAAAATAAACAGATTGTGAAAATCTCAGTGCTCAAATTTACCTTCCAACAAAACTATAGTTTAAATTAGTTACGGTCATGCTATTTTGCTACTTGCTAACCCTATTATGAGGGACTTTGTTCCTGAAAGACAGGACTGAAGAAATACTCGCCCATTGAATAATGTAAATATAAGGGCCTGGAATAACAGTTTGAACTGAGGTTGAAAAAGCAATCTGATATGTGAAGGTTTTATTCATTGCTAATTCCATGAGTTCATCAGTCCTCTAAAAATTTTCATTTTTCTAAAATATTTGTCTTAAGTGCAAGATCATATTCATTATACCTATTGATTTAATCAGTCACAGTATATGCTCTGCTTCAGTTACTGGGTCCACTGTCTTCAACATGTGTCATGAAATATGAAATATTTAAGCTGTGCGTTTGTGTTACTAATCAATGTGTACAACTGATAATATTGATCATTGTTAATGAATATTAAAACTGTAAAACATTCCTAGTATTGGCAGGGGGTATGGAATCAAAATTCTCATGAACAAGGCAGACTGGCCTGTCAAAAAATAATTTCCTGTTATTCACATTGGATACTTTCTGTTGGACGTTTGCTGTGGGAAAAAATGGTACCTCAAAGGTATAGTGATTTTTTTGTTGCTGTTGAAGCTGTTAATTTTCATCTAGTTGGAGCAATAAAATACTTTTCTGTTTAATATGAATTTATAGGAAGCAAGGGACTAGAGATGAGGGAGATGACATAGGATTCAAAATATTGCAAACGTTTGGCAGGTTTTTTTTAGAGGAAAGGAAAAATCTCTTGAGACCTTTGTTTTCTAAGGAACAATATTACAAAATCCATAGTTACACAATATAAATTGGCAAATGAAAGAAGAGATTAATGATTCTGGCAGCCGATTTAAGCTGGCATATTATCTCAATTTTCCTTTTAATATAAGAAAAATACTTTTCTTGGTTAAAAATAAAGGAGAAAAAAAAAGAAGACCCCAAGAAATTTCTTACCATTATTTAAGTACTCGATATTTTGAATGAATCTATGTTTATTTTCATATTTAATCACTTCCAATTATGCGGGAGAAGGAAAAGCACTGAGGAGAGGCAATGACACTTTGTAAAAAAAAAAAAAAAACAGGTGAAAAAAGAGATGTAAAGTTATAGTGAAGAGAGGACCCTCAACAAAATACGTCAACAGAAAATGAGAGACTTAATATGCTGCTGTGCATATTAAGTTTCCTCACAGCTTTGTGCTATCTCAATTACCAGGATGCTGGTTCTGTTTCAATTTTTATAATTTTTTGTGACTTTGTTGAACTGCTTGGTGTTCTGTCTTAAGACTAACTCTCATTAATGCTTTCAGATGTTGAAAACACAAAGAAAATATGTACAAAGCCTTTTTCTCTTTATAAAATAAAACAAGAGGGACTATGGCAATTCATATGATTAGCTTTTCCAGGAAGCAAGTACTGTTACTTATATACTGTACTCATCTTCCCTATGTAATCATCAATTCAGGATCAACACTCTTAATAGGCTTATATGCCTGCCAACTCAGTTTGGCTTTAAATGTAGCTCATGTCAGATTTAAAGTATTAAAGAGGCACATATAGTCTTTTCTCCCCTTTTTACCTTCTTACTTTTGGTAGGCTGTGCTTAGTTCTAAATTTTACTTGGATTTTAATCAAACTAAAATGTACCTTAGCAGCTCTTGCCTAACTCAGAACTGCTTCTGAAAACACAACTGCTTCACAAAACTAACAGTACCACCACTAAGACTACCCGTTCTTAATCTCAAATGTACATAAATGATGCTTAACAATTTATAAAGCCAAACCCAAGTAGTCAAGAAAATCCAAGTTCAGACTTCAGCCAAAATATATGATCTGTTAAACAGAATGTCTCTTGCAGAATTGTAGAATACTTTCTTTCCTGCTTTTAAATCCACATTGAAACAAATCTTTACTCTTGCAGATGATTTCATTTGCTGTATGTGGAAACCAGGTGTGTGTGTGCGTGTGTTTGTTATTTGCCAGAAAGGTTAGCCAGGGCATGTCTCTACCTATGGTTACTTTGTTATTTGTTTGGTCACAGAAGCCTGATCAAATGATGCTGCGATGAAATGACTGCAGTCCATTGCTCCGTATTGTTGATTTGTCTCCTTATTGGTTTTGGTTTTGGCTTGTGGTTGGTTTTTTTTCTTTGAGCAAAAGAAATATTTTTGTAGTTCCCAGCTGCTCTGTCTCCTCTCCCTCTCTTTTTGCTTCTGCATACATTCACATACATACATGCATGTGTGGAAACATAGGTTGTACATTTTCATAAACTGGCCAATGCATTGTACACAGTAGACTTGAATCTGAATCATTGTCTGCAGCAGCTTGCTAACTGGCTTTGCAATGGAATCGGAAAAAAAAAATCTATAGCTGCTCTTAAAATATTCCTAATGGATCAGATCTATTAACTAGAAATCCTGTCAATGAGCCATTTGCAATGTGAATAGCTTCTTTTCTCTCTGATGTGATTAAATTTGGTTTGGCTGTTAGTGCACCCATTCCTTCCTTCCCTCCAAATAGAAAAATCATTTACATATTCTCATAGTTGTACACAAGGGAGCACACATAAAAGTCCAGTGATTCATTCATCAGACTTCCACATTTGAATAAGCAGTGAGTTCAGTTTTCTTAATCTGCAGTGATTTTTCTGAATTACAGAAACACTTGAACCAAGGAAATCAGAAGATGAGAAAAGGAGAAAAGGAACTAATCATCTTTTCTTGGTCTTAT
The DNA here is from genome assembly GCA_025774025.1 of Xenus cinereus. Taxonomy (NCBI): domain Eukaryota; kingdom Metazoa; phylum Chordata; class Aves; order Charadriiformes; family Scolopacidae; genus Xenus; species Xenus cinereus. Next base: position 40,286,039 of record JAOXJK010000023.1, on the reverse strand, counting down.
TTCCTTACTTACTTACTTGTCAGGGATGAGCAACCTTCCACTGTTTTGAGAGACTGAATATTATTTATTTGTCCTTCAGGGCCAGCATAAGGAATATGAAACCCAGCCTGAAATCTGTTTAAAGAATTCTGGCTTTTGCCATGTCAGGATAAAACAGTGGTGTGAACATCACTACCTTGTTTTTAATCATGATTGAAAAGTCAGTCTGTTTGAAGCAAAACCAGTGACCTCCTTTACCTCTTTTAATCCCTGAAAATAACTCACGTGCCCTTCATTCCCTCTTCCATTACTGTTATCTTTTCTCTAGTTCACATTCTTTTTTTTAGACGCTCAGTAAGAGTACAGAAAACTAAGAATCTTTTCACTTGAAAAATGGACACTGAACAAGGTTTGAAATACCTGCTTGGTAATAAATGTTTCATAGGTCAAGTGAAAGCCAGACAGGTCAGATGAGTTTCCCAAAGTTGTGTGAAGCAGAAATTAATTTGGGTATGGAAACAAAAGCCTTCTGAACTCTAGTGTCTCTTCTGATTCAAAATTTCTGTATGCCTGCACATGTAGTCAGGAAAAGTATCAATGGTATTTGCAGATACTTTGTTTTAAAATCTTCTGAAGGATCAACAGCAAAACTCGAATGGGCTGGCCCACTGAAAAGCACCAGAGAAAAAGGTATTTGCTGCCTGGCTGAAATCTGAAAGAATAATATCTATTCTTGGGGTTATGGTGATGTCATCCAAATTTCTCTTTGTATTTAAAATGTGTGTCCCCTCCTGGAGTCAGCTTTGGCATATGTCTAGTTTTGACATATGTAAACATTTCCAAATCAGATATTTAAAGAGCATGGTAATATAGAGGATTTATTGCTGTGCATGTTTTATTTGATGCATTTGGATTTACTTTATTTGCTTTGCATTTCATGTGTGAATTATGCCACTTTGTCTTGTACTACAAAAATGACAGCATCAAATGTATAGCAAGCAGGTTTCCATATGTCTTCTGAATGTAGTCTAGGAGACCTAACTGCTAAATAAGGGGAGATCTCTCTAGTTGAAAAAAATGTGGTAACTGTCTTGACTGTTTGATCTGCAATATTTGATTCACGGAGATTTGTGCCCTGAAGCCTTACTGTGTTGCAGCTGATGTCTTGTGCGTTGTTACCGGGCTTTAGAAAGGTGTGATGTATTAACAATGACAACCTGGTACTCTGCTGCTGTTTCACATTTCACAAACAGCTTATTTCCCTTACCTCCCAAAGTAACTGCCAGGGAGGCAAGCAACCTGGCTGAGCATTTCTCTTTTCTCTATAAGCCTAGAAATGAAGTTACAGCTTTTAGACACATCCGTATGCACGTGTAAGGTCGTACTGATTATATAAGTGGTTGGTCCTCAGAGTCATTTTCAGTCACCAGAGAAAAAGACATTGGCTGACTCCTACTCCCAGAGGATACTTGAAATAATTGAAGAGTAAAGGAAGCCTTCGCATCTCCAACAGATGCTAGCACTGTTTATCAAGTTTTTTGAGTGTTCTCCTGTACAGTATAAATTGTATTTTGTCTTGCCTTCCTGTTTCTTGGGATGTTTTGCTGTGAGGGAATTTTAACTTGTTACCTCAAATTTAAAAGCGTTACTTAAGATGGCCATTCACTGGTGAATTTTTTTCACATTATTGTCATTTGCAGAATGATTTGAAGACACGTTTCTCAGAACAAGGCTTCTCATTTGAACTTCTGATCTTTTTATGTTCTGTAAATCATTAATGGCCTTCATTCAAAGAGTTTCCTTAAAAATAAGCCATTGACTCTGCTGGTGCCTCCAGATTTCTCTCTTGTCCTGTATACCTCACATTCTTTCAAAAATGTTGCCAGTTCATTCTGAAAAATCAAATAAGCCTTATATGTTACTTCCCACTAGTGAGGTCCAGAGCTGGAAGTCTCAGGGAAGCGGCTGGGAGGAAAACCAAAGGATCTCCCTGATATATTTGCAGTCTTGCAGAAAGTTGGAAATATTTGAAAGTAGGCAAAAAGTTTAAAATATAGTGCAGCTGAATGGTGAAAGTCAAGGGTATTCTTTTTGAGTGGTTCTGTGTGACCACAGGGTAGATGATTACATTTTCCCAGTTTTATACCAGGGAAAATATTTAATAGGTAAGAAAAATGGAATTTTTTAGTTTACTTGGTAGTAACACTTATCTATAAATCATTGGAAAAAACACAACCAAACCTAGTCACAAAAAACATTCTATTTATTAACTATGCACCGACTTACAGAACAGAATGCCATGGTAGGCTAACAGAGAGCTGAAGAAATGGTACACTCAGGTACAGTGGTATTTCAGTATCGACACAATAGCTTAAAACGTGACGATGTTTTTGTCTTTTATATATTTTGTACTGCATCTTTGTTGCTCAACAGCTTCATTTTGCTTCAGCAGATGGAAAAATGAATTAGAAATTAGGGGGAAAAAGTGTGTAGAATTTGATTGGTAAACTGATGTTAAACTTTTAAGCTGTAGGGTTTTTTTATTCAGAAAATGGAAAATTTATATAGACATTTATTTTTATGTTGGGGAAAACAACTGGAGTGTTGAATTTTGAGAACTAGGACGACCAGTTTCACAGAGACTTTGTGAACTGAGCCTTCTAAATGGTTGAATCTTTGTATATTATTGTCAGCATTAAATACTTGACATTATAAGAACTGTGAAAGCACTCAATCCCCAGTTACAATAGTCCATGAAAGATACAACTTCTCTGATTAAAATGACATTTCCATCCATTTAACTGGAATTGCTTTTTTTCCCCATAATTAACATGATTAAAACCGTGATGTGTATTTCACAGAAAGTTATTTTAGGGGTTGATAAGAGGTAATAGATCAGTGAGCAAAGCATCTATAATTATCTTTCAAAATTCTTTCCATAGAATTTTTCATAAAATAATCAGTTCTCCAGCTTCCATGTTGAGCTTCAGATGAAAAAAATGTTCTTAAAAGCTTCAGTATTTACAAAACATTAAGGACAAAAATAAAATGGAATAATAGTTAATGAAGCATTAAACTTTCAAAATAATTCTTCTGTAGCTTTTTATAAAATTCCTACATATTTAAAAATTCGAAATAAAATAGAAGAAATTAAAAGTCAGAAATTTTTTAAATTTAGTTGCAGCCACAGTCCTCATTCAGTATTGGAAACACAACCTTTGCATTTCAGCAGCAGTTCTTACTTGAGGTGTAGCTTTTGTGTTTAATGAGCTACTTTACTTTTGCTGTTCTCTGAAAAGTTTGTTGGATCATTCTGGTAGAGTCATGATGGGCACCTGTTTTCTAGCACAGTTGCTCCTGGCCCAGTTTTCTGTTGTGTCATTTCTTGTTTAGTACACAGAAGGTTTGGGTTTTAACATTTCTGTGCAGGCTTCAACCTAAGCCATCTACCTAGTGTGTCATAGTACAGATACACTTTGTTTACAGTCCTTTATATGCTTTGACTCTATGTTTTGAAAATAGCTTTAAACACAACAGAAAAGCAGTATATGGGCAGGTGTGGGTGTTTGGATTTGCAGGGATCTGGACACTGTGTTCATTTTAGCTTTTGAAATGTAAAATACTCTGGTCAAAACCAGAACCTCTGATAAATGCTGGATCCCAGCTTTGCTGAAGAGAGGTCTTACATTGTGTATCTATCTCTATACGAAGAGCACAGAACTGTCATATTGTAATATTCTTTGATTTTAGGTGTGCTAACAAGAATAATTAAATACCATGTCAATGTAAAGTCAGAAAAAAAAATGTGCATCAGTGCGTAATGAAACATTTGCTGGTTTTGCTTTCTTTGACAGCTTTTTGGAAACTGCAGCCTATTTCTATATGAAACCAAAAATGGGAGAGAAAGAGGTGTCCCCACATTCTTTCTTCAGCATTTGGCATGAATTCAGTTCTGACTTCAAAGACTTCTGGAAGAAGGAAAACAAACTTCTTCTTCAAGAAAGGTACATTTGTTTGTTTGTTCAAAGGCTTTTCTCAGAGAATGTTATTGGGAGCAATCACACAGAAACCAGTCAGCTTCACTTCGTTAGCACACAACATATTGAATGCCTTTTTGGATTTTTCTCAGTCTTTTTTTTTTTTTTTAAGCAGATTTTTTTTTTTCCTAATTGTTCTAATTTTTTAATGGCACCTTAATATCAATTTGTGCTAAAGTTTTTCAGGTCCATTACCTAAATAACATTTTGGTAAAGCATGTCACTCTTATGCCACTACGAATCCAAACAATGAGAGAGTTATTTCAGGTCTGAAAGTTGATTAAAGTTTTCCTGTTAGCATATTTAGTGAAAACAAGTTAACGCATAAAGACATGGCATATTGTAAATGTTTGTCCAATGAAGCTGGTTAAAAGGAAGTAGGAAGACAGAAGGAAAATGTCAGTTGACCCCACAGTAAGAAAAGACTCAGACTGATCCATATTGCAAATCACAGCACATGGACATGAGCCCGTGTGGTATCTATGGCATAAAGTAACAAGATTGTAATTTTGAAGAATTACCCATATTATCTAGTCCATGTGTTAGAAGAGTTATGAACTTCTTTCATCCCCATGCAGATATTGCATTGTGGTCACCTTTTGTTTATGTTGTGATGCCAAGAACTAATCAGTTGTTTAAAAAGTAATAAATGCTGTATAAGGGCAAATTAAATAAATGCAAACGTGAAAACTGTAAACACGTTATAACCTTGCATTTGTTAGCAACTTGAGTGACCTCAGTATACAGATAATGAAGCTACTTCTGAGCCTTAACATTAACAGGATTGAAGCTTTATGTTTATTGTATGATTGATATCAGTCTATATTTAGGTAATTTGTCAAGAACAGGCCTCTTTTTCAAGAGTACTCACCCTGTGTAATTGTCACAGACATCAGATTACTGGTTTAGGAAGTCACGAAAAACTTTCATGGGCACCTATATGATCAATGTCATGTTTATGCTTAGTGTAAGAAGATATTCTGGAGCAATCACACAGTTAAGAAAACTGGATTCTGCTCCTATTGCAAGAGTGTGGTGCAAATGTTATCACAGTACAGCAGCTCTCTGAGGATCTATTTCATTTTACTGACTGCCTGACTTAATTTTATGTAATTAAGTATGTCTTTTTGGAATTGAGTTGACAGTTAAATACTATCTTTGGTTTCCTATGCAGGGATTTAGCTGCCGACTGAGTACAGGTTGATTTCATCTTGTAGTTTTTTATAGAACAGGATTTAAGAAAAATATCCTTTCCGAAATACTAGGCTATTTTTCTAAAAGCAAACAAAAAAAAAACACTCCAGAGGGTTTTTGCTGCAAAATATTTTTCTTTAAAAGTAAATGAGCACAAAAACTCTTTGTCCTATTTTTCTTACATACCTAAAGCTTAAGAGAAGAATGGGATTGTTATACAATCATTTAATTCTCTTTCAGTTCAATGTGCGAGTATGCTAAGGGAATGTGTTGAAGCAGCAGAGAAAAAAAAAAGTGGCTGTCGGCTGGTCCCTTCTAGGGCAGAGGTGTTTTTAGCCTGAAAGGAAGTGAACATGTGTAACCTACAATATGGCTCAAAGCGCAGGATGCAACAGGGAAGGAAAAGGACAGTGAGAAAGGGCCTGCAGTGGGAAAGGAAGCTGGGAGATCTCTAGGAAGGACAGCAAAGAGACCAGACTCGGCGCTGTGGGACGAAGGAGGCTTTCACAGGGGGACAGGGCTGTGTAACTGCAGTTCAGGAAGTCACTGAGATTAAGACTGATCCATCCTGAAAACCGCAGGTAGATTTTTGGTTTGAATTTTAATTTTGATCTGTCTCATCAAGTTTAAATCTTCTTCTTTGTAGATTTTGTTTGTTCAGCTGAGGCAGGGTCTAGCCTTTAGAAGTCTTGTTTTATGCTCACCTTTGAGGAGAGCTTGCACTGTGCTGTTTCAGGTCTGGCAAAATCAAGCTCTCTTCGTTGCTTTTAAGGAATTAAAACATTTTGGTCAAATTGGCAGTAGGAATAACAATTTGCCAAGTAAGAGAAATTATTTTCTCAAAAATGAAGATTCTTCTTTGGTAAAACAACTGTCTTATCAAAATATTTACATGGAAAATACTTTGTCTCCAATCATCATTCAACCTGATATCTGAAGTTGTTCTTTAGGCTTTTTTTCTTGATTTTACGTTTCCACTTTTCTTAGTGAAAGACAAGAAGCTGTGATGTAAAAGTGTCTTGGTATTGAGAAGTCAAGGGAGAAAAAACTTCAGGAAAAAATAAGTGTTGCCCAAAGGTGTAAGAATGTACAACATAATGGTTTTCAAAATCTCAGCCTAGATCGACGGATGTGTAGGTAACAGAAATCTGAAATCTCATCATTGCCATTGAAATAAAAATGTTTATTTCAAGAAACTAGATTTTACTCATTAGCTGACGTTCTTGACAGTTTTTCTGCTGCTAAAGTTGAAGAACAGGCTAGACCATTAATGGTCAATGTGACTTGTTATAGTTTTTCATTGGCAGCTAAGTCCAGTGACAGATATGGTGAGACTTCCTTTTTTAAAGTATTGCCGCTTTGATGGGTTATTTACTACATTGCTGTGTCATGAAATGTACTTTAATTATGATCATTCATTAAAATATGAGTAACTTCAGTCCCTTTTCTTTTTTAGTTTTATCATCTCTCTTTCTCACTCACTGGTTTGAGGATTTTTTTGCCTCTTCCTCGTCCACTTTAGTTTAATAAACTTTTATGCTGTAAGCAGTGTTTCCGGAATATTTTATATCCCAGTTTCCATATGGACTGTGTAGGGAAAGGAATTACTTGTTAATACAGGCTGTTCCTTATTTAGTCTCTGCAAATGTGAGTCGCACTGTTTTACAATAATTTACCCAAAGGCTTTTCATAGATTGTATTTCCTAAGGTGGCACTACTTTTTGTTACCGATAGATTAAAAGTGTATGTTTTAAAGAAAGCAGTCAGCCAGTTCTTATTTTAAACACATTTTGCTCAGCATTTCAATTTGTGTGTTGGTTTGCCAGGCATTTATATGCAAAAGATAAACATTGAAGTGTCAGACTTCATATTTCCTTACAAGAAAATGAGTTTAAAAAAAAAGGAAGAAAAATGGGGCAAGGTTAAAAACAAATTAATTTTCCTGAAGTTTTCTACTACTTTCATTCAGTTCTCTCACTTGAAATAAAGCAGAACTGGAAAATACCAGCTATAGAAAAATTATGCAGGATAAACTTAAACACAGTAGCAATAAAAAGAAAAACGCACCTGAAAATTACAGTGAACACATAAGCCTGCCAAAAGGTTTTCTGAACAGTACTATTTTTTGGGAGTCACACTGCAGGCAAGGCTAACTGGAGCATTCAAATAAAAATTTTTATCTGGGTTATTTATAAAATTCTCTAAAATATTTCATGGAGGTTGAAATTTCTGATGCTATGTCTGAGCTAATGATGTATCCTTTTAAGTGAAAGTCTTCAAAGTAATATGAATGCTTTCTGATTAAGCAACTTAAAAAAAAAAAAAAGGGGAAGCCAACCAAACTTAATGAGACATATTTCAAGTTTTTAGGTGGTGTTGTTATCATTGATAGTCTGTCATTGTATTTGTACTTCGAAAACTCTTGAAAGATATCTGTCAGTATAGCTTGCACTTTCCATGTTATGAGCAAGAAAGCCAAGAAGAGCTGGCATATTTTCCCTAATTCTTTTTCAATGTTGTTTGAAAAAAATATGATTTTGAACCTTGTACACTTCCTGTTCATCATCCTCATTATGTCTGTATATATTTCAGTTGCTGCATACCCTGAAATGCATGTTGCCCTCCTGAATATATATCATCAGATAATGCCCAGCTGCAGTGGCAACTATGCGGAAGTCTCATCTTCTTAGGAAAACTCTTAGGAGATGACACTCATAAGAGAGAGAAAGGGACAGACGTAGGCGCCCTTTAAGCGTGTACATAAGGTAAATATTGGTCATAAGCTCAGTGTGGCCCTTGCCTTTATGAAAAAGCACGTCACAGAACAGAGACTAGCTGTGGCAGAGATGCCAGCAGAGGAGAGTTCATAAGTAGGATCAACATGATGGTAAAATTCTGTAAGTCCCTCATATCTTGCATCACACTAAGCTTGAGAATTTCTTTTGGCTGACTTTATTCAACCCTTTAACTCCCACGATAAATCTTTGGCACATTAAAAATAATCTATAAACTCAAAAAAATGCACTCGTCTCTCAAATGTAAAAGTTGCCCGTTCCCATAAGAATAGCAGTTAAGCTGGCACCTGGTGTGTCACACTGTGTATATCTAGATGAAAGGGAGATTCCTGGCCAGCATGTCTCCACAGCTCATTGATCTCCCTCTGCAGAAAGACTGGTATGTCTCCCTACAGACTTCTCGGCAGGATGATTTAAAACTTGCTGTTGAGCAATTTAAAGTCTGGCATTGGATATCTGTACGTTGCACAGTGAGGATCATATTGGTAAGCTGCCACTTCTGCTTGCAGAGGAGGGCATTAAATCCCATAGCACGAGCAATGTCCTCTCAGAGTAATTTAAGGGATATTTTGTCAACAGTTATAATAGGAAACAGTGAGTCAGACTTGAGAGTGAGAAATCGGGGAACAAGGGAATATGCACTTGCAAAGAAATGTGGAAATGGAAGGAAAGAGAAGAAAAATGTACATGGAGTGGCAACATGAGAGGGAAATGATGGAAATGTGCAGTATGTTTAGTGGGATCACATTTTGCTTGGTGTGGTGTTGTAATGCTGACTAAAAGCTCCAAGTGTTATGTTAGTTAGTCGTTACCGGGTAGATACATTTTCTTTCTTGAGAACTTTAATCCGAATGTCTTTACTGCTCTCTAATCAACCAAGCTGGTAGGCTTGGTTTTACAGCTCATAGTTACAATGACATTTCAAAACAGAATGTAGCTTACGTGACTTTGAATTGAATAATTAAAGGGATCTTCAGTTTTTGAGAGTATTTCAAAATTTTAACTTGAATAAAATGGTTTTCTGATCAGAAAATACTGTGCTGACATTGGAAAATCTACTTAAAAGAAGCCCAAACACACCAAAGATTCAGAAGCTATGAACAGTCCTTTGAGGCAGTGCCTCACAAAGAGACAATTTGCTGTCCAGCTGAGAGACATTTCAGTACTTTTTTTTTTTCTTCCTTGTGCACTTTCAGCAATTAGTCCTTTTTTCAATGAGAACACAATTATTTTTTGGTTAGGGAAGGAGAGCAGTAACTTTCCGTTTTAGCATTGCTTTTGAGGGAAAAAGTTTGTGAAAAGTAAAAGTATTTGGACATAAGTTTCTCAATCTGGATCTTTGGTATAGAAATTACTTTTAAATACCTTAGTTTAACATTTTTAAGTAACTCTGAGTTTTGTAAGGCAGGAACAAATATTTCCACTTGCAACTGTAAGCCAGCTAGTACATACAAGTAGTAAACTTGAACAAAATGAAGGATCTAGTAAAAAACTAATTCCAAATCTGTGATCTCTCCTAATTTTTGTGACTTGCATGAGGCCAGATTCCAGAATGCCCCCACTTAAAGAGGAAAAGGGATTTTCAGCAGTCTCTTTTTTATTTACCTGGTGATGGTGGTGTATGTTGGGCTTAAAAGGAGATAGATACAAATCATCGTCTCATAATGAAGTTTGAAGCCTGCTTTCGTGGCTGTAATGTCAGACTGGGTGTGACAGTTTAGGGTACAGTGAGATGGGATACCATTATTCCTACCATATAGTGATCATTCCAGGTTTTTTAAGCCTTTTGTGTTCACCACTTCCTGAAAAAAGAATATTTGCGTAAGAGAAAAATTAGCCCAACGTACTCAATAGGTATTTGCATATTGGTGGAAAATATTGCACCACTTAAAATTTTAAACAGAGTTTTTGACAAGAGGTGCTTCACTTTCTATACTTGAGAAACATTTTCATTCCCAGGCAAAGTGATTACATAGACATTTGAGGTGCAATAAAATGTTGCAATGTTTTACAAATGAGCAGCATTTCTCATTAAAATATAGTCCCCAAAAGTTCGAGGCACTCACAAAGACTTAAAATCTTCTGTAACCCAGACTGATCCTGAGCTGCTGAAGATGTTAGATTCCTTGGTTACCGAGAGTTTGCCAAATGAGTGCATGGAGTTGGCATAATAATGACAACATAAATTAAGTGTAAGTGCATGGCTGTGTGCACGTGTTTTATGGCACGAGTACAGAGAATACTCTAACATTACGGGGATTTTTTTTATAATTTTGGGAAAAGCCCCGATGTGTCTGCAGTCATTTTGAGGCATTACATAATTATGAATGGGCACCTTTTGATGTAATTATTTTCACCTGATGCTGCAAAATTGGAGGCCTCTTATTTTCCCATCTACTTCACTGCAGATCTCAAATTCTGTGGCTCTCTCCAGCTGACTACTTCTTTTTTTTCTTTTCTTTCCAGTGATCTCTTTTGTTCACTCAATTCTCATCTTCGCTTGTATTGCCAGTCTTGTAGCTTTCAATTATCAAGTGTAGTAGCCCCAGTATACCTGATGTAGCAACTCGTCTGTCCAGGGTATGTCTCCATGTCCTCTTTAAGATAGTCTTCTCCATGTAGTTTCTTCACCACATCATTCATCTTTACACATTGCATTTTTTCCTTCTTTTACCGCATCTGCTGCTTAAAAATGTTTTACAACAAACACAGCTTCACATTTCTGTTCACTCGTGACTTTCCTTTCTTTTGCTTGCTGATTATGTAACCAGTTTTAACTCACCTCCAGTCTTGTTCCCTTCCCTTATCATTTCCTGTTGAATTTCCTAACCAAATAGCCCAGAATGCAGCCAGCTTTGAGAGCAATCTGGCTTCGGTTCCAAGAAAATCAATGTAAGGTGATGAGTGTCTTTTCTTAGAACAGCTTCAATTTTCATATGCGAAGTCCATAGGAAAGTGATTTCAATCTCACCTGAAGGTAGCCAGGTATAGTCTGAAATATTCTCCACTTCTATAAGAAAGAAAGATATTAATTTGATGGCAGAAGTCAGGAAATGTATTTAAGTCATTATACACGTTTTTGCATTTTATTAGAATCATCGTCATCCTTAACAGTTTATTTTTTTATATCATTACATTTTCAAGGTAAAGTTGTCTTTAATGCTAAAGTTGTCATCTTTAAAACATATTTCAATATAGTATCCTTTTTTTGTATTTTCATATATCTGCCTATCTCTGCACAGATAGGAGCAGAATCCCTATATCACCAAGGTCCTCTTTGCCAGACAGTGAAACTGAATACTTCGGAATTGAAATTCTTTCGGAGTATTTTTACGTGTGTTGTGGATTACAATAAGACTCTGCAAATGGGAAGGTCTCATTTTCATTTTAGTTGGCCTCAATTTCAGTTTGCCTTAAAGCCTTATTTTAGGTCCATTTGACATGATGCACACTGAAGAAAATCTGAAATGTATTCCCCAAAGTCTACTCTACGCTGTTGACAGAGGACAGTTCTTATACAGGGTCCTGCTACAGGTTAGTCTCTGTGTTAAGTGGCCAGATTAAAACATTTTAATCTATTTGTCCTTGGTCCTCTGAGACAAAGTATGATTAATCACTGTGTCTTTCAGCCAGCCATTGTCTGCCTCTTGGCCCTTGAAGTAACCATGCAAGGAGCTGGCAGGGATGTCAAGATAGTCTAATACATAATCTCTTTCTTGGTAGGCAGAGGTTAGGTTTCATCCATCAGTTTGATGGGACCAGGTACATTACAATGTGCTTCTTATCTGTATAAAGTCTTTGCAGTCAGTTACTGAATCATATCTGTGTCATCACTTAAACCCTATTGGCGTAAAAGTAAAAGCTCTACATTTTTTACTGTACTTTTATATTGAGAATTGTAATAATCCTTTTTGGTTTTTTTTTCACTAAAGAAAGATTTCTTAGCAAAAAATCATTTCAATATTCTAGCAACTAGGTCAAAGAATAAAATATAGGCACATTGCTCTGGAATAGTTTTCAAAGAAAGAGTTTTACTGTTTTCTGCCCTTGAAGTCTTAAAGACATCTGGCTCCTGATATTTTTGCTGAGGATTTTTTTATTCATTTTTATTTGTAAAGGTACTCTTATTATTATAAACAACCAGACAAACCTACATAAAATATTTTGGCAACAACCCTTTTATTTATCTGATAATAAGCACTTAGTAGTATAAAGAGTATTGGCCTCAGCTTTGTTTTAGATTAAAAAATACAGAATAGCTTCAGAAAAATGTCTTTTGGGTTTAATGAACTATACTGTCAAACTGTAAAAGTAATGTCTGTCTGAGTTTACTGTGGAAGTTTTTGTGAGCAGCTCTACTGTCTAAGGCACATAAACCTCCCAGCTTTCTCTCTCTGCTTACATTTGTCATGCCACAGTACTCACTAGGGAAGTGTAAGCCTACCAAGCCTAGATGGAGCCAGTAGGAAATGAATCTGTCTGCCACAGATACTTCAGACAAAATTGTTAATGTTTAGTGGCAGGAAAGTGGCTCCCCCCTCTCAAATGATTGAATGATGATAGAAAGTCTCTAAGCCTTGATAAGGTTGTGGCCAGGCTGGCTTTTGGTCTAGAAGGTAGATAAAGATACTCTGTCTTTTGGGTTTGTAAGGATGTCTGGTTTCTTTTTCCTGCATGCATGCCAAAGTGTAACTTGCTTATTCATCTTAGAGACTGTCTTTAAACTTAATCATAGTTTGTATATGTTTGTCTCACAATAAATATGAGGTAGAACGAGGTGAGAGTGCCAGGGAAGGGTTTTTATTATGATGGAAATAAGAAAATCCTTCCTTTGTTACGGGTGACAATTATTAGGCTCTCTTTATTAAGTATCAGGTTTTGAGACCTTAATTCTTGGGCTCTGTAAAGACTGACTGTTCCTTCACTTGCAGATTATTTTTTTTTTAACTGATCCATGGGTCGCCCACTGTTGTACTTTCTCTACATGCTTTCTTATTGTTAAGGCTGTTTGGAAGTATATCCCTTCAGAAATAACACAAGCAATGCTTTAGCTAAATTTAATATTTAAGGAGATATACGTGTCCAGATTGGAGTTATGAAGTATTAAGTATTTAGAGAATCCACCTGGGGCCTGATGTTGGGCTCCACTGCTGTTAACACCTTTGCCTTCAGATTACTAAAGTGAGAGTTAGGCAACTCTCTGGTTGTCTAGGCTGAGAAGACTAGGATTTTTTGTAGGATTATGTTCTCGTGAAGATACAATCAAGAAATTATTTGGGAAAAGAAGTAACAGGCAAAAATTGCTAAAGTTAATGCAGCTGATGTTATCTTTCCTATCAAAGCAATACTCTGACTTTTAAGCCAGAATTGACGTGAGATGGGACAGGGGTTGATAGCAAATGAACTAAAGTCAGTTTACTCAAAGAAAGTGAATTTGAGAAGAAGTTGAAAAGTATTTAATGAGATAGTTTGAGTATCAGTCTAGTAAAGAAGCTTAGCACACTGTAAGCTTGCAAATTATTCCCATCACACTTACCAAGTTAACTGTACCATCTGGCTTCTTTAGGAACTCACCATGTCCCTTGTCACCTCCATCTTACTTGCCTATTCTCAGATCATGCCTTGAGCATCTGTCCTGCTTCTGAGTACTTGGTTGCGCTTGACAGCAATAGCTCTGTATAAAGGGACCGAATAGTCTCTACAACAGAAAGTATTAGTAGCATAGAACTAAATAGTTTAAGTAAAAACAGATCTTCAGAACAATAAATCAATCTATAAGCATGCTGCTAAGGGTCATAATTCTCAGGAACCGGGGAACACCCACCTTCCTCAGACTCTTTTTCCACAGCCTCCCCCTGTGGCAGCCTATCTTTCCACATAGGGCCTGACAACTGAATCCCCACTTCTTTCCTAGGAATGTCTTTTTAACTGTTGCATGCTCTTTGAGTTCTTTGTGCTCTACATTGGCAGAGCAGCAATGTCACTTTGGCCTGGAGCCTGGAAGTATGTCATTGTCTGCAATTGCTTCCCCTTCTGTGACTGTTGGGAGGCTCACAGATTCATAGTTCTTATGTTGTTTTCTCCAAATATCCTCTTCGCTCCTCCCAGTGTTGAATTAGATCCATTAATTTCTTCAGGAAGCTCTAATCACCCACCATAGTTGAATAGTTAACCCAGTCTTCTTGATATAAACACTAGTGTTCATACAATTTTTTGCACATTTTGTTCTTAAGTTATCATTTTACACTTCCACACTGACCAGTGTGTCACCAAAGTTAGTGAGAAGTAGTGTAGGAAAAGCTTGAGCAAGAGGAAGGTATGCAGGAATTTGCCACGGTAAGAAATATGACTTGAACCAGGCATGAGTTGACAGAAAAAAAATGGTTTTGCCTAAATCTTGTTAGTTTCATGGATGGGGGGATGAATCATTCAGGGCCAGTGAAGAAACCTAAGAAACTGACAAAAAATTGCCAGTGGCAATTAGAAGTTATTTTCCAACTGAATTAAGTCTATTGCCCTTACTTCAAAGTTAACCTTTTATCTGCTTTTCTAGATGTTCATATCAAAATACATCCTTTTGCTCTTCCGGAAGGTTTAGGTTATGTTAATTTTACATTTAATAAGATCCTAATGTAGTTGAATGATCAGTTTTCGGAAATTATACTTGCACAATACAGAAATTTATACAACTTCCACTGGTTTATGGTTTAGCACTGTGGAAAGCTAAAGGCCTTTGTCTCTATGTTTCACCAGTCTGCCAATTTTTCTTGTATAGAAAGCTGTAGATTTACACAGTTTTACATGCTTCCAGGTGGTCATAACATGGTCATAAACGAAGCCTCCTAACAATGAGCCTTTGCTGTGCTATCTTTACATTTCTAAGGACATTTCTTGCTGAAGAAGCATACGTATAGGTCGTATTGGCTTCAGTGAGGCAGTATCCAACCGCATGAATCTTCCTGCATAGAGAGCAGGATGGGGGCCAAGAGACAGTGAGCTGTCCCAAACCCACACAGTGAGTCAGTGATATGGTTGGAACTGGAACTGAGCGGCTGCTAGCTCTCAGCTTTGTCTTAAGTGCATTAGAGAGTAATGCTTCTCATCTTCTGCATTCCTGTTGCTATGAATAAACAGGCTCAGACTCGAAGGAATTTCACAAAAGCTCCCAAAAACTTGAGGACCATAACCATATTAGTGAGACCAGAACTTCTTACATAATCCTAGAAAAATGGGTAGAACAAGCTTAAGGTTGTCATTTTTCAGTCTAGAAGTTGTGGATCATTTTTTCAAGCACAATCTAAAGGACGGAGTAGTTCTGACTTCCTCGCTCACAGAGTGGCATTGTTATTGTTGTTAAAAAACAGCGCTTTGCTGTTTCAAGAAGAGACAGCCTTTCTCCAAATAGCTATTTCTCTAACAGAAGCAGAACATTTAGACGTATTACGCTGACAGTGACGCTGCTTTTTAGAAAATAACCGCTATCACTGCGTTATCAATGGTTCCATTCCGTATGATGATTTTGTTTTGAATTAATGTGGGACCCACAGAGAGCTCTGCTATCTTATGACCTGGTATGTTAGGCAAGCAGTGGGCAATTTGTCCTGGAAGGGGGATATTTAGATGGGACAAAGACTGGAACTAAAGATTCCCTGACATTTCCTGAGAATAACATCTGGATCTGTGTGAACTGGTTTGGTAAATATTTTTGTACGTTACATATGCTGTCATTTGCATGATAAGTAGTCTGAATACCTGCATATATTACATTGCTTCTATAAAACAGTTATTTCGATAACCTCAGTAGTACTTGTACAGTTACCAGGATTTGATACTAATTTATTCCGAAGTAACATTTCATTTTCTTATTTAAATGATGTCTATCAATGAAGAGAGCCAGCTATAGTTGTGCTTGGAAAAAAAAGAAATTATATGATAGACAGGCTATTTTATATCTGACTTTGTAAGAGCGGCTTTTGATGGGTTGGAATGTGTCTGACTGTTTGGAAAAGATCATGAGAAAATCAATGTCACAGATACTTTTCCTCCTTTGGATGTAAGTAGAACATGAAGTAGAAGAAAAAGTGGCATTTTAGGAAAAAGAAAATGTCTTTGAATTTTACTGCATTCTGTATCATTCCCATAAGTTTCTATTTAAAGCTATCACCACGTTTTGGCTGCCACTTTTACTGAATCTATCTAAATACGTTTTAAAGGTGAATTACTTGGCAGTTTGACATTTTTGTTCTATATTATGCTGCAGTAATCTTTCTGATTTGCAGTCATATAGAAAGTGTTATAGCTTGAAAATAATAGGTTTCAAAGCCTTTTTTTCCCCCACCTGTGCACCTAAAGGTCTTCTTACATTAATAAAATATAAGGCCAGCAAATGAAGAGAGCAGCTTGTTGGAAGTGCTGAAAAAGATCTGACGTTTAAATTAATTTTTGAAAGTATAAATTTGAAACTTATGAAAAGAACGAGGTGTGTCTGGTGAAGCTGGATAAAGGAGAGATGAATGCGAAGGCAGTTTTTTTAATGTGCTTAGCAGACCCAGATGGAGTCATATTTTCGAAATCTGGCCCTTACCACACACACAAAAAATATTTTAAAATAATACTAACACAAAGTCTGATTCTCACACTGCCCTGTGTAGCCTCAGTGAAATAGCAGACATGCAAGTGGTCTGGAGATGAACCAGCCAAGGACATATCATTTCTTTAATATAATTTTACTGTTGTTTCTTTTTTTTCACCATTGGATAATGATGAAAGAGCAGATTAAGTGCCATCTAAAGTCTGTATTGTTGGCAATAGCAAGCCAATATAGGATTTACATTTTTATTTTGTACTTTCTTATTTATAATATTCTCATCTCAAAAAAAAAATTTACACATCTCACACCATTTAATGCCATCATACAGAAAGTCTTTGAAGCTCAGAGAATTCTTAACTTAAATCTGTATAATCAGTGTTTCAGTAACCATGTGTGTTTGTAAGATTGAATTACAAAATGAGTAAAAATGGTAAGAAACATTTTACAGCGTGCCATTGAACCCACCAGACTGATTCTGGCAGACTCCTAGTCAGACTATAGCCTTCTGCCTTTCACAGTTTGTTCCCTATCTCCATGACAAAAAGGACATTTATCCCATCAAAAATGTAGCATTTGGTGGTATTTCACATGGCCCTAATTTGGTACCATTTGCCAAGTCAGGAAGCACTAAGAAGTAGCCCCTAACTTCTGGAATCTGCTTCTCTCTTTACATCCACTCAAAGTGTTTTCATCTCCAGAGGTGATGTAAGCCTTGCTGCTCACCCTCAGCTTTGGAAAGAAAGAGATGTGCATAATGATGTGCACCACCTTGGTTGTAAACGTCATGTTCTTTAATAACAATTCTGCAATTTTCCATTTTTATTTCAAGTTAGAGGGTGAAGACTGTAAATTTAGTTTAAGCTAGTTTTGCCATTTTAGACATAAACAAAATTAGGAACCTTTGTTTAAACTCTGGTTGAAGTACTGCAGTTGGAAATGGATGAAGAATGTTTTTTAACCAGTCATAAAGAGAAAAGGAGTTTTCTTTGCAGTGTTTGATATGAATGCTCTGAAAAAGGTAATCTAGTGTATTTTAAATCCTGATACATTTGAATCTTCAACCATAGTAAATACTGATTGCTTTTGTAACTAGGCTTGATTACACCATTGACTACGGTATGCAAGTCTTATTTTGCAGATCGCACTAATGAAAATATAGGGAATAAAGTTTTCCACTTGTGTCCTCAGACCTAAATTTGCAAGTTATATACTGCACTGTCTTTGGAAATGGTTTTGGTCTAGAGGAATATTTATAATTTATGTCTCACTTCAGAGTTAAAGAAGCAGAGGAAGTCTGCAGGCAGAAAAAGGGGAAGTCGCTATACAATATAAGACCAAAACATGACTCCGGAATTGTAAGTAAAAATTGTAGCTATACTTTTGTTCCCATCCCTCCTTCTACCTTTTTCTTTTTGCATTTTATAGATATGTTATTCTTGAAGTACTTTGTTCTATTTTTTCCCCTAATGATTACGTTTTCATAAAAGGTATTAGATTAACAAACTTGAATGCTGATTGTGAATGTTACTCCACGTAATAGCTGTAGCACAAGCAAGAGCAGCATATTATTGCCCCACCCTGCCAGTCTGACTGTCCCATTCTTGGTGTGAGATGCACCTAGAAAGCAGAAAGGCAGTTTCAGTCTTCAAGCTTATTCAGTCTGTATTCACTCTCTTTTCTACAGTTACAAAATATAAGGAAGAATTGTGGTAGACACACATTTTTTCAGGTTGGATACCTGTATCAAATACTAGTGGCTTCTGTTCCACTGAGATGGATTTGTTTGGAATAACAGCCCTCGAAAAAGATAATACTGTGCTCTGACCATTCTTCTGAAAACAGATAAATAACTTTAATGCTAGTAGAGGAGTAATTCTAGTCATTAAGTGAAACTTTTCCACTACAATTACCTAAACATTGCCAGGATAATGACTGATTTACAGAAAATAAATATTCCTCTATAGAAAAATTAGTCTGGCACCTCACATTAAAATTATACCTGTAGCTACTGGTCATCAAATATTATTTGTAAAATATTATAGCAGAAGATCTTTTTCATGTGTCCGTGTACTTGCCCGTCCCCGTCCAGACATGATTTATGTCTTTTGTGCTTTGTAGTTATGGCTGTTATTGTGACACATCCTTGAAATGAAGCAGGTGGTACTCTTACTATATTCTAATTAACATAATCTAACACAGGAAGAAGTAATGCTGCATTTATTGTTTTTCTCATTCTGAATGTTTAGGGAGAGTTGGCCGTGGTTAGTGCCACAAGAAATGTAAATGGAGTAACAGTTTAATTAGGAATTATAAACTAT
>JAOXJK010000023.1:40222773-40262088 GCA_025774025.1 Xenus cinereus | reverse complement strand
ATATGGTGTAGGGGAGAACTTTGTAGAGTAGGGTTGATGGTTGGACTCGATGATCCCAAGGGTCTTTTCCAACCTGACTGATTCTATGATTCTATAAGATGGTTGCCTGAGCTCCTTTTGATCCAGCTGACAGAGGCACTTGCAAGTTCTGAGCAGAGGGCCCTGACTATGCTTAGGTAGCTAAAGCACAGCAAAACATTCATTCTCAAAACCAACAGCTCCTGAAAAAAAGAAAAAATCTATATAATCCCCAAATTCATTAAATTGCTGAACTATGAGAGGCTTTGGGCAAGAGATAGGGAAGAGAGCAGAGACCACCTCCAGGCTGTAGTGCCATAAGAGACACAGCCCTCTCTTGCTAGTTGTGGTCTAGTTGCTTCTGCTTCTTTCAAGACTCACGACGGACATTTCTTCTGGTTATGTGGAGGCTCATTGCTCAGTATAAGAACTCTCTTTCCTCGCTAAACTTTTCCTTCAAGATTGTTTTGCGACCATGTTTTCTCTGGGTTGGGAAGAAAAAAAGAAAACATCCAACAAAACGCTACCTTACTTCTTGAGCTCACCTATATCTTAAGAGATAATCTTTTTTTATATTTTTAACCCTATGAGTAGTTTGGTGCCTGTAACATAAGGATCTAGACATATGTTAAGCAAAACCACTTAGGTCAGGGTAATAGTTACTTCCCTGACCTCAAACAATGCCAGCAGTTCAGTCAGTGGAGCTTTGGTTGTTGTCGTGTCAGTTACCCAAAAAGACAGAATTTGTGAATGCAGAATCTATTCCAGAATCTAGGATTAGTGCAATTTTTTTTTTTTCCCCTGGGTTCTCACACCCCTTGCCTTGCAGGTACTTTTGGACGGGGTGGGGGACAAGGAAAGAAGTAGCTAGGATTTCCCAAGCTGTCAGGGTGAGCCATCATTTACGTGCGTCTGGTAGGGTCAGAGAATATACTGATTACAGAGCAGTTGGACACAAGGTGTTGAAGCAAAGCCCGTACACCTGGTTGCCATATAACCCTAGAGTAGCTTTATTATTTAATCTATAATTTAATAGTAGACCTATAAAATAATTACATTAAAGCATTTCTTCATTTTTGTTTTCATTTATAAAACAAGAATTAAATACAGTTTTAACCATTACAAGCTCAACTCAGTTTTTACATAAACACAGCTCCTAGAAGGAGCTTTAAGCTGCAGCATATTCATATTGCAAACTGGTGAAAACCCCAGGCAGGGCATAGCTTAAAGATTCTTGCACTTTTTTCTTAACTGAAGTTACTAGGGTGTTTTTCTCTCCCTAGTCCAAAATGCCTGACTTTCAGTCCATTTCTTTCAAGTGGAGACTGAGATCCCTGGAGTCTTAGTAGACTCCACTAAGACTCTATTGCCACTCACCCCCCCCACCCACCCACATCAACACTCTCAAGCCCAGACTGAATGGTGCCCGTTCGGTGGCTGGCACGGTGCTGGCAGCCTCCGAGGAAATCCCTGTCCGAGGAGTCTCCCTCTGCACCTCTGACACGCTGACAGATCACAGCAGAAAAGCCATGGCCGTTCACGTAATAGGGCTAACAGACCTGACCAACCTCATCCTGCCCGTGCCAATCCCCATAAACCGCTTGGTGAGCTCTGGTGGAGCTCAGTCCTGAAAGCCTCTTAGAGCAGCCTGCCTCACATAGCAGAGACCTGTGGCACTGAGCCCCTGGATGGAGAGAGTGCTGAGCACGTTAACCCCTTGAAGTGGCTGCAAGTGAAGAGGCTGGCAGGAAAGGGCTCCCACAGCAAGCTGGGTTCACTAGATGCAGATGCTGAGCTGTGAGACATGCATCAGGGAGTCAGCGTGTCATTTTTAATTTGTTAGCTTCAGACAATTGAGCACGCACGGGCTTTGGTTTGGGGGAAGGGGCTGGTTTGTTTTGAGACATAGGATTTTAATGCAGCTGGGACTAATACAGATCAGAACTGGAACAAACGGGATATACAGGACATGCTAAGCTCCATCAACTGAATAACAACACAGTATGATTTAAAATGAACTGCAAGTGTTCACCAACGCTGATTATGTAGGACTCAAAAATTGAGTGGACCACCAGTACTGTACCGATTACAACTTACTCTCTCCCTGTGCTTACAGCTGTGACCCATTCCAGCAGCACTGACTGATGGGTTTGTCCTTTAACACTAACACATTAACATGGTTTCCGATCATGGGAAACACACCACTCCCAAAACCTGATGACACTGATGCAGCTTTTGTATTCAGTCCAGCAATGACCAAATTTTGTCCTTTCTGCGACAGTGCTTTTATACCTTAAGTGAAACATCGTTCCCTTAATTGTTCTCAGCTCCTCTCCCACTACCTTCCCACCTCCTCTGGTCTGAGCAGGCATAAATATAAGGTCATAAATGGATGTTATCCTTTTTGGAGTAAGAAACACACACATATCTGACACACAAAAACCTACCAAAAGCCTAGTTAAACCACGTCCATTTCAAGCCAGGCAGCTGACCTAGCAACCAAGTCTCTTACTCAACACGTTTTAATCTCCGGCATATTCTGCCACAAGAAAAATACACATGGCTAGGTCTATAATACTTTAAACAGCTGTTTACTATAGCTAGGTTACAAAATAAACACTGCTGCAGAGACCACGTGTTCGATATACTCTAACCACAACAGCATCAGAACCCACCCTCAGTCTGCTCTGTGGTCACGGGGGCTGACCCAGCGCCTCGTCCTCTCCCCCTCTCTTCTCATCTGCCATTCAGACAACAAGCCCGGAACTGTTTGTCATTGCACAATAAAAGTTGTCTTAAGGAGATGAGCCTCATCAGAGAGTCTCACTTGCTTTTCGCACGTTACTCCTCGTTATTCTCCCTCATCTGCTTCCCCCAGTCCTTGGCAGCACCCCAGCATTTCCAAACGGGAGCAGCAAGCTCCGGACCAAAGCACGGGGAAGGCGTTCTCATCTTGTGGAGGGAACTGGAGTGTAGGGCAGAGGGCTTTACTCCACACAGTGGAAACATTTAATGCTGGATTCAGCCAACTGGTCACTTAGATGATCAATCCCAACGTCTGGGAGCCTGCTCCTCTCCAGAAGATTCAACCGCCAGATGATATTGGAAATACAACGAAACTTTATGGTGAAGTGCCTAACAGCCCATTATAAAGCATTATTCCAGTAGGCAAGCGATAAGGAGCCTTTCCTTGCTGGAGGGATGCCTTCTGAAAGAGAACAAAACACACACACCCAAAAAAAAAAAAAAAAAGTAAAAGGAGGGGAAAAAAACCACAACAAAATGGACAGTCTGCTCAGTGGGAGCAGAGAGGCAGCAGTAAATCTGATGGAGGCAACACCAAGCAGTTGCTTCACGCCTGCTCTCACAGTTTGCCTGAGTTGTTAAGATTCACAGACATGCACCGGCACTGCTTGACCTTCTGAATTTTCTTGAGTCGGAAAGGTGGGTCCAGCTCAGGGCAATCCAGCTGCACGGTCGAAGAGGTGACCTTGTGTGGCTTGCAGAAAGCACAGGACTGGAAGGACTCCTCCTCCTTTTTCACGTGCCGTGGTATGTAGAAGGAGTTGCACTGCCCATAGCAAAAGCGGTTGATGATGGTGCGGCTAATGCAGCCCTCCTCGCTGACAGTCTGCCGCAGGGGCTGCGTCTTGCACCAGTCGCTCTTGAGGTACTTCCTTTCGGTGACCACCAGGGCCTCCTGGCTGGAGGCCAGCACCTCCTTATTCAGCTGCTGCCTCCGCTCCGAGTGGTTGCTGCTGCTGTCTTTGTAAGGCGAGGGGATGGCGCCCGCAGGACGATTTTTCCTGGTGTCTGTTACTCGAACCAGCGCTGCCATCAGAAAAACGGACAAGGCAAATTTCCAAATCATCCTGCAACGGCAACACAAGTAGCTGTTAGGAGAGACACATTTTCAAACCACAAAATTGTAATGGAATTGAACTTTACGCCTGCTATTAAAGAAGTGGAGATCTTACCACCTTTGTAATCCCACCACTTTTCCTAGGAGATTAGCTCTACTCTAGGGTGATGAAGAGGCCAGGCCCTGTGGAAAGTCACATCGCTCTTCCCCCGCCCTCCAACTACTCTTTTTGTCCCCCAGGGACACTGCTGCTTTGATCACTGAAGCAGTGATTTTTTACAGAAGCTTCAGTCAGAAAGGTTTCCTCCTTCTCTGAAATCCTGGGCCAAAGAGCTGGGCAAACGCCTGGCTACTGAAGGCTCAGGACACTCCTGCCAATATTGTGACAGCTGATTTGGGGATGGTGAGGGAGAGGGGAAGGGAATAACTCAGTTATACAACATGAACTCCCATCTGCTTCTCCAGCCCCCAAGTCCCTGCCCAGCCTTGTTCCACATAGAAGTAGAGAGAGGTGTCCAAAAGCATATTTTTATTACTTTAAATTGTTTCTGAAGTTTCTCGGGGCTTTTATGGCACTTACAGTCTTGCATTTGTTCTCTTTGTGGGAGGCCGAAAACTTGATGGATTTATTCTTGCAGTAAGAGGAAATGCTTAAACACAACTTTGAGGACTTCATTACTGAAACGCCTCTTAGGCAAATGGTTTACGAAGGTTTGTAAACAGGAGAGAATTCAATATTTATTTTAGATGTTAAGGAATAGGGTAGAGCATAAGCCAGTTGCTAAGTAAAAATAGTCAGCCAGTTGGCAAAAAATTTTTTTCCTATGGTTGTCTATCAGGATTTCTTGTTCTATGGAGCATCTCTTACCAGCTCTTGGATTTTCATCAACCACTTGTCCAATTCAGTTTAATAATGTGTCTCAATGCACTTCCAGGATATCAGAGCAGACGTACTAAATTTCCTCATAAAGTCAGTGCTCACCAGTAAACTGCCACAAGTCATTTGACACTTCATTTCACGTTGTTCTCCCTGGGAAGGGAGAACAGAGGCTCTCTGGGGTGCCAGAAGTGAGTGCAGCCCAGAAGCTTCCCGTTCAGAGGCAAGGACACGTCAAATCTTTCTAAAAGTGCTCTGATCACCTTTGTTCTTAATGGACTGTATTTTTATATATAGATCAAAGACTCAACCGTCTCTTCCCAGTAAAGCTTCAAATCCTTCCAAATAATGATTTTTTTTTCCCTTTAGAGTGATGCCAAGACAAAATATTACCATCACACTGGTAAATATAGATATGCCTAACCACTATAGACACTTGAGATGCTGCATAGGTACTGCTAACATGAAAACATGCCATTTTCCAAAGACACCAACAGATCAAAAAAGTGTTTGTGACAAAGGTGCAGGAGAAGACAACAACAACAATAACAAATACTTCTAATGCATTTAACCCCTATGGAGATAAAGAGGAGGAACTACTGTAACAGACTCAGAATAGGTGAGGTAACATCCCTTCAGGTGATTTTCTAAGTTTGTGAGATCTCAGTGTCAGACTTTGACTAAATTTCTAAGGAGAGAAGTTTGAAGTGCTGAAGAAAAGTGCTAATCCTATAGCTGTGAATGGAGGATGTTCTGATGCAGAGTCAAATTTCACCAGATTGAAACAGAACCACCATTAAATGTAAAAAAAGTATTTCTAAAACCCAAATTGGCTCATTCATCTGCAACCATGCCAGCTGCCCACTGACACTGATTGTAGCCATGGGTACTTTAATCAGTGGCCTATTTTCACACTGTTTAGCATTCAGCACACAAGTCCAGAAGTTTTGTCCAGAGTCTTTAAATGAAGCAAGACTAGACTTGGCTTTGCTCACAGGTATTGTCGCCAAGACCATTGGATGTCAACCCATGCAGCCAGGCCAAAACCTAATCAGGTAATTAGTTTCAGTTGAATATAGTGTTCCATGCTTCCTTTCAAACTGTTTTCATGTTATTCAGCCCTGATGGCTACGTTTCAGTAGTAGATATAACAACTGATTCCCCCTGTTTTGTGCTTTGTATAGGAAAAAACCCTAGGAGCTACAAGCCTGCATCTTTGAGAAAAAGACAGAGGTGTGGTCTCTACAAGATGCCTTATGCTAACACTCCTCAGGCGTACTCTTCTACTGTTCTTCTGAAACGCAAGCCCACAAAGCAATTGTGATAACTCTGCTGTCCTTCAGGGAGGGGATTTGGTCTTTTTCAGCAAGGATATCTCCTCTCCAGTCTCATTTCTCTGAGAAGAGGACGGTACAGGTTCAGAGGTACATCAGAATGAGAGACACACTATTTCCTCCATCCCTTCCTCTTTTCTATGGGAAACCCTGTCTCACCATATCTGCCCTTTCTCATCACAAAATGTAAGAAGAACACATTTCCCTTTCGTGTCAAGGATGGTGTCAAGTAGAAAGCCAATGAAGGAATTCAGGAAAGTTGACAGAGAGCTAATGACTCAAAGTCTACAATACAGAGAAATATTATAGTAGCTTTCTAATTACTGAAATAGTTTTATGTAGGCATGGGGAGCCATTCAACAGAGTAAGTAGGATTTATTCAGTAAGTCTATGTTTATAACTAATAAAGCATTATTAATCAAAGCCACTATTGTAAGGTTATAAATCAAACACTGCAGTACATGTTAGCAAGTACTTCTACAGACAGGTAGGAATGCACCCCCTATTTCTGCCATTGATCCTTATCAAACCTGGATCTTAAAATGTTTACATAATAGAATAATAATCTATTTTACACTAGCAGGTCAAATGTGCATCCTGTCAGATCACGGAATTTCTAATCACAGGGTTGCCCCTTACTAGCCTGCAAATCACCCCTTTCTAAGCCCTGGCACACAAACCCCCTATTCAAGCAAGTAAGGGTGCAAACAAGGTCACCTGGTGCCAGCAACATGCCAAGGACTACATATATTTTCAGTAGTCACAAGCAAAGTGAAAAGAAACCTCAGTATTCTCAGAGATCATTTTGGTAAACTCAGTCTGAATGCAAAGCAACATGGTGAATGCTGTCTGCCTGCAGGCAGAGTGGGATAAGAAGAAACACAAAACCTACTGGAGAATAATCTGGTGTCTGGCAAGAACGGGACAGTTCTGTCCTATTTAGGTGTCACAGAATGTGACAGCATGTGGCTGAGACCAAGCAAGTGAGAACTGCCTCAAGAGACCAACACCTCTAAAGCTTGCACAAATGCCAGCCTGGGACCCACCATTCCCACTGCACTGGGGGCTCCCATGGCAGAGCCAATAAAAGTTCCCATGTTACAGTTTTCAGCTTCTTCAGGTGTCATTGCCAGCTGCTGCCAGTTCCCCCCACTCCTTTTTTCCAGCACGTGAGCTGCCGCAGAAAATAACTTAACCTTAGCCTAGACACCAAACAAGACCCAGCTGCATTTACATTTCACATGCTAAGTTTTTGTCTCTTTGAGATAAGGAAATCAGCATCAAGTCTGAGTTCATAAACTCATCAAACCTGTGCTGGAGCTGGGCTCTCAGGTACCCAGAAACATAAAAAGTCCTTGGCCAAGGAGGCAAGACGCCAAGATCCAGCTCTATAATCCGGAGAGGTCAGGGCACTCAGCTGGGAGGGGAAGACCCAGGATCCCCCTGTGTGCCCTTAGCTTTTTTTCTTCTTTGTATCCAATTACTGTGTAACATAAAATATCTACCAAGGCAGGCTCCCTCTTGCATACTGACCTTCTGGCCCTATAACTCATGCATTCTTGAAAGCTATCCAGCTCCGGAGCAGGATGGGCAGTAGTGTAACCACCAAAATAGCCTATAGTTTTGTGGTTAGTGCACTTCTCCAGGAATCGTAGTATTGGATTTGACCTCAGAATTTAAGTGCATCATTTTTGGAGAAGTCCCCCAATGCAGAAGTGGGTGCTATGGTCTGAAAGACAGGGCAGGAGGTAGTGCTGGAGCCCATCTGTGTTGAGTGACTGCTCCACTGTTTCCACTGGTTGTCAATGGTATGATCATTTCATCAGCTCAGGATGCAGTTTCTGGCTAGGAATTCCTGTTTCATAGATCAGCTCACTTCAGGGTTGCAGGTGGACAGAAAGAAAAAGAGATGTAACTGGAAGATCACCGCAGCCAATGGTTTAAAAAAAAGGAAATCTGCAAAACCTGTCCTACCATGGAACTTGAGAGCCTACCTGTGTAGCTTAGCCACAGGATGGATTCAGCCTGTAAATGCACATGGAAGAAGATTTAGTACTATAGACCTATCTTACACAGATCAAAAGCACCATAAGAGCCAGTAACTGGGAAGATGATAAACACATTCAGAGATACTTTACTTTTTGAAAATTTTGAATGTAACTAATAGCTGAAGAGTTTGCCTTGGAAAATAGTTTCTCTTCAACTACCAGCAAAAGACAGGCATTATAGGCTATATTAAATCAAGTACAATTGTGTGGCACAGTATATACACAGTCACATTTGACCACCTGCATCACTCTTTTCCAGTTTCCAGCCTGCAAACTTCAGAGACATGAGAGTTCTCCTTCGGGATCAGCTGTTCAGCTGACTGTGGGAATCCCTGTCACCAAAATGTTTTCTACTGCCCACTTACCTTCGTATTAGACCTTGTCTGTATAAACACGGTGTACATGGTCAGTTCTCAGCATTTAGGACAGGACACAAGAAGTGTTCCTTGAAGACAAGCCAGGCAATAACTTTTCAAAGAACTAAAACTTGGCTTTAGCGATATATGTGGGAAGCCAGGAATTATCAAATTCTCTACCAGGAAGCCAAAAGTGCTATTTATTTAATTTATTAATAGTTAGTTAGGCATGATTCTAATGGTACAACATTCACATAAAGTCTATACAAATCAGGCATCTTTGTACAAGGGAGGCGTTTGGTGCTAACTTCTCTCTTTTAAGTATCCTTTGGAAACTATTGCTCCTGTGTCTTAACAACATCAGCAATAACTGAACACTGTACTGTATCTTTCTTTTCACAGAGCCACGTGTCTCTTAGTAAATCGTTCCATCATTAATAGATTCTCATTATTAAATTGCCAAGACTGAGGCCAGCCACAAGAAGGAATGTAGCAGGCCGGGGGGTGGGGGAGACAAACTTAAAAAAAAAACAAACTCAGAAAACCTAGTACTGCAGCTAGAATGTGTTATTCAGATACAACATCTCTGCATTTTAGCAGTAAAAAAGAGTTACCATGGACCACGAATACTAAGCATCACTTTTTAAAACCACTGCATGCAACACCAAAGGGAAGAATTGTTTGAAAAACAATAATTAATGCCACTACAAGCAGAAGTTTTTCCATTCTTGCCCTCTAAGATCCTTCTTTAGTGATCTGAGAGAAAGCAATTTCGTTGCATCACAGCCCTAGCAGTAGGTGGTAGAGGAAGAAAACACTTCTTTCAGACTGAATAAAGTCCTTGTACCCTCACTGGCTGCCTTGGATGGAGATCCTCCTTTTCATCCTTCCCTCTCCCTCCCACCAAAGAGATCCATCCTTCTCTCTCCCTTGCACCAACACCTCTCCCCAAGAGAGGACGAAGCAAGCCCACAGGGAACACCACAAAGCTTTGAAGGAAACAGGAAAGGTCTCCCTGCAGTCTGGATGCCTCAGGAACCATATCGTCCTGTCCAGGCTCTTGTTCTGTTTCTGAAAGGGGAAGGCGAGGTTGGGTTTCACTGGTGCCAGCCCATGTTCGTCAGGAGAGGACAGTGTTTCCTCCATAATGCCAGAACTTAGAAGTTCGCTTTATCAAGACAGTTCCTGAAGACACTGAATTGAAAATACTGAAAAGTAGAGTATATCATCGACAAAACAAAGGACATAGAACAAAGATACTGGCGGGGACAGTCTATGTCAAGATAAAGCTGGTTGAAAGCAACTCAGAGGATGTTGCTTCCTACTAATTTCAGCTCTCACTATAGATTTTCTACAATGGGGAGCTTTATCTGGAATTTTCCCTGAAGAGGCTGGGAGTTCAGAAGAATTCTTGGTCCATGCACAAAAATATAAGAAGAATCATGGACTCAGCCAATGACTCCTGTCATATACAGCAATGCATAATGTGTCAGATATGTTCTTTTCAGGACCGGAACAATTATGAAGAAAACTTGAAGGTTTGGACTCACCCTTGGCACTAAACCTAACCAGCTCAAATGTTGGGTTTTTTCCTTCACATTTTGTCCTCCATCTTTTTAATCTACCTTTACTGCCTCCAGAACTTAATGTTGATAACCATTGAACCATTCCTTCTCTCAGGAACTTCAGACCAGCTCATTTGAAACAGGTTTGAATGCAGCTGCTCACTTCATCAGAGTTAAGAGATCACATTACTCCAATGCACCTCTTTGGACTGACATCCTGCCAGGAAGTATATTGATTTAAATACTGTATTACTGATCTATGATATTAGACTCTCCACAGGCTGAATCCTTCTTATCTTGCATAGCTTCTAAACCTGTGCTTCACTTTATTTTTTTAAAGTAGTATTAGCATTGGAGGCATCGAGAGAAGTTTCTCATTTTTCAAAGCCAGGACAAGGAGTTTGTGAGGAGAGTCACTCAAGATTTCATTAGCTGAGATACGAGTTTTTATCTATTATATCCAAGATATGAACTAGAGTTCCAGAAGTCTGGAGGGAGGGGGCGGGGAAGTATTAGTGAAGCCAGCCCTCGTATTTTATTTTGAGATACATTCAATAACACTAATATTCATGATATATACCAATGCATCCCAAAAAACCATATATAATAAATGCAATTGCTAAGGTAATCACTCAACTAGAGGAAATAGTAGAAGAAACCATGCTGCAAGTTTGGTTTTTTTAAGGCTGATTTTTAGCCAGGTAATACAGTAAAGCAAAACACTATCAACTTCATACTGCCCTGTATTTATCAGTAGCAAAGATTTGATTCCACAACTATGTCAGCACTTATCATTTTACGACAGGAAATGTAAAATAAAGAGGAAGAAAAGCTGCAACAAATGTAAAAGTTAAATCATCTTACGGTACCTCAGATGGCAGCAATGCCACTTGTAGGGGAATGCGAATACACAGAACTCAGATTGCATACTAACAGGTAACTGGACAAAGTCTTTTGGAATATTGTTATGATCAAAACTCCTAAATTTTACTGCAATTTCAGCTTCAGGAACTTGTGGTTTTAGAGCCAACCACAGACAAATGTCTGCCTGGTGAGCACATGTGAATTGTCCCAAGCAGAGTGAGATGTCCTACTCAGAAGTGTCTGGGTAGTCATCAGTACTGGCAGCACATGCAACACTGGGAAAAAAAAAGGGGAGTGGGAGGAGGGAAAAACCCACAAAATAAAAACAGATTTCTGCTAGCCGTCCATGAGGTTGATTTTCTTCTCCCAACCTGGTTTTGGAGAATGCTACAGTAAGGGGGTGGGAGGAATAAATAAAAGAAAACTCCTTGGATACAAGGAGAATAGCTTTTTGGAAAGGACTGAAAGCTAGCTCGCCTATGGATCTAAAAAATATCTCTTTACAAGAGTGAACCAGGTTGAAAAGATACTTGTTTGCCTTCTCAGTCTTCCTCAGCTTTTCAGCATGTGATAAAGAGACCCAAATAGGCAAGTCAGTTCTGTTTGCACATGAACACTTTGTCCAGCGAGCAGTAAAAGCCTACGTTTAACTTTATTCTTCCATTCAGAAGGCAGCTGGTATGCTCCCATTTGGCAGCATTTCATTCAGGAGAAAACAGCAGACTTCTACCCTTGGGAAACTAAAAACTAAATCAGAAGGGAAGCGGTGGCTTGAGCAAATGTCTTCATTTGTGACCATCCCTCAGCCTGTTGGAAAAGAGGATAGTCAACACAAGAATGGGGAAAGTTCAGCATTTAAATACAATAGCTCATTTCATTGCTTCCTCACTGGAGAATCAATACTACAAAAGACTATTTTGCAATGAGCGGTCTCCATTATATTTTTTTTGTTTGCATTACAACAGAACATAGAAATCTCATCCAAGACCAGTGCCTGACTAAGCAACACAACTTCAAATATTTGTAGACTAACTTGGTGAGCAACATATGGTGGGACCAGAACTGAGCACAGAGGGGAAGTGAGTTACTGAAGGTCACAAATTAACTGAGAATGGACTTTTTCCAACATCTTTCAATTGCACCACATGGCTACAATGCTCTTCTTTTTGCTGATCAATCCAGATTTTTTACCCTTAGGCAAGCTTTTCTTTTAAAATGTTACACTTTTGTATGTGAAAATGGTTCTGTATGAAAATTTCCAATATAGTTTCCCTGAGTTTTGATAGGACAGAGATGGAGTTAGGAGCTTTATTGCTTTGTAGCTTCAAACAAAGCACTACGTCCAAAGCACATGGCTCTTTTTCTAGCTCACAATAAGGGAGAAGAATATTAGTCTTCAATATATGTGCATTACCATACTTGCACTATTCCCAGAAGAGGAAATTTGGATGAGATCTGTCGTAGAAGAAAACTGAGGCCTGTACATTAAAGCATCATAAAAGTGCTCAAAAGAATTTCTGTTTGCTTCTCTTAATGGTCAGAAGAATGCAATTACTTCTAAAAATCAACAGGTGGATGTAATCTTGTATATGAGAAACAGGAGATTAATCAACAGAGAAGTAACATTTAAATTTTCCAGGTTTTCTGGTAGATTCAGATACTTGTATTCTTTCGGGTCTCTATTCAAGACGCTATCCTCATTTACTACATTATGACTCTTAAGTAGCTTGTTTGAAAAATCTAAGAGGTTATTTATAGTCTAGTGTTTATGTTATGCATTTTTGTAAGCCAATATCCTATTTATAGAGCTGAAACACAGATGGTTCAAGTAAGAATTGCTCTTATCTCAATATCCTACAGGCTAATCTTTCTATTAGGTAGCATGCAAATTCCCATACAGAAAAAATTTCAGCTATGTATCCCACTACTTTCCAATATGCCACTTGCAAGAACCATTGCAGCTGTATTTTCATGAAGTTGTCCTTCATGGCATAGATTTATTGCTTCAAGAGTTTTTCATTTATATTTTATTTCTACTTATATTTGACTGACAAAGCATCAGTCCTCCTGACTGAAACTTACAGTAGTTTTGGGGACAGACTGCAGAAGACCTACGCTAATGAACAAATAAAACAAGTATTAAGCTAATTCAGCTTGTTAGTCACAACCAGGTCTATGCTACACAAACATGGAATTAAGCACCTTACCAGAATTATTAGTTTCACAGAAGAGCATTTTTCTCCTCAGCGAGGCTAGATCTAGGGAATTCTCTCATCCGCTTTGCCTTTTCTTTGGTTAATAAGCAACACGCAATAACACTTCTGACAATTCCTCATAATTACATTTTTTTAAACCACCAACCAATTTCAAAAAAGTTGGACAGCAAGGCAATTTTGAAACTCCTGTTGCATTACACTATGTTTTGCTAGGCTATCTAGGAAGGTATGAAAAGTATTTCAGGGAAGGGGAAGGGGAGGACAAGTCAAGGATGTCACAGTTTGGTACCACAGGAGGCGTAAGTAGTAAAGAAGACTTTTAGGGTTACTGTGGTGAACTGGCACACTGAACACATCCATAGAAAAATCAGAGTTCATGAGCTCTAATGTTTGCGTGTAATACAAGACACCTTGAAACAACAGTGGGTCACCTCAAAGATTTTAATACATCCTCTTGCTCAGGGTGCAAGCTGGCCCAAAAGCTAAGAAAAACTTATTTGCACTATGTGTAGATAGAAGCCAGGCAGTAATGAGTCACTGCTGCTCACCATACACGGTATTACCCTTGGGTTGATCCTGTAATATTTTGTATTCCCTTTTGTTCACAAACTTTTACTTAGAAAGTTACAAGATGCTTTCTTCTTTACGTAAGAACACCAGGTTTTTGCTTGGCTTACTTTTGCCATTACTTTGTGTGGATTAAGTAATGGTCCATCAGAGTCCCCATGTTATTACTTTTGTTTCAAATGTTTAATCAGTTGTGGGCTTTGCTCTGAAAGAAGCCTGTTCACTCAAGTTCTCATATCACACGAGAAAACTCAGGTATGCAACTGGAATGCAATTCAAACCTGTGAGAGCTGAGAAGCACAGCAACCGCATGCTCTGATGGCTGTTTGCATACATGCATTTGGAGGCCTATAAACAAAGATGACATTTGGAGTTCAAAACCTTCAGAGTTATATGGCTTCTTGGCTAACCCAGTACATGCGTCAACTGATGTCCTGATGCAAGCTCTTCTGTTTGGAACTATTCTGACCCTTATTTCCAAGCTGATTTTTAAGATAATAAAAGGAATTTTCATTTACTTCACTACATGTCTATTGATATTTCCAAATTGACAGCAATGTTTATGACCGTCATAGCTGTCAGCTGGACCAAAATAAATCACAGCAGCTGATGCTAACAACTGTCAAAAGTACAGAACTTACGAGGTGCTATAAAGTCAAGAATACAAATAAAATTGTAATTAGATATGCAATATCAACATAAACGTTGCTAAATACCTAAACATTTCAATATCACTTTCTAGATATACTGGAAAATGTATAGCACACAGAATGAATGGACAAACTACAGTTTACTCGCTGTTATTGGCAGTGTGCATCACAACTAAAGGATGAATTTTCAGTGAAATGCTGCAGGATGACCTGTACTACAGGAAATTTCACATCCAAATACTGGAAACTTACTCCATTCCTCCCACTTCACACTGATGGCAACACGTGGTTGTCCCACATCTATGTTCTTGTGGCTTTGATTCATGCTCTGCTCAGTGATTCTCCCTCCGTCATTGCCCGAGGAATGTAAATATTTGTTCTGTCTGTATTCTGGTTTACAGTCTTGGCCCGTTATTGAATATGAAGACTGTAATTCAATCATAGAAGGATCTGTTGCCATGCATAAACTGGGATTTTATGTTTTATGACTTAGGCTTTGCAGAGCAGTCATCTTCCTACTCACCTCCCCCTTTCTTTGCCCCTGACTGAATTATAGTTCTGTCTCTAATTGAAGCCTAGTATTATTCTATTTCTCTTCTGCTGAGAGGAAGACCAGAGCTATCATTCTGAATACACACCAAGCCACAGGAGTCTGGATGAGGTACTGTAATGACAGGTCCTCCTACACAGCACATTTGCAGTCTTTCTGCTAATTAATTTGATTTCCTTTGTCTAGACCAACATAATACTGCAAGCTATGCTCATTTAAAGGAGGATCGTTAGCCTTTCAGTTCACTCCAAATGAGGAAGAAAGAAGAGTCAATGGAGAGGAATCCGGGGGAGACTGACTTTGTCCTTGACTACACCATTGCTTATGTTTTCACTTGACCAAGACTTTGTCTCCAGGAGAACCCGAGACAGCACTATCATCAGAGGAGAGACTATAATCAAAATCAGATATGGTCGGTATGTGCACGGCAAGGCAGTGGCAGTTACACAGAAGGGTTCTGTCTACGATGCACTGCAGTCAGCAGCTTTCTTCCTGGCAATCACTTGGCATTTACTGTTCACAGCTCTTGACATCCTCAGAGAGCTGAACAAACGTGTAATTAAAAACACACACGAGCTGGTTTCTTCAGACTCCCTTCACTTTCAGTAGTGTGCCACTGGACTAGTAAATCGGAGGCAAGGCTAGTAATGGGAGTTAAAGAAGTAACTACTCACTATTTGGAAGGCGAGACCTTCATTTGGCAGTTTTGACAATGATTGAAACTGCAGAGCTGAACAGTCTCGGAGCTGAGCCGCCAGTCAAATACAGGACTTGGGAAATGGAGTGATGCATGATAAACTGATGAACCGACTTGAATTTGAAAGTTCAGCCTTCTGAGTAAGGTGGGCAGATCCAGTTTTAATACCCAGAAAGAAAAGTGACAAGGAATCACACATCATTTCGGTGCACTATGGAGTGGAATGAGTCCACAAGTTTCTTAATAATGTCAGGGAAGATCTTTCCCTATGACAGAAGAAGAAAAAGAAGGCAAGAAGCCTAAAGAGGCCATCACCAACCTCTTCTGCTCACAAACCCATAGAAAAGTGCCAGAGCTCCCTTTTTGTAGGCAATTTCAGCATCATTTCTAGCATTTATCATTTTGCAGCATTAAAGAGGGGACGGATTCCGACTTTGGGACTTTACTGGCTCAGGGACTTTTTTGGCTGACAGTAACAGGGGACCCTCTTTACATAAACACAAGCAGAAGATAAACAGCACCTGGAGGCTCTTTATTAACTTAATGTGACCTTGTTTTTTTACAGTACTTGGCCATAAGCCATTCATACTGTGTCACCACAGTTAAGGTTTGAATATTTTTCCATTACTCATGCTTTCAAGCTCAGTAGAAGTAGACAATAAGTAAAAGAAAATCTAAAGATTTTTCTCTTTGGCTCTTTCAGAAAGCTATTCTCAGAAACGTCAGGGAGGTATCTCGGAAAGAGTTAGCCGTTATCTAGCTATAAATTTCAGTGTGAGATGGCATACTCCATTTCTCTTCCAAGTCTATTCAAGGCCTCTTCCCCAGCTCTAACTTAGGCAGCACTTCCTTGAATCTAAAGAGAGATGACACTTTTGGTAATCTTTGATGAGCTCATGTTATTACATAGGAGGACAAAGATACTGAGACTCCATTTCACGTCAGCACTTGATTTGATTGAGAGTAATGAATTGTCCAAGTGAAGTGGCCAAGACAGCTTCCCTTTTGACACAACTACAATGTTGGATATTAGCTGACATTTCCATATCTGACCCGTAAATGCAAGATGGATTGTGAAGAGGAGGAACAAGTGATCAGAGAGCTTGCTCATTCAGGTTTTGGGTTTGTTGGTTTTCTTACTTTTATTTCAAAGTAGTGAGACAACATGTTTTGCATTACAGTTTACGACACTTTACTAATCCTACCACTTAGTACTGTTTCAAGCATTTATACAGAATCACAGAATTGCTTTGGTTGGAAGAGACCTTTAAGATCATCAAGTCCAACCGATAACTCTTGCTGAAGCAGCAAGAGAGATCAATCAGCTGAAATGTTTGGCAAACTACTTGTGATTGCTTTGTGTTGGTTCTAGGAGAACCAGTACAAGTAGTTTAAACTTGTATATACCACCCTATTAACCGTTCAGCTGTCTCAGCAACTGAATGCCATCTGCACCTCTTGCTAAGGCCCACTGTAGTTGATTAGGCCAAATAAGATCATCCCAAGGAAAATGCTCTGATCCATAGATTTGCTTTGGTTCCTAACCAGTGATCAACACACAAATCACATACTCATACATGAGTGATTTAGACCACAGGTACAAACAACCTGATCAACGCTTCACCTGAAAACTTTCCTTCCCACTGTGTGGAGAGACAAGAAAAAAACTTTCAACTCTGAACCCTTAGGGTCAGCTACCACAATTCATGTAACATGACAGTCCTCGATGGGTCAAGGATAGCCACAGGCCCATGGGATATTTTATGCTTGTATTCTGAAAGGAGGCTCAGTAAAGAATTTGGCTTAGCAAAACAAGACTACGCTTCCTCTCTTCCCTTACTTAGTTTCAGAACAACAGCTTCTGCTTTGAGGGATTATCTCAGCTTCCATAGTTTTTCTCCAGCACTTAATTGTAGAGAAGCTCCATAAAGATCACAGCAGTGATTTGGGCAACAGAAGAACATGGATAATGTCAGAGTGTCAAAGAGAAATGAAATCGCAATTAGGGAAAACACTACTAAAATTGCACCTAACAAAGACAAAGCTAAAAGTAGCTCACCTGTGTGAAATCTGCTAACCTGGCAAAAATTGATCTTCCTTAGAGGACCCTAAGAAGCTCCAAATTAACACAAAGACTGAGGAATACTAATTGCCACTTGGCAAAACTCTGCTCATTAAAAACACAGGGCACATTTGTGGGTTTTTTTTCCTTCCTGCCTGCCCCCAAAATCAAAGTCTTCTTTTACAATATGAATGACATAAAAGGCTACATCAGAGCAAGTGCACAATTTCCTATCTACTTATTTGTTATAAGGCTTGAGGGGAGGACTCAAGCTTATCTAAAAAGAAAAAAAGGAGCGAGAATTAAATGATTAAACGGTATGGTTTAAGCAGAATATGCAACGGCACTGAAGTCTTGAATAGGAACGGGTGCAAGATTTGTACCCAACGGGTACCCGTTTGTACCCAAATACATTTGAATTAATAGAAACAGACTTAAGGAGGGAAGCTACTGAGTGGATTTACAGCATAAGTGTACAAAAGGCATAAAGAGCTCATCTAGATACCATGGTTTAACAAGGTCCTCTCTATGACTATTCTCCACCCATCTCAAAAAAAATATTCTTTCTTTAAAGCTTCTTGCCAAATCCATGGCAAAGCCTCTAACAGAAACCAGAGATGAGATTTAGAGACACTTTAGAAATAGGTGACAAAGACACACATGAATCAATGTGAGCAATCCAGAAAATTCCTGTTCCCACACCTACAAAGCCTCCAGTGTCATTTTGGACTGCAACATTGCTTACGTGTTTATACACCAGTACCTCTGCAGGGTGCCCAGATGCGCAACTGGGTAGGTGGAATTGTCGTCTGCTGCCATTCACATGGAAGGCAGAAAAAATTTGGGAGCCACTCAGCAGCTTGCCGACTGTCCTGCCTTTTCAAGTGTGTTTCACACACACCCAACCAACACCACTGAGTAGAATATGAACAGCATTAACTACTACCAGTCATTCAAAAATTTAGCCAATGGGGCACACTACTTACCTTTCTCACAACCAGCTTAAGCAAGATCTTCCCCATTTATGAACATAAGCTTCGAGTTTCAGTACCCGCATGAATTGGAGAGAATTCACATTTCCCACACTGTTTTTTCAGTGTGGGAAACCCCACTAAAATCTGCAGAAAAGAGCAGCAAGAAAGAGGAAAGTACAAACAGGCATTACCCGTACTTTCTGTTAAAGCTGAGTTATTAGATAGGGAATAAACATAAAATTCCTGGACCTAAAAAGAATTATAACAGCATACCCAACATTATTTTTCTGTCCTTAGGCTTTGTGCTGTGGACAGTGAGGTCCTGATTTAAACTCCCTGAATTTTGTCATTCTCCCCAATGCATTAAGAAGGTAATTTGTCCTTGGTTTTTGAATCAAGCAAAAATAATCACAGACCAAAAGAGTTAAAACGTATGCTTTTTTCTCTCAAATTTACATTCTGATAAGATTACTGCAGGATATGGGTTCAAATACATATTCCAGTTATATATATATATATACACTGTAGAATAGTACAATTTCAATTCCAGGTAAAGTAATGGCTCAGAGAAAACCCTGTATCTGACCTTGAGAAATAACCAAACCAGCAATTAATGTCAGCTGGATATATTTCTGATTGCAACCCGTGCCCCTCTGAGATAAAGTTTAAATCACCTCTTGCTGTCACCCAGTGCAGGGTGCAGTTTGATTGATTTAAAGGGTGAGCCATAGTCTCACAGCTCCTGGTCCCCACTGGCACCACCTTTCCTGCACCCAGCACACAAGCATGTGTACACACACACACACACGCACACATGCACGCACGCTCCCTCCTCACTCACCCTGTGCCAGTACTAACAACCACGCAGCCACACAGTCAGCAAGACCAGTTTGCTGACCCAGCTGAAAATCTGTATTTTTTTTTTTTTGGTGGTGTGTGCTGCCGGCCAGCTTCCCAGCTGCCTGCAGGATCAGTAGCGCCGCCGGGGCCCCCGTGCCGGCGCTGGGCAGCTCTGCCCTGCCAGTGCCAGCCGACGGGCAGGCTGCCCTCAGCCAGCGGAGGAACCGCACCCTGATACTCCTTCCAAACTGGGGCCTGGGAACGCTGTCACCCAACTTACCTGTTTCAGGGTGGAGGAGGCTAACGTAACTGGAAAGGTGTGGCTGATAAAGGCGGCGTTGACTGACAGGACTGCATGCTTTTGCTTCCTAGGTGAGATGCACGGTCCTTGTAGCTAAACGGCTTGGTGGTAGGACTACAGACCGTACCACAGCAGTGAGAGGAAATAAAATAATAATAATAATAATAATAATAGAATGTGACGAATAGTACCATTTCAGATGCCCAAGGGCATCCAAGATGTTTGTACAGGCTGGCACATCAGAGGCAGACCCTATGGGAGATGCATACTCCTCCACAGTGGCAGCTGGAAGCCGGGTGAGAGATGTGGGGTATTCAAACAGGCATCAATTTTTGCAAGTGTCTTAAATATTGTACCTCTTTCTTAGACTAGATTTCCAAAAGAGGTATGCACCATTTACCTCAACTCCTGAATGGATATGGGGTACTTAAAATTAGGATCTTTTATCTTATCTTGAAAATGTACTCTGCAACTGGAGTGCGAAACTAAGTATTAAAGATGGAAAAAGAAGTATGAAAATATAGTCTAACTGCTGCATCCTACTGTTTGACTTTTGAGTGTCTTGCCTTGTAATTTCAAAGGTTTCTTCTGCCAAGGCTTGGGGTTTTAAGTGATTTAATAAAACCACTGGTTAGGCTGCATAGGAATAATCTACATGGTATTTGAGTCACTGATGCCTTATCCTTCACGCTTTCTCCATTAGTCATATGTCCCTCTCAGCCCCCTGCCCTAACACCTACCCTTGCTGGATTCTCCATATCTGAATCTAGCACTGAAGACTGTGGCAGGGTGGCTCTTATTCCTCTTTGGCTCTTATTCCTCTTTGTGAAGATGCTGCATACCCATGGAATTAGTGCACTGCAAAATTAAGAAAACCTGAATTTAAGGACAAACAAACAAGTAATGTGGTTTGGTGAAAGAAGTTGAGGGAAATAGTTTTCCACCGTCTTTTGAGGTAACAGATGGGACAAAAATGCTCATGAGACAGAATCAATCTGCTGGTTAATAACCTGAACAAAGAAATCTAATAGAAGTTATAACACAATTTGAACGCAAACATTTGTCCAAGCTCCCTTTCAGAATGGAGCACCAGAACCATAACAAAAGCTGTTCACTTATTCTGTCTATTTTCTATTCACATGGATTTTGGCTCACATCAGGCAAAAGCACAAGTTGTGCATCCACGTGACATGGTAAGAAATGGAGCGATGCTCCTAATACATGAATGAGAAAAACAGGAGACAAGTTATCCAGGAGCATTCATTCAGCAGAAGGCTGAAACAGCATCTGACCTGTCAGGGTCTAAGGTGAAGCCTTCAATGCCAAAGAGCACCGGCTCACATCTCTGCCACCCAGTCAAAGGGTACAAATATCACAGTGAACAGCCATCCAAAGGGCACAAGCTTACACTCAGAACCTGTGCATTAAGATTCTCCCTTGTTACTGAAGGAAGGCATCTTCATTCTCCAAAAGCCCAGAGTACCACATGGGCTGTTTCCCGGTTAACTACGGCTGCGTGTATGCATAAATATACTTGATGGTCAACAGAGAGGACTAAGCTCTCACACCATTTTAATAATCAGAACTCTGATTAAGAGAGGACAGCTTTAAACCAACACTGTAGAAGTCAAGCAAACACTTAATTGTCTTTCTGTATTCAGGTCCAAAAGCCCATTGAAGTTACTAGACATTAGAAGAAAAGCATGGCAACATACCCTACACACCAGCAAGTCAAGAGCATCAGGGTACACACCCTACACACTTGCAATTAAAAAAAAAAAAAAAAAAAGGTTGGATAAGTTTGCATCCTGTTGCAGTTTTTTGTTAAGTCAGCTTCCATACACACACCTCAAATTGTATATTGTTCCTGTGTGCATTCATGTCTCTCACAATGGTCATCACAGTAACCCGTCTGTCCCAAGATGTCCTGCAGTAGGACAAGAGACTCCTCATTAAAAAAAAAAATCCAAAAAGCAGAAGCTAACCCAATTTGTATGCAAATCTCAAAAAGCCCCCCCCATTCGATCTATGCCCACCACACTTTGTTTATGGTATGCTGAGGACATTAAGGACAAATCAGGGTTCTATTCTTGGACTTGCAAACATGGCTGCACAAATGCAGAATGGAAAACAGTAGGTTATGTGCCAGTTCTGGGTGTCACACTTCAGGAAAGTCATGAAGATTTTCTAGAGGGAAAGAAGAAAAACAAGAGCGTTTATAAACACAGAAACTATAACTTAATGTGGCAAGATTGCAGAAATCAGGGATCAATAATACAAAGAAGCAAAGACCAGAGGAGTGATGTTAATAGCTTTCAAACGCATAAAAGGATATCACAAAGAGTGAAACAATTATGTCCTTAACCCTTCATGTATGTAAATGTAATAATGTCAGTAAATAAGATTTCAGAAAATATTCTTATTAGCAAGCACCATGATACAGATAGTGAAGCACTGGAATTGATTTGCCTAAGTTTGTAGACATCATCAGGATTATTAAGAAGAAAGTGACACAAAAGGAGAAAAAAATAATCACCACATCTGCCAGGAGTTATGTTAGATGAAATGGATTCTAACAAGCAGGAGATGAGCCAGATGGCTTCGCAAAGTCCCTTTAATTCCTTTTAAGTAAACAAATATATATATATATAATATATAAAACAATTATTGTGCTCCAAAGAATCATCTTTATCATAGACTTTCCTGTCATCTCTCTTCGCATCTTTCTAGGTTTCTACGTTTCATCCTAGCTAGCACAGAAAGACATCATTCTTTTTGCAGTACAGCTTAAGGTACTTTCGCAATGGGAATCACTAAACCACTACTCAAAACCAGCCTTATGTTTAACACACTGTAACCTGCTAATTGTCAACCTACCACCTTTATAACACAGATACTATCAGATTCTTTCAGAATTGAAGACTCATTTTGTTTTCTTTTGCTGTAGGCAGAATACGTAACATTTGCTCCATGCTCCTCACTTGGCAAGAGGCCAAAACTCAA
Organism: Xenus cinereus; assembly: GCA_025774025.1. Classification (NCBI taxonomy): domain Eukaryota; kingdom Metazoa; phylum Chordata; class Aves; order Charadriiformes; family Scolopacidae; genus Xenus; species Xenus cinereus. The sequence goes on along the minus strand of JAOXJK010000023.1, from coordinate 40,239,304 downwards.
GATTTTGCAGGATGCCTTGGATTTTTCAAAATTTAGATTATTTAGAGGAAATATTCCTAGTTTATTTGTTGAAGAAAATGAATGTCATTTATAAATCATTAGAAAATAAGTTACGTTCCCAAAGCATATTTAAATATCCATAAACCACACGCCCACACCATTTTCCACATAAGGCTAATTTGGGCACAGTTTTAAACCATATTTGAGGAGTGATCTCAAGGCAGAGAAGTCAAAACTGCTTAACTAGCAGTGTGGGTAGGCAATACCATGCCAGCAACTGAATGGGGCAGCTGAGTGGCTTCTCATCCGAAGGCCTCAGGACGGCAGGAGAGGCCCAGAAACAAGCACATCCTCGAAGATCTGAAGCAAACCACAGAGATTTGCACAGACCAAAACATCTGTATTGTCCTTGTGACAGCAAACACCCAATTTTCTCTCTATGCATAATACCCGTAATTAACAGGTGTGGAATGGTTTGTCAACAGCTGTCATCATAAAGCTATGGCATTTGTCCTATAAGCATTGCGATACCCACTGTCAAACCCTTCCTTTCCCACAAAGCCCAACAAATAAATAAATGAAATTACCCTCAAACAGAAACTGAACACACACTGGAACCACATTCCACTTTCCCATCTGCCTTCTTTATCCTCCCAAGATTGAGATCAGTTTTGAAATTCGGTATACTTACTGTTGCTCATTCCCTAAAAACAGCCTACAGAGTAAAGGCATCTCCTCAATATTTTCCCTGTGAGGAACTTTTCCCTTACCTAGATAATAGTCTACTATTTCTGACTACATTAAAGAGGCGGAGTGATATTGCAGTGTGCGGTTTCCTAAAAACCAGAAAAGAGTCATTCACCTAAGAGCAACTTACAACACCAATATTGGTTATTTGTTTACTGTTATTTACTCTTAATATTCTTTATTTGCTGTTCTTTAGTAACTGTTATACAATTCTTCTTAGTACTGCTGTTCCTGAGAGAAGCCAGTTGCTCAGGTATGTTTTTTATACCAACGCTACATTTATACTGTCTTGTAACGCAATGTAAAGCAACGGTTGAGTGGATATACCTATGTTCAGATTCTAACAAAAAGTATGTCACTCATTACCAAGGAATTACTGTAGAATTGAAGCAAAAGGGAAGTTTAATACAAGACAATCCTGAAACAGATTAGTACAGCAGAGGATGAGAAGAAGCTGCAAGTAGGCAGTAGGCAATGCTGCAATATTTTCTACTGACAAGAAATCCAAACCACCTTTTCACCATGTCCAGTAACCTCAGGGGGAAAAAATATGGAGGGAGCGATGATTCTCTGCAAAAATGTATCTTAAATTATTTCAGAGGATCTATCTGACAAATACTGACTTCACTAGAATGAATTAAAAAAAAAGCCAATAATTTTACTCTGTGGGAATATCAATACAGCGTCCTTGATGTTTAAAACACAGAGTCATTTAGACCAGGCAAGGATCTGTCTTCAGATAGGCTCATTGATATTTCACACAGCTCAGGTGGACAAAAAAAATACTGCCATTGAAAATACCTGGTAAGTTTGAAGTAATCAGCAAATGCTTACAGAAGGATTATTGACTGATGGGAAAAAAAAAACCGAAACAAACCAGCAACCACACCAGATATTTTTTAACAGGAAGTAATTTAAAACAATAGATTAACAACATTTATATTCTTGGAATATCTTGTAACTCCAATACAAACTGTTTTTCATTTCTTCTTAGTATCACGTTTCTATCTTAGTTATTTTGCCTATTTAAAATTTTATTTTACTTTTAATTAATTAGACTTCTATAAAGGGGGAAGAAGGAGGAGGGGAGACGAAACTTCACAAATATCCATTTTCTGCCTAGTGGAACACATTAATTAAATCTAGCCTACTTAGCTCAAATCAGGGCTACTGAAGTTCTTGGATATACAAGAACGCTAATAGCTGAACAGGTTCTATAAACTGTGACTAAAATGTATCCTCCAAAAGCGTCTGTAAGGCTGAACAATTTCCCTCTTTTTAAAGATGTAAAACCACCAAAAATTCTGGAAGTCCTGTTACATGGGCCAATGGTAACTGCAACTTCTCTGCTTGTGTTAGTGCCTTGGATTTGTGATTTAGCAGAGCTGCCCAGCGGGATCACATGGGGTATCCAAGAGTGGCTCAGTCTCCTATTACATGCCTTTCTAAGAATTTTAGAGCCTACAATAATTGAATAGTGACACTCCACAATCAAATAGTTCCTACTCTTCTTTTTTTTTTTGTTTCTTGGGTTTTTTTGTTTTGTTTTCCCCCATAACCTTAGATATCAGGATCTAGGAACAACTAAATGGAAGTTAAGACCATTATGGAAGACCATAATGGGTAAAACAGAGAGGTGAGGGGACAGGGAGAAAAAGCTGTAATACAACCTTTGTGGGAAAAATGTAACGAAACAAGGACTTTTTCATTGCATGACTGCCATATATTCTAAAACAAGAAACATGAATATGTAATTAGAATCCACTCATATCCCATAGATTTACACTCTTCAATGGAAAAAAATTAATATCTGATTAAGGTTTATATCAGAGATGCCGGACCTTCTGAAGTCATTAACTTCGGTTTCAGCAATGGTGACAAATAACTGACTATTTTTCTGAAGCTAATGCTAATTTTCCCACAATGTATGCATTAATTGTAGGCTTTGTAACACGAATGTCTTGTTTGGTACAAGTTTCCTGTCTGGAAGGCCCTAGTTTCTGCCAGTTGGCTGTACCAGGCAAATCATTTAAGCAACGGAGGGCTGATCCTAATCTCTCCTCGTGCAGTGCTAATACAGCATCGATGAAGAATTCAGTATCTGTGTTCCTTTGTGTGCACAGCTCCCAATTGAACTTTGAACTTGTAAAATTGATTGTTATATAGGACTTTCTCATCTTGAAGTAAAATCACATCCAGTGATCCTCAAAAGTATCTGAGAAATCCCAACGGCCTCTGAGAGGCTCACCAGCTCTGAACTGTGACATTCTGCCCACTGGCACCAGGGGCCATTCCCTATGTAAGGATTTGACAGTGGAGGGGGTAAAATGTGTTTAGCTGTACTTTGGATCTAGTTACATCTTCTTATAGCTCTGAGGATTTTATCACCTTTAGTTCCAGAGTGTAATTTAACCTATGCATTCAACCCTCATAATGATCCTCCCCAGCCTTCAGATCCACCTTTTGCCTTACAGAAAGAAAATCTCAGCAGAAAGATCCACAGATGGGAGCATTAAGAAGCATTTTGCAGCATTTCTCAATATTTCTGCCACCTATTTTTCTGCAGCAGTTCTGTGGGAGCCTCCACTTATGAGAGGCAGGGTTTTGGAAACACTCATTTCTTTAGTATTATGTGAAGTTTAATAATTCCCCACCTTGGCACACTGACTTACACCGTAAACCTAATCCCCAAACTCTCTTTATTGACAACACAAAGAATGCAGGTGTCTGTTTCATCTATGGGAAGTCCTGATGCAAGTCACCCAATTTTTAGGTTCTTCAGTAGTCCTTATGACGATATCTCTACCGAATTATTTAGGTTGCTCAGTTCCACATTCCAAAGTAGCTGCTTTGGAAAATCAGGGCTTGCATTTCCATAACACTTGGCGGCTCGGTTCACAGAGCACTCCAGTTTGTTTGGAAGCCACCTAGGCAGGTTACCACAAAACAGATTACCTTAGCTGTTACTCTCCTGCTTTTTTCCAAGGCTTATCAAATCCAGGCTCTGTCAGTTTAATCTGGCTTCACAGCTTCACATACTGAGAAAGGACCATGCAAAATTCTTAGTCTGGAACACTGGGCAAAGGAAAGTCTAAGCACTCTAAGATACAGATTTAAGGTGAATTGCCCAACATGAAACAAAAAATTTGTGGCTCCATGTTCCCAAACTAGCACTCTAGACATTATTATTTGTAGCATTCATTTGACCTTCATAATCGGCCAGTCTTCTGCATAGTGATAATAGGTGGAAGGAAAGAAGGCAAAGGCTACTTTTACCCTCCACATATCTAAACAGTGCCAGAGGGGCCAGATACATTTAGATTCTTCCTAAGTTACTCAGAGACCATGCTGAAATATCTAGAATAAAGGCAAAAGGCTCCTTTCATTAACTTATGCATGTGTCAAGGTTTTATTGCAAGTCATGTATATGTGTGTGTATATACATATTTTAAGTAAAGGGTAAGCTGATATGAGAAGGTGACCCAGACAGAGTGGCAATGTCACACTGGTTCTTAATTTGAGATATTTTTTTCGTGAGGCAAAATAATATAATCCTATGAGCAAAGGTAGTGAGAGAAAAAATGGCTAAATACTTTAGCATTCTCTCCCCATACCCCCAGCACGTCCTGGAGAGCAGCACAATAAACAGGAGCAAACAAATGTACAACCCTCCTCTTCACAGGCACCACCGATTGCTCTCCTTAGCACAGATTCAAAAACATGCCAACATTTGTCTTTCTCCCTTTTCCCCTGCACATTCCTCCTGCAGACCTCTAACTACAACTTTGTATCAGGGAAATAGTTGCATGCCACAAGGCGATTTGGAGAGAGACTGCCCTCTCAACAGAGCAGGAAGATGACTAAATAGTGACAAAGAAAATCGTCCCTCAAAGATAACTCAATAGTGAATAAGTAATTTTATCTGTCAAGAGTTAACATGCAATGAATACTTGCAAAGGTTACACAACATAAAATCTACTAGCAGTCAGCCGTGAGTTCCCTCACATGCGCTAACCAAGTAAGCCCAGGGAGGAATAGATCCCATTTGACTTCTTGATGAAAAGCCTTAACAACAGCAAGTTGTATGTATAAACTCCTAGAAAAGGATTATATTCTAAGAGATTGTTAGCTTACAGCCAAGTATCTTACAATAAAGACATCCTTTGTAAGTATTTCTTGGGAAATGTGTTACATTTCCATTTAAAAATATTTAAAATAACAAGTGACTGACTGAGGGGAACAGTTTATAATGAATAAAAAAAATCCTAAAGGTGATTAAAAACAAAAACACCTGTTGAACACCACCCTCCCAACTCTGCTGCCATAAACAGTTTGGAATTTAACTTGCAGTTAAATCCGACAGACCAATGAAAAGCTTAATTCACTTTTCACTTCTGTACTATTTGCATTTTTCTTTTTTTCAGTTACATAAAATCATTAATCTGCTTGTATTTTCTTCTGAATGTACTTTTCAAGTTCTCATATATATTCCTAGCATGTCATGACATCTGTCCTAAAAACTCTGTGAAAACATAGCTTTATGATGTTTGAAACACTCTATTTAATTAAAAGAAATTAAGTGTCCTCCTAAAATGCGCAAGCAGCAGTTGTATATTCTGAAATCCAGGCTGTAAGTATACATCCCTTAAATTTTCCTAACTTCTTGAATAAATAGATCCTCTGAGGTTTCCCAGATAAGATATATTTCAGATTACTTTGGCTATCCAAAGAATGTTTTTTGCCGCTCTGTGCAATTAGAGCTGAAAGTGCATTTATCTTGCTATAAATAAGGTGACTCTTAAAGAATGAAGTTCAGAAGTGTAAATGTCAACTCTTTAGTAGACATATCTTTGATAGGGTAACTCCATAGCTCCAAATACCTAGGTTAGTTTCACTCAAATTTGAAATTAATTCTGACTTTTATAATGTATGCGAGTCAGAAAAAAAAGATGGAATAATTCCAGAATTAAATTATATGAGTTTTATCATAAAATCTAAGTATTTACATAATTGTTTTGAAAGTTACCATTTAAATATGACATTAACTTAGAACTACCCCCAAAATCACATAGAATAAAAAAGTATAATGGAAATGTTTCAGAACTATCTATGTACGCAATAATTCAGCTCATCAGAAGCAAATCCTCTCTTCCCTGCTTTACAGTACTTGGGCTTAGATACACTGCTTCAAAAGGGAAAAGTGTGAGGGTAATTACCTGTTGCTGTCTCTTTCTTTTACTACAGTGAAAATATTTTACAGCTATGGATGACCTTGTGTAAACCATAAATAAAAGCTTTGGATGTCCCAGGTTAGAAATGTTAAATAATGAAGACAGCAGAACAATACACAATGGGCAGAAATTCCCACTACATAGATGGCATAGTTAACTGCCTTTTTTTTTTAAAGTATAAAAGTATTTTTGCCTTCTCTTGAAGCAGTACACTGTTCTGCTCCTTAATGCAGTAATTAATTTAATTCAGTGTGTGCAAATCTGCATTAGAATTCACATCCTTATAGGCTTTGCAGTAAAGCGAAACATCAAATTTTTTTGCATCTACATAGAAGGTCATGGCTACCTCTTTTACACGCTATTCCTATTTGCTTACATACACATGTATCACACTGTAATAAGCAGTTTGTAATAGAAGGCTTTAATACTTTTTAAAAAAACTGTTCAACAGCAGTAAGTTTTTACAACCTGTAAAGTGACCCATCAGGTTCTGTTCAAACGATGACAGCATTATATAATCTTAGGATCATAGAATGGTTTGGGTTGGAAGGGATTTTTAAAGCTCATCCAGTCAACCCCCCCCTTGCCATGGGCAGGGACATCTTTCAACAGACCGGGTTGCTCAAAGCCCTGTACAACCTGACCTTGAACACTTCCAGTGATGGGACATACACAGCTTCTCTGGGCAACTTTGTCATTGTTCAGAAAATTTGAGAATGCTGGTCTTTGGGCTGCCTCTTCAATAGCAACCTCATTCAAAGATCTTCCACACTTAGCAACTGAGCCTGTTTATCTAGACTACTAAGGCCACCCAGTACCAACAGGGCTTTCAAGACACCGCGCAAGGAGTCTGCACTTACAAGAATATTGCCAGCTAGAGGACATACAGTGTTTTGAACACTTACATCAACATTTACAGCACACTGTAGATGTTGAGTGTATCATTTTCCCGTAGATGTTGAGTGTATCATTTTAGGTATGCCAGACGTCACAAAGTCCCTAATAGAATTAAGACACAACCTAGCGGCCAGCATCAGAGCCAAGGGCAAGACGACGCCTTCAGCACAAGTTTAGACCTATGCCCAGCTAAAGTGACACCAGAGGCACAGCCACAGGCAACATAACAAAGCAGGAATACTCAGTGGACCATTAATGCTTTTAAGAGACTATTAGATTCTGTCACCTCAAAGAATCTGGTCATGTGATGAAGGCAAAAGGTCATCACAGAAGCTTTAGGAAAGGTTTACAATTAGCAAGAAAACACTACTTATTATAAAAGCAAAACTGAAGCATGAGTTTCACCCAAAAAAATCCACCAGCATTGCTATCTGACTAACCACTATATATGTTAACAGGTCCTATCATGCAACTAGAAGTTACAGTGCATTTGATACCCAAATTAAGCCATCAGCCTTAATCATGGTAAAATAGGCCAGTTTTCAAATATTTTTAAAGCAAAAATTAATATCTCGGGAAAAAATATCTGATTTGGAGCATTTCATAATCAAAGTATCTTAAGTTAAAGTTCAATTTTATTGAGAAACTAAGCCTCTCTTTAATTAATAATTAAATCTAACCATGCATATTCTAATACAACAATAAAAACAACTAATTTTGCATTGTCCTGTAAACAGTAAAGATAAATCTAAATCCATGATAAATACAATGACAAACACGTTTCAATATTCTCAACAATTATGCCTAAATTTCAGTGTGGGGAAAAAAACCCAACAAGCACAGCATTAGCACCTCAAGCTCCCTATATTTTACACATTTAGAAAAAGTAACAGCTTAAGTCAATCACGTTTGAGCACTATCCAGTTATTTATATGAGCAGATGAAGCTGGCGTCCGAGTGGGGAGATGAACTGGCAACTTGCCGCAGCCCTGAGTTACAATTTGTATATAATGAAGCAAACTGCAAGCACTCGGATTGTAGCCTATCTATGTGGATGAAGCTAAGCAGAAGAGTTCAAACAGGCAACATATTTTATTTTAACTAATGATAAAGTAAGAGAGAGATTTCTTCAATCTGCAGGTGAAACTGCCCAGGACGGATCTGCAGAAGAACTCGGTTCCACTGTGACCTGAAGCCTGGGCTGCCAGTGGAGTTAGATACACAACAGTCTCCCTTGAGACAGGAAACTCTTGGTATGGACTTCTCATCCATGCATTTGCAGTTCCACTGTCTGAAAGGAGCAGCTAAAACCAAAGTGAAAATTCCCATCGTTGTTGGCAGTGTCAGAGACTCCACAACATGCTGGTCTGTACTATGGCCATGGTTACAACAGAGAGGCACAGACCATAATGAAGGATAACACATCTGATGGAGAAAGGTCACTTCCAGTGATTCCGTAGCCCTTCAAAGATCATTTTAGATGGGAGAGGAATGCAGGAGAGTAATTAGACTATTCCTCCACAGCACAAGTGCATTGAACAGCATGAAAAAGATTTCTTCAGCTTTTAAAATCTTGAAGTAAATTAGCAGCTCACATTCACATCTTACATGAACCAGAGAAGAAATGGGTATTCTGGGGTGACTTCATGGATAGCATACAAATCCACAAATTTCAAACAATAAAAAAAAAATCTTTGCTTTTTAGGCACTTTTCTAAGATATGTCAAAGCTAAGAGCAGCTTAGAAATATACTAATATCCCTAACTGCCTTTTTATCAAATAATTTTACTACCACGCACAGCATGAACAGCTCACAGCAGTAGCTTCCATAACAAACAGTGATTCCATCCTGAAGTTCCTACTAAATCCCAACACATAGTAGGAATAGCCCACTGGCCTTTTCTGGTTTTCAGAAGTACACAGTGAGTACCTTCCCACTTTTGCAAGATATCTGCCACTTTGGAGGTGATGAAAAAATTTGCAAAAGCAGCTTATGTATTGCCTTGTGATTATGCATTCTCCTCTATTTCTGATATTTAAAAAAAAAAAATCCTCTACACACTTCATAGCAAAATTACTTCATTTTATTTTACCAATTTGTAAGCAGCATTTGTGTCCATGTAAAAACGACCTCTTAACATGTACTTAGGAATGGAAAGTCATCTCTGTGGCCTTTTCTTTCTCCAGAATTCACTCTCTAGTTGAAACATTGGCCAAGGCACAAATAAACAAACATTAGTAAATACGAGACTGAACTGCCATTGCTTTTCAAGCCTGCCAATACCAGATATGGATCCAGAGATATTGCTGGCTTTGCCTCTTCCAGAATAACTTTTCCAAGGAGTTACACCCTTGTCTAGCTTGCTCAGATTCTGAAAATCACTGTTTATGACTGTGGCTATAATAGCTGACCTAACCAGACACGCCAGGAATCAAACCACAGACTTTGGAAAGCAACAGGATCCATAAGCTACAGACTCCTTGTTTGAGAGTTTATGGTATGAGAGTCCCAATCCTAAGCCACATGAGATGGCCATGCCAGGATAATAGTTCAGCTTCCACAAATCACATCCATATTGTTAAGTCTTTCAACGTCTGGCATAGTTTTAAATGGACAACAAATCTGTTTGTCGGATAAAGTCTGAACTGCTAAATAAATAGTGATAAATTTCCTAATACCACTGGGCAGAACGTTCCTGCAAGTACAACGTGTGTTTATCAGTTTCCCACTGAGCTAGCGTTGACTTTCAAATTTCCTTTAATCCTATTATAGTAAACATAGTACAGCTCTCTGGCAAACAAGACTAACATTCTTCTTGTAATATCATATTCTTCTTTTAAAGAAACCTTAGAGATGTCCAGAAAAGAACTGGGCTCAACTTGGAATGACACAATAAACTTGTTTCCAATGAAACTTAAGTTTTATAAAATATTAGATTTAATACTGAAAAAAAAAAACAAGGCTATTTTTATAAAGACAAGATTGGCAATTTCTGATAGATACTCAAAATAGTGTTTGCACGTATCATGCTTTTAAAGACAGCTATTGAAACACCAACATAAAAATATTTTCCTAGTTGGAAGCAGTCTACCTGCATTGAAGGGTGTAGAATTCAGAAAATAGTAGAAAATTCCTGGCATTTTGGATGTAGAATTCAGAAAATAGCAGACTATCACCTGTGAAGGAGCTTTTCCAGTGCTCCTTCAAGAAAGAACATTAAGTGCAGACAACTTTAAAAAAAAAGGAGGATAAAGAAAACCAAATGGGATTTATTTTGGTTCAATTTGTATTTAAAGCTTCTCTTCATTTGGGAGGAATTTATGGTAGACAAAGGTGGGATTTGTCTTACAGTTAAAAAAAACCAACCTAGATTGAGCTGTTGAATTACTTCATGTAAGAGACTGAAGGGACTTTGGGAACCTGAAAGCATGACAGTTTCAGATGACAGAAACTAGCTCAATTTCCAGCTGTGTGCATTTGTCTTGCTTGCTTCAGGGTTCCTATTATAGAAGGGTCATTACATACAACACAAATAGCATACAATGGTCCTATTTTCACATATTTTCTGTGATTTTTGAATAAAAGCATAAACTTTCCTAATAATCAGTTTATGTGACATTTGAATCTTCAGCTTCAGATACCCTTAAGAAGGTTCGGCTTCAGTTAGGAATGGAAATATTAAAGAGGCAGATGAACAATCTTTCCTTGCCTACACAGAATCCAAGGTGCTTGGAATTTGTTTCTGTTTGTAAGTATTCACTCTTAAGACTATGGGCAAAAGCCATTCTCACTGAAGGATCAGGCAAAGTTTCCATGGGCTTCATTAATGAAGAATATAGACCAAAGTCAACAAACAGGCCTAGTATAAAGCCATGGCGTGTAGTAATCTGAAAGGTGTCAGCCAGAGAACAAATTAAATCGAAATAGAAGCGATAGCCATCTCCCTCTTTATGAGAAGACTGGATGTATCCATTAAGTCATGCAACATGTTAATATATTCCCCATCTTCTCTGCCTGTCAGCCTCTTCTTGTTCCTTGCAAAGGACACTGAGCTCCAAATTATGTTGACGGAACAGGAACTGACAAACGATAGACGGATCATAACAAAAAACATGCCTAGAGCAAGGATGTCTGACATCTGAGAGCCGGGATGTTTTCATTTGGATAGAAGCTCTGACCCACTATTTACACCCCTGTCCCAAGCTCTCCCACATATTTTTAAATGACTACTTTCCAGATGTTATCTCTATGGAGACCGGCCAGATTTATGAGCAGGATCCTGCTCAACTCTAAGTCGAACTAGTGTTTTGGCCTCACTGGAAATGAGATTAGGTCTGAGATTTGCACCAGGAAAAAAATGCTGCATCGTGCCAAAAATGGTCATGCAGAATTTTTACAATGCTGTTTATTTTTTTGTTAGCACTACTGTGGAATATCAGGCTATTTAGCATTACCATAATAGCACTTTAGCAGAGTAATAGAATAGACTGGACATGGCTGGAATCCACAACAGAACTGCACACAAATGAAGAAGGGCATTTCACTTGTAGCACCAGCTCAATACAGTTTTCCAACTCTAGCAAGTGTTTGCACAAGACAAGGTCAACAACGCATTCTGCATGAGTTGTACAAATGCCATTTCCAAGTTTTAAGAGAAGTTTAAAAATCGGGAAATTTTTAAGATTTATTGCTGTTAAATCCACAGTCTGATGTTGTATTTGTGCATCGCCCAACACACTCAATAAAAACTGGTTCCAAAATGAAATTTGGAGGGTAAATAATATATTTTCCTTTCCCAGTGTACTTTACTTCTCCCACTTCCTTAACACAAAATAGGCAGACTTTATGAGACTTTTTGTATTTGAATGCATCACAGTTTTAATTTCCTCTTAGTTTCATTACAAATTATGGTTTCTTAAAAAACTCACTTCCTAAAGAATAACGACTTTAAAACTGTCTGGAATTGGAGATAAATTTACCTTTTTCTTTCTATAAAGAAGGTTGTAGCAAAGACAGTAGCACGCATTTCTATATAACACATACATTTACGGTATAACTAATTCTATATGGCAGTGTAGCCTCTATGAAAAACTGACCTTAGTAAATACCCCTTAGTTTTATGACTAATCTAGAATATGCCATTGTAACTCTTACCGATATTATGTAGACAGCAACAACAGGAAAAAAAAAATGCAGAAGCTCATAGATAAGCATAGTTTTGTCCAGAGGAAAAAAATGAACATGAAAAGTAGATTGTGTGAGATGCCTTTTTGACAAAGACGGGTTACAACTGAAGTTGCCATGATTGCATCACTCCCAATATTGAAAGAAAGATTGCCCTCTGTTTTGACGTCCTGGAGCAAGACAGATTCTTATGGTCTGTTTCCTTTCCTGAAACAGGCTTCAAAAATCTTCTTAAAAAACTGGTAATAAAAGACTTAATGCACTGAGAACAAGAAATAGCATGGTTTCAAGTGACATATCCATAATCTGCACAACTCATGTTAAAATCTACACTTCATCCCACAGAGCAGCTATGCATCAGAATAAGGTTTGGAGGAGACCACCTCTAGCAACAGAAATATACTCATCTGAGAAGAAAAAGCTCTCTTGTTTTTCAGTTCCTATTGTTCCAAATAGGACAACATTTTATGCGTTCTAAAAGTCACAGTGATCCAGAACAAGGAGGAGCTTCATATCATTCACGTTATACACACACAGCCCTACGATTTCCATCATGATCCCTGTGAAAATGTGTGTAAAACTTAAGCCCAATTTTCACAGCAATGATGACCATCCTCTGTTACTGACTGAGAAGTATTTGATCCCTAATTGCTCCCATAATCTATTTTCTAGTTAGAAATGCTTCCATACAAAAGATAATGGTTTATAATTAACAAAATCATCCTTCAATTTAAAATAATTTTCACAACAGAAGCAAATAAAGGAAAACAAGAAAGTGCAAAAAAGTCAGCCAAATCACCAAACAACAGAGAACTGGAGAGTTTTCAGCTTCAGAGTAGAAAAAATGTATTAGCTTTTTTTTAAAAAGAAGCTTTAAATGTTTCTAAACAGCTCCCTGGGCATCACATTCCCACCTGCTTGGGGCAACTGGACTCCAGAGCCAGAGGATGTTTCCGATCATGGGCAGGGGACCCAGAAATGCCACCACAGGTGGCACCTTCTTCCTCCAAAGCAATACTTCTGGTGCGCTATGGGAAATGTAGTCAATCAAGATGCTGCACCCACAAAACACAGCGCAGCATTTCTAAATGACAGTTTTTAAGTTTCAAGCCAACATTTCTCACCACTCCCAAATGCAATGAGGAACATAAACACAGCCTTGTGAATCTTTATACGCAGACAGGCTACAGCCAGTGACAGGCAAACAACCGTGAGGGAGCACTAGTCATCCTCTAAAATCAACTGCTGTGTTCACATTCACCAGACAAGTACAAGGCTGGATTATCCAAACTTCACACTCAAAAAGTAGTCCGCTATGCCATGCCAGACTATAGAAAAAGCGTAAATTAGCCATCTTCTTTTGGAACTGAAGGGAGATCAGTGTGTGTACATACAAGTAGGGCAGCCACGGTTTGTTGCATGGTTGTGCTCCCCTGCTGAGCCAGAAGGAGCTTCTTGATAACACGTGTGTAGGCAAGAAGCAGGGACCAGCCCACGATCCTGGGAAAAAAGGGTTAGTGTCTGCTTCAAACTGCACGATGCATCAGTAGGAGTTGGCTAGAAATGGACCAGGTCTATGTTAGCAGGTAGCACAGCCCAACAGACATAGGGAGCAAAACACTGAAGCGTGGAAGACTTTATATCAACACTGCATGCATTTTATAGGGTTTTACTTCAAGCTAGCTCTGGTCTGGTCCCACAGACTGAATTTCCAGCAATGACTCAAGCACATCATCTAGTTTAGATTCATCCTAAAGGAATCCAGCTGGCCCACCATGAGGTATATAAAGATGGACAGTAAGTGGGAACAACTGGAAGACTGGCGTCAAAAGTAACACTCCCGATACCAATGACAACACTGATATAAATGCACAACCACACCCAGGAGCATCTGTGAGAGCAAAGTGAAAGACCTTTTTGTGCTGCTCTTGAATTGATTCTTTGGATGTCAGTAAATCTGCACCTTGACTTGAACCGCTTATTGAAATAATTCTAACTCAAGCAGCAGAAACTGGTAAATTCCAATTTACCGATTCCAAATTGGAATTCACCAGTTTCTGATGCTTGAACTAGAATTATTTCAATGTGAATTTAGTAGTAGTGTGTGAAGAACTATGAAACTAGAGCAGTTGGAATTTACCAGTTACCAAATTTATGAAGCAAAACCAAAGCAAGACTAAACTATTTATTAAAGAAAAGGACAATCTGTATCTACTTGATTTACACTTTCATAAGCATTGACAAGTGGTGACTGAAACCAAGCATTTTCCAAAGGACAGGATTTGTCAATATAGTTAAATTGGCAATTCAGATACGAATTTTTTACCCTCACCTGATACTATGGAAAGTAACAAAAATCTCATGAGTTTTATTCTTCAACTTCTCATGCCTTTGTTCTATTCTACATCGGAAGTCATGTTGCATGACAGCACAGTCTATTTGAAAGATAAATAAAACCCAACTAGGTCAGCTAAACCAATCAACCCAAAATCTAGGGTTACCGGCATTTATTTTTGTGGCACCCTTTTAGAGGTCTTACTGATGCTTTTCACTGACACATCTTTCACTTACCTATCATGCTGCAATGGAAGGCTGAGAAAACCTCACTGTTACCAGACATACATCCTCCCCGTGCACAAGAGCTCTGCACGATCAGCAGGCTCCAAGAGACGCAAGAAGACAAAATTCGACCTGCTAAGTTTCTCACTAGTACTACAACGGAGATTCAGCAAATTGGTCTGCTCTCTTCAGCTTCACAGTAATCACCCACAAATGTTTAGAAATTAGGACTTTACCGCACTTCTTGGATGATGGCAGCTTATGAAGACAGTGCAATGAAAGTGAGAGAGAGAGGTCCCGTGCTCAGAGCCTGAATACTGAGACAGAACCCTCATGTCTTGGCTCTCAGTAATATGTAGATTGCTGTTCTTTGCTTCTATTCAATTGTTTTTTTCTCAGAGATCTTCTTTAAAATCTTAGAGTATTATTATTCCTCTTTAACTTTTCAAAAGAGATGAGGAAAGGCAAGCCAGAAAACTACGCACAAAGTTTAGCAAGCAAAGCATCTGCATTAAAATACATCAGGCATTCTAAGCAAATATTTCAGGCGACATGTATTTCTTGGAGTTCAAGCAACAAACTAACCCCCTTAGGGAACACAGTATCTGTATCGTATTGGCACTAGTGGGAAGACAAGGCTCTGAACTGATGTTGATTTCTCCCTGGTTTAGCAAGAAACAGCCTTGAAGCGGCCTGATAACCAGCTTGCTAATTAGGGCTCTGCGCAGACTTCGCTTGGTCTTGCACCTGCTGCTTTGCAATTCTCGGGAGGACTGTGGGATTCTTAACCTGGGGCTTTTCCTTAGGGAATCTCTGCCGCAGTCATTTGTCCAAGTTCACCTGACTCTGTTCATCCGGCTTTCATTCAGTTAATTTCTCCTCTTTCACAGGAAAAAGAGGTTTAACTTGTTACGAGCTGTTAATTTTGTCCTCAAAAACCCACCAAAAGTTATATAACCACTTTCACAATAGTGTGCTAAAAATAAGAGCTGTTCAGCCAAATGCCACTGCAATTTTTTATAAGACCTGTGACTCCGATTCTGCAAGACCTGTGAAAGCACAAATATTTCCTTCGCTTTAGCAGAAAGTCAAGGAGGAACTCCTTGTGAGACAGCCATGGGTTTGTATTATTATAATCCTCATTTGCAAGGGGGAAAAAACAGCGTATGCATACACACACACATATATATATTTCCAACGCGTGACTTAAAGCAACGCACTTGGAGCTGATCCCTCGTGGGGTTTCATAATCCCAAACCATCATCAACCCAAAGCAAAGAAAGAAAGGTACAGAGGGGCACAGGTTTCAAGCAGGAGATGAAATTTTTTTCCACTTGGGAGGGACCGCGAAGCCGGGGCGCACGACGCTTCAGAGCCCGAGGGATGCGGCCGTTCAGGTCACTTCCCAGGGCGCTCGGAGCGAAGCCCCGGGACCCAGCCGGGGGCCGGCTCTCACTGATTCGGCTCCGCGCCCCCGAAAACGCCCCGCGGGCCGAGGGCGGGCTGCTCCCGGCGGGGACCCCCGGCCCGGGGACGGGCAGAGCGGGCGGCCCGCGAAAGGTAGGGGGCGGCGGGGCGAGGAGCGGCGGGGCTGCGGGGTGACCCCCGCGCCGTCACCGCGCCCGCGGGCCCTGCGCGCCGCCGCCTCCCCCCAAGGGGCGATGAGCGCGGGAGGGCAGGGGAGGAGGAAGGGCAAGAGAAACGGTGCCGGAGCGGGACGCCCGGGCGCCCCCCCGGCCGCCCCATACCTGCAGGGAGGCGGGGAAGGGTCTGCAGCGCGCTCCGTCCCGCCGCCTATAGATCCTATAGATCCCGAGGGGGGCTGAAGCCGGGACCACCTTCTGCCATCTCCTGTTTGCCCTCCACAGCCTGCATGGAAACGCTGATTAGGTCTCAAAGGACAAGTGTAACG
>JAOXJK010000023.1:40191665-40222398 GCA_025774025.1 Xenus cinereus | reverse complement strand
CGACGTCCAATCCTGAGCCTTTTGTTTATGCAGGGACACTCTCCCTCCGCATCGGACAAAACACCCTCTCCTTTCCCTTCACATCTTCCGAAGGACCTGCAACTTTAAGCACTCGTGACATTTCGTGTCACGCTCAATATTCAGACACGTTTGTTCTCCGAACGTTTTTAAAAATACCCCTAGCTGGTAAAATTAAAAGCATGCAGCGCCCGATCACCTGAGGGCTAAATCTGAGGTAGGACAAAGCATTCTTTGCCCGAGTTCAGTTTGCTTTTCTTACACTGTTTGGGTTCCTAGCCCTGTCTTGGTTAACTACACGTCAAATCATGGCATGCCCAGAAAATAAAATCAGGATGCTAAGCCTCCTCTTCCTGAATCTGGGGTTATTAAATTGCAGCGGCTGTGATTGTCATTCCTCAGTGCAACTTTGATGTTGGTATTCTTTTCGCTCAGGCTTAAGTGGCCTATGGAAAAGGATTCTCCCTCCCGCTGACGTGCTGTAGTCTTAAGTCAAATCTTAGACCTGTCTTCTGGGCAAAACGGTAATCCTTCGGTTTCAGTATGACCCTCTGTTTAAACAAGAATACAGCTGAACCAGATAAATAGGCCCTTTGGGTTTTCTCAGTGCAGGAAGATGTTGTAATATTTCCAGTAAACATGTTGGCAAAATTGCTTATTAAAATTAGGGAGAACAAAATGATCAGTTATAGCAGATGCACTCTTAATTAGTGCGATGACCTGCATTTGACTGATGCTGTTAAGTAATGCCTATGCCTCTTGGTACATCAGGTGCCATTAAAAGTCAACATTTATCCAAATTTGGCAGACCATAGCACTTGAAACAGACAATGGAGTTCCAGAGATACCTTTGCATGAGAGAAGCGTGTACATTTTAAAATGGTAGCCTCCGTAACATTTTTAGTTGATTCTGTATTTAAATATTTTTTCCATGCAAAATTGTATGCTATTTTTCCTTATTTTGAAAGCACGCATACTTTTGTCTCTTTGGGGCATACAGAACTAGTTAAAAAAACATTTTTGTTTATTCTTTTTTTTTTGCTCAGGCAAAAGTCAGAAAAATAAAAATAGAAATATTGAGAAACATATAAAACTAGACATATTTAGAAATATCCATACTTGCGGTATAATCCATCCCTCATTTGAAAAGCTTTATTAGCAAAAATGTCCCCCAGTGAATTCAGTGGAGCTACACCTCTGGAACACAGAGTATCCAAAAAAACATGTTTCCTTTTTATTATATATTTTTCCTTCACATGCTGCCTGTTTATTTTTCCTGAGAGAAATTCAAGTCACTAGTTTAGAGATCAAGCTACATTTCTAGCCACAGCCCAACAGGCAGAGCAGCCACTGCATCTCCATCACCCCCCCGACACCTCTACAGCAGGCGTATTTCTTCCCACACGCTCCCGATCCAAGGGACTGGCTGACTGTCTTTCAATATTCCCTCAGTCAGAAGGTGGTGCCTTCGTTCACCCTGACATTTTCCTAGGAAGAATGCTTACTCTTAAATCATACTCCAATTTCAACTCCTTTTCTCAGCATCCCCTTTCCCTCCCTTGACAGACAGAGAGCTGTGTCGGAGGAAGGGGTACGGCTCTCCAGCTGAGTGGTTGTTGAAGCAAACACCACGGCAGGCTGTTCCCTTAGGCCTCCTTCTAGTTTTCAAGTGCAGTATCTTACCATCTCTATCCAAATTTTAACTCCTGCTTTGTGTTATTTTGGGAAAAAGCTCTGAACTCGATACGGAAGTTTTCCTGTGGTAGGTTCTTTGCGCTCCTGCTTGTAACCCAGGAACTTTCTGTGGTACAGATGACTCAGGACTTCATAAGATTTTGTACTTCCAGAGCTGCTACTTCTCATTATCCATTCTCAACATTGTGTTTGTTTCCTTCTTGTTAGTTTGGATTCCTTTACAGCACTGATTAGGTTTCCCTCTAGTCTTGTTCAATTTAATAGCTTTTAACCTGTCCGTTTTATTTATGTCTGCTTAAGTGCTTATTTAATCTTTTCCCTTATAACTATAATGACCTTCCACAGGTTACTATAATCCTAGAAGGTATGTGGGGAATTTAAAGATTTAAAAGTCGTTTGACTTCATAAATAATTTTTATTTTCTCATTACATGCCTTATTTTTAAAAGAAGAATGTTACATTTTCTATTTGATCAATGTTTGTTTTTCACACATATTCCTTACACATATCTAGTAGTAAGGCTAATTGAGACATTCAGGATTCGAAACAGCTTTTTGGTTTTTTTACAATTGACATTCAGGATTCGAAACAGCTTTTTGGTTTTTTTACAATTTGGCTAATGAGAACTGCAAAGGGTGCTGATCTGACATAGAAAATACATAGCATGCTTATTCTTTACTGTGGTCTACAACGAGAATCTTATGGCACTAAAAATACTTTAGTCAGTTGTGCAGGTTTTGTTTTGATTTTTAAAACTAAACTAGTTGTATACTGCAGATAGCAGTTACCTAGCAATATCAGTATAAAGCACATTCGTATTGATATTACTGTGTCTTTCTTCCAGTGTGAGTGCCTGACTTCTAGTGTATGCTGTACTTAAACTAACATACTAACCTTTCAAAGCCCCCTGGCAATTGCAGAGGGGGGCCATAATTCAGCAAGCTGTTGAAGCATATACCTACTTTTAATCTGTGGATTTCATGACAGCATTCTACTTCTGATGTGGCCACAATTCAGGAATGACTGTAATCCGTGTCTTTTGTCTCACACTGAGACAAAACACAAACAACTGGTGCCCATCTCCTTCACAGCAAGGATCACATCTTTGTCACCACTGTACAGAAACTCTGTTCTCCTTTGCAGCCCTGAACGCAGAGCTTGTCTTGATCTGGGAACACATCTGGCAGGAGGGCCTGGAGAGCACCAAGGGCTGTAGCACAGCCCCGGCGCCAAAGGAGTTCTGAGAGATGGTACAGTCCATCACATACCCCAAGCTCATTCCTGGCCCAAGACATCATCGACAGAGTTTCGTAAGCTGGAAGAGAAGAAATCTGAGAGATCTGGTGATTCCATCATACTAATTTTCCCTGCTTGTAATTTTACTTATCCACATCAAATGAACAAACTGACTATTTGTGTCAGGTTGTGCACATCTCCTCCTTTCTGAGGCCCTGACTAAGCAGCCAAGCTCCGTAGCCAGGAGCGGGGCTCAATACTGTCCTGGGAGATCAGTGTCCTGGGAAGCCTGACTGTCTGAGGGCTGGCATATGTTTCTGATTCAGGCACAGTGAACAACCCCTCAAACTGCTTTCACTGCCTTGCATCCCCTTTGATTCTGTGCAGTTCCTGCTTCTCGACTAACCTGCTCTACCTTCTTCTAGTCCTAAATCATCTTTATCCAAGACTTTTCATACAAGCTCTTTCATTTCATGACCTTGCTCTTGACTTGCTCTTTGGTTTGGGGTATCCTTGGTTTCCCTGTTCTCCTGAGTGTCTGGAGCCTTGGGCTGGTCTGTCCTCAGTGACTGACTTCCCAGTCTTGAGTTTCCTCAGTCTCAGTGGCTGGACCCACCCCAGCTATAGTCACTTCTCACAAGTATTCCGCTTGTGGCTCCTTAATAATTCCCATTTAAAGCCACCTTGCTGAATGGGCATTACAAAACGTGATACCCCACTGCTGACGCAGAGTGTTTGGCACACGGCTTATCTGTGTGATAATTCGGCTGCCTGGGGAGTAGGTCGTAGCAGCAATATTGGGTCATGGCTTAGGAGAAGCTGCGAGAATGCGGGAGAATGTAGCGTCCCCTTAAGATTAATTACTCTAGTCAAGATCTTCAACTGCTCATACTGTTTTCATAGACAATTAGGCACCTAAATGCCTTTGGACATAGTGCACCTGTTTTTTAATTTGGAGTTCCTTCTAACATCGTGGATTGAAGCCAGAAAAGCACTCTAAGCAGCAGTAATTTGGATCCTGTTTTTTCAGTACTTTATCTCTGCTATGAAATACAACTCTAAAATATGTCTCTACCTGAGACGGGGAAGCATCCCATCCCGAGACATGTGTAAATAATTCATCCAACCCCCAATAATGAACTTAATTAACATGGATAAACCTATTCCTTTCAAAAATGCCATCTTTGTATTTCACAGCAGACATGAATGAGACTTTCTCGGTCTTGCCTGATTCTGATTTCAAACATAAATTACTCTGTGTGTTCCTTAGAAGCAAAAGAAAGCCCTAACACCTTTCTCTGCCTTTACCTTCTTTCACTTCATTCCCAGTAAAATTTCATTTGAGCCAAGTCCTATCCAGGTGCCCTGAGGCTATTTATATACTCCAGGAACTTGGGCTTTAAGTATTCAAAAGTTGCCTCTCCTTTGTGTGTTTCCTTGGAGGAAATGATTGCTCCTCACACATCTACCTTTGAAAAATCTCCAGAAGGCTCACAAATTCAATTTACCAGATTAAAAAAGTTGAGTCCACACAGGGCCTGAAATAAACTCCTTGATTGGAATTATTTTCCAGCCTTGGCATGATTCCTACTTAGCTTGGTGATGGCTTAATGCTACATGCTGCCATACTGGATTTGAGGAGATCGTGGTAAGAAAACAGATAACTAGTGAAGAACAGAAAAAAGCAGAGAGAAGAAAGGTGTGAGATGTTAATGCTGTCATTCCCTTTTAAGGCAGAATGGGTCTGTAGACATTCACTACTCCTTTCTCAGAACATGGTAGCCAAAATGTGCTTCTCAACAATAAGTCATGAACCCTTTACAAAATGCTTGAATTCTCAAAAATAGTTTGAGGAACCTGAGGTACCCAGAACCATTCAAAAATTACTCATCTAGAGTGAAAGCAATGGTGTCATATACCAAAGCATTACACATGTCCAGGCCTATATTTCCTGTTTTGTGTACGCTATGAAATAGATCTGGATTTTTGCTTAGAAGTACTTTCAATGACAATTGAAAGAATAAACTAATGTTAAGCTACCTGAGGTCTGTCATTATCCTTCTCTAAATTAACCTTAAGACACTCCTTTTTTACCCTGTTTTGATGATACTCCAGTGGTTTTAACATGAGGAGACCAGTTAGCATCCACTCCATCTCTATTTTCTCCGGTTGGATTGAGAGACTACCTAGCCGAACAAGAGAGATGAGCAGCGGAGAGTACAAGTCCATTTGGGATGAGTCTCTTCCTTCTCCACTGTCATGAAGGGCTGTGGGGACATCTGGGTCTCTAGGGAACATCACTAAATAGGACCAGATAACCTCAAAATATTAGAGCCAGACCAGCTCTCTCATGTATGATTCACTTGCCGTATAACGACTAATAAAGGCAATATGTGTGGAACCAGGAAGGCAGCCAATATAGCTTCTTCCAAGAACTGTGAGTAATTAGCTGGGTCCCTGGTTAATTTCTTTCATGAAAAACGTGTTGAGTGAGATCCTTACAAGTGGTGCTCTTTTTCTGACGTCTCACTCTACTCCCAAACAGCACAAGTTCATGCAATTGGAAAGGAAGAAAAAAGCAAAATACAAAGTTTCAAAATCTTAGGGGTATTTTGTCTCCAGCTGCAAAAGCTAACATTTCCTTGCTCCTCCTTAGTTCCTAACATCCTGGTGGTTTTCCACTCAAAACCTGATCTATAACCCAGCCATAGATATTGTATCCTTGTACAAGGTGCTCCAGCCCCTTGCTTTAGTTCAAAGTGTTTCAAAAAAACATTCAAAACTTCCCTAACATGAAAGAAGACTAATTAGTTGCAGCATGTCCCAAAGGAGAAAAGACTCACCCAAAGCACCATGTTGTCCTTGTTTGCGGACCTTACGTCACAGCAGCTATGAAGAAGAGAAAAAGAAGATTCTCAGCCTGCTAAGCACCTCTCGCACCTCGTTGGGAAACCTCTGGCTCTTTCACTCTGTGTACTTCAGGCTTTCCCCTATTACTGCTCTTGAGGTAGCCCATCGCTGTCCATGACTGAGACGATGTCTCCTTCAAACTTGACTAGCATTTTCTTCCTCGCTAGAACAGAGGGAGCAGGCTGTGGGAGATGTTTGAGTTGCCCAAAGCAAATGTAGCCCACCCTCACCCCAAGCGGAGGAGGATGCTCCAAGCAAACAAATAAAATGATAGATGGTTCCTTCTGACAGCAGGGCAGATTTTAAGTGGCAAGAATTCTGCCCAGGGATACATTGAGGATGGAATACATTTGATAACAATTTAATATGTACAGCACACAAGGGAAAAGTTTATTAATATCACATGGTGCTGTTGAACTAGATATTTTAATTAAACCTAAATTTACCTCACTGATAGTGACTGGCAGTGGATGTTTTGGGAAATACACAAACATTTCACTGAAATTGTTGATTTAAACATAAGGATAGCATCCTCTTTCAATATTTCAAACATATTATGAACATGCCAGCTAAATGTTATGGAGAAATAATATTAAACTGCTACTGAATGAAGTAATGAGGTGACAGAGCACAGAATATACTGTAACATAACTTTTGCCACATATGACTCTCTCTTTAAGTCCTGTTCTTTAGGAAGCCTCATGAACATAATGTCCGGTCTACGTTCCCATATATTATTTTCTTAAGATGATTTTTTCATAACCTTAGGAAATAAATAGATGGGCTCAGGGACCAGGAAAATTTAACAACAACAAAATTTGTATCACTACAAAAACATTCACATGTATTGCATGAACTAGAAAGGGACCAAGATTTGGCCAAAACAAGTGGAATCTATGATTTGTTGGGAATCTAGGAATATTTTTGCCTTTTTTAAAGCAAAATGTACCAGTTTGAATAGCACCAGCTTGTTTTTATTGCATAATTTGACTCTGTGGATTGAATTATTTTTGCCAAGTTTTGTCAATCTGCCTGGCCTGTTTTATACAATTTACGCACAGTTAATACATCATTCATCAACTCCATGTAAATGATGGGATTTTTTTTTTCCCTTCTCTCTGCTCCTACTGTCACACAGCAATCTCTGCCCAGTTCTGACTAAACTAGCCAGCTAAACTTTGAGATATATATGTGTAATAAGTAACCTAGAATTTTGTTTCTTCATTCTTTCAGTTCCTTCTTTTTTTGTTGTTAGCTAATAACAGATCTCTATCAGCTGGAGGTGGATTCACTGTGGAGTCTTCTTTTAAATAACAAAACAACCCCAAATATTGTGTAATGCAATGAAAATTATGTATATATATTGAGAATATTACACACAGTGAATTTAAGGAAAAAAAAAAGAAATAAAGATTTGTCTTTTCCTCTTCTTGGAGAGGCTAGGAATTTCTAATTTGAGCTGGCTACGTCCTTTACCCAAAGGTACAACTATATGGTTCAAACCGATAAGAGAGCAGAACTATCAAATAAGATACATCCCAAGAGCAAATCTGGCACGTGAAGAGCTCTGTCATGAATGCTGGGAGCAAGGCATGCCATCTTCCCACCCCAGGGGCATGGGAGAGTCTGGTCAGTGGCCACTGTTCTGCCCCAGCTTCCATGAGGACCACTTGCTGCTCACCTACCTTGTCTGCCTCCTCATGGGAGGCTGGGCCAGAATCTGAATTAATGCATATGTCTGTCCATTCCCAAAAAGCAACAAGCCTTTATGAATATTCAAGCAAACTATGTAGAGAGTTTCTCAGTGACAGACTGGGATTATTGACAGAGCATTAAACATCAAAGTGTGGGGTGCTTCAGGTAGCTGTACCTAACCACTAGTAAATACTCAATGTATTGATAAAGAAATGTCAAGCTTAAGTGCATCAGTAAATACATTTTGATATAAAAAAAAATAAATAACATTTGCTATATATTTTAATTAATGTTAAATTGTGCAGGGACAAGAAGGGAATCATCCATACAGAACACAAAGCAGTCAAGGCAGTGCAAGACTTTATTATTTTACAGGGTCTGCAGATGTCATGAGTGCTTGACATTGCATTTGGAAAAGCATTGTCCTTTCTCCAAGAGATGTATTTGATTACAACCAGGTATTTATAAAGCCTCAAGCTCCAAAGTACTTGAGGATCGTCAGTAAGTGAAAAATGACAGTATTGCTGTGCGTACTTATCTCTCTTATCATGCCATGCTATATAGGATCTGAATAATCCACTTTTTTATATATGGCAGTAAGCCTGGGTAGGAATAAGGAGAAATTTGCATGCTAAAGGAACAAGATTAGACTGCTAAAATCATTCCAGAAACAAGAAGGCAAGACCCCCCTAATTATCTTTTTTGTAATCCTAGATCTGCATTTTCATTGATCAACCTTATAAGTCTTCTTGTTGAGAAGGGAGCTGTGTGTGATAGACAGGTACAGTTCATACTATTGCCTCCTATTAAGCCAAATTACATAATTAGAAAAATAACCATACAAACTTCTGAATATATAAGCACGTCTTCAGGTCTGCTTTCAATACCATCACTGTCTGCTTAAACCTTATATGACAGGCTCAGGGCTGTTATGTTTAACTAGGAAATCCAGAAACAAGCTTCTGGGGCTTAGTGTTGAGAGATAAGGCTTCTGCAGCTCCTGAGGTGCTGTGGGTAACACATAGCAGCAACATTGCTTCATGTAATGAAGCACTATGTATATGAAGTACTATACGCTTTCCCTGGCCGTCTGCAGTGGAAAAATGCGCTGCAGATGAGTAGAACTTCACAGCGTAGCTACAGCAAGGTGACTTGCACATATGCCTCCTCTTTTCTACAAGTAATATACTTTCCTAAATCTAGGGTCTGTTGGAGTAGAATAACCTGGAACTGGAGTGGTCAGGATAGGAGGGAAACAGGCATGAGGAAAAGTCCAAGAAAGCTCTGGTGGCAGAAGGATTTGACAATTCCAAAGTTACATTGAAAGAAGAAATGAAGCAGCAATAGGTAAAAGGGGCGGCATACCACCTAGAAAAATCATAAAGAGGACATTTGAAGACTCTGATGTATCATGTCTCTTTCCACTAAATGTTCATTGCACTGGTGCAAAGTACTCAGAGAATATTTTTAGGAATTTAAATAATTTTGGTTTTGCTTACGCAGTTTTTCATAAGTTATGAAGTTTTATTCAAGCAAACATCTGCAGACACCATGCTTCTATCTGAATGTGCAAGTATTTGCATTGGATGTGTTGGATGGGTCATCCACTCAGGCAGCATGAACAATACCAGGTAACTATTGCAATAAAATTATCATTTAAAAGTATAAATATTGTCTCAAGTATATTTACCATAAATTCTTTTAATGAAAATATAGCTTAATGGCTCTAAATACTGACCAAATCTGATGAGCTTATGATTTGCAAGTAGATACTGAACAAATATGGAAAGAAAGAGTCCTAGAGTAAGTTGTTTTCTATAGTTGTTTTTAGCAGCATAACCTCTTCTCCAGATCTTTGAATATATATAAGTTTGGATCATAACTCACATCTCTAGTACAAAGAAAAGGGGGGGTGCACATGACACAAAATATATTTTTTATCTATAAAAATCTAAGAACACAGTTTAAAAATATCCAATTATCAGCATTTCTCTAGAGCTTGGCTCAGGTTTTTCTTTGGGTATGAGACTATTGTACCAACTTTTATGCGCCCACTCAAAAAGAGAAGGCCTGAGGCATAAGGCTTGAAATTAAGTTTTATTTTATATTGACATATTGCTTATCAAGGCCCGGGGGAATCGGAAGTATCTTGCTAATTCTGGCCTCAAATCCATAGTTCTAGGTAAGCAGAGGATGATCTTTTTACAAGATATACTATTGTAGATTCAAAAGTTTGTAGTGATAGCCAATCTAATAAGTCCCTCCCTGCCTATGCAATTCTTATACCCTTTATTTCTAATCTGAATAGTTCAAAACACAGCTTTCTGACACTGGATCTTGTTATGCCTTTGTCTGCTGGATTAAAGAGTTCTCAAAGCATTCCTGAAGCAGTTTCCTGAATGCTTTCCAATTTTTCAAAATCCTTTTGAAGGTGTGGATACAGGGGCTGGACACAGTATTCTGGCTGACAGTTGAGTTTCATTACCTTGAAATAAGGATTAACTGGGAAGTCAAAACTGCATAACTCGGTGTAGTGACATTTCACCCTTGGTGACCTGGGTTTAAATTTGTGTTTGGTCAGCAATGGAAATTGTTTTGCTAATCTTATCCTAGCCCCTTCTGACGTTTTTCCATATCAAAAAAGAATTGCTTTCATTGGCATAATTTTCTTCCCTGACTAAGGACAGGCCTAGTGCTGGGGTGGCTGAATAACAGGTTTGAATGGCAAGGACAGACTGACAGAGCTGTGTGTGTCCCAGACGAACACTGCTGGCTCCTGTGCTTCCAGGCACAAACACGTTCCCAACAAATGCTGTGTGTATGTGAATCACAGCCCCTCACTTTCCCCTGCTCTGACCTCAGGCACGGCCAACACAGCCCCTAGCTGGATCCTTTCTCCCCATTGCCTGGTGGTCCTGCCTGAACAACAGAGAAGGAAGCAATTTTCATTACAACCTTAGAATGAAATGATATTTCACAGCTGCAAAATTATATAAAGACTTGAGGCTTACAAGCTGAGCAACAGGAAGCAACCCAATTTTAAAACCACTTTTGCACTGTAGAATATTGCCAAGCAATATGCAATGAAGAGAGTGAGATGTTTCCAAATGCTTTTTCTTCAATAAGTTAAAAAAACTATGACCACATACCAAGTATATAGGCAGTGATAGCTTCCAGACTATGAAGAGATAGAAAGGAAAGTCAGGAAGGAGAGAGACACAAATAAACCTTATCTTGAAATAAATTGAGTTGGTGCATATTAGTATAACGCAGTTTTACCTGTATATGGGGCTTTAGGTAGACTGACTCATTAAATACATATGCATAGCTGTATTCCTGATACAGGGCTTTTTAATAGACATAAAAACATTTTTCCACTAGATGCTAAACTTAAGACATAGCTGTTGGGATTCATCTGACCTAACTGTAGTTTTTAAAAAATTAGTTATGAGCTTTAAATTAGTCACCTAGGTCCCCTTTTTATGACTGGCAGAGAGAGAAAAAGATCTCTAGAGAGTTATTGATGCTTACACATGTTATCAGAAGACATTATTTGCCTTATGAAAGTGTTTCTTTCTCTCCACTGAGTAACAAAATAGCTAGAGAAATTCTTTCTATATGATACATAATTTCTACAAAACCCAACTTAGGTAGTTGTGGTGGATCCCTCCCCCCATGCAGATTAGAAATGCATACAGATGTTAATGATGACACTCAAAGTGTTTAATCAAAGCAACAAATAATTGTCAGCTCCTTCATAGCATATTTTTAATACAGTGATACTCAGTTTTTGAAGAAAATAGGATGAGGAATCTTTAAAAGGCATATATGAGAGCCCTGAAAGAAAATCTGTGCTAATTGCAAGAGCTATTGAGGCACCTGCTGTTCATAAGATGTGGTGCTAAACTAATACTCCAGCAGGGATGTCAAGGAAGAGGAAGTTAATACAATCATAAGTTTATTAGTGAAGAAGGGTAAATGCAATCTTCACTTTTTGTATCAAAAAAGTTTGGTAGCACACAGGATAGCCTAGCCAAACTCCTGTTTGGAAAGCTATGATATGCCAGCTCCATCAGGCTTGCAGTATCAGTAAGAAAAATTATTTGGGGTCTAAGGGGTTCATGCCCTTTGATAGCAGAAGACGTGTCTCACCTAAATACCCCATAAATTCTGGCATGGTACTCTTGAACTGAGCAAAGTAAAGGAATTAATAGTCAAAATCAGAGCTAATGGTAGCCCTAGGCAAGTTGCTTAGGCAGAATGCTACCATGAAGAGAGAGGGGGAGAAAAAAAACCAGACTCTGCCTATGCCAGAGGTCTAACCTGGATGTTTCCACTGCTTTCCTAAAAAAGAACTGAGATGTGGGAAGTTGTCACAGTCCTGGGCTGGAGGCAGCCCAGTTGTGCTCAGTTTCCCTGTCCCCCTGGAAGCATCAGAAGCAAGCCTGAGCTGCTAAGGCTTTTCCTTGGCTCTTTCTACATCCCGCTTATGTTCCTGCCCACTCTTCCTCTCCTGTCCATGATGGGAATTCCTGGCTCTCATCCTGCTCCACTAGCCTTGGAGCAGCAAACATCAGCTTTGCTTGCACAATTGAGACCTCACAAGCCACCTCTGGTCATTAAACCCTGACAGTCTTAAGGTGTGCAGGAAACAACATGGCGACGTAAACTCTTGGCATGGGAAGCTCTGTAGAAGAGATTGAAATATTCTTGCATGCAGAAGCATTGTTTTTACTTCAAATTGATGTAATCTATGCTGAAATGGCAACTTTTTTAACTGTCCAGATGACCTGTAATTTCCACTAATCAGTTTTAAAATCTCAAACAGAATGGTGTTTCCAGTCAAAAGATCCATTGCTATAGAATACACTTATAATTTCTTGTTTTGTTATAAATGGTAATTTCATTGCTTTCTAAAAAAAAAAAAAAATGCAAAAAATACCATGACAGAACATTTTAGGTAGATAACATGATTCTGTTTCAAAGTTTCTATTTTTTTCCCAGATCTGTTCAAAACTTCCTGGAGAAAATATAAGATTATTCTCCAAGCAGAAACATTCCTCAGTATTTTCTTTTAGAATGCTCTTGATGAGATATATTTGGATTTCTGACCAGCTATTGCCTTAAATCATTTCATCACTGAGTACGGTAAAAAGGAACCTCATTTGGTGGAAAAGAAATAACATCCAAGCAATCTCATCTGCAAGAGTATTAGTGGTAGCAGAGATCTGCAAGGCTTTCATTTGGTTAGCAGATCTTCAAAGTCTGTGAAGTAGAAATGTTTCCTGCTTCAGAAGGAATAAAGGTAAAAAATAGCTTATAATTCAGATTCAAGGAAGAAAATCGATGAATTGCTTACTTTCTTGCCAAATAAGATGGGATAGGAGGTAACGATTTTCAGGACTGGAATAAATACCAAGAGAGTGGTAAAACACTGGAATAGGCTTCCTAGAGAACTGGTCAATGCCCCAAACACATCGGTGTTTAAGATGCATTTGGACAATGCTCTTAATAAAATGCTTTAACTTTTGGTCAGCCCTGAATTGCTCAGACAGTTGGACTAGATGATCATTGCAGGTCCCTTCAAACTGAAATTACTCTATTCTGTTCTATTCTATTCTATGAACTAAGCACAACAGTACATAAAACACCCTTGGATTTTCTTTCATAGGGTTTGACACTTTCATGTGCATGGAGAATTCTCATAATTACAAAAAACAACAGTGTAATGAACTTTATACGTGTATGCTCACTGTTTCAACTGCACTGCCCTTTTTAAAATACACGCCTGTATGCAGTAGATTTTCTGAAGCCATAACTGTTATCTTATTGTCAGCTGCCATTTTAGGCAATAGTGAAAAACCCCTAGCTGGAAAGAGAAGCAGGGCAATGCTGAGCACATCTGGGATTAGCATCTCTGCTGTGAAAACAGTGTAAGTGATAATTCACCGCACCGCAAGAGGAAATATTTTGTGATTTCCCTATGTATTTTTAGTATGCAATTAGTTGACCAGAGGATGGGAGTTTAGATGCTCACTCAGACAAGTGCTAAAGGCATGCTAACAGAGTGAAAGAGGAAGATAGACAATCGATAAACTCTTTCAAGGGTGTTGGCACCATCAGATATTAATGATCTATCTTAAATGCTTGAAGACGGAATTTGTGTACCTGCACAGTCACAGCATAGGAGCTCTCTCTGTAGTTTAGAATCCTTATTTACTCATCTGAGTTGGGTGCTGAAAGACTAAGAAGATAACCAATCTTTTAAGAATTTGACTTTGTTTCTCCAAAAACAGTGAAAACTAGGAAGTCCATGTGCCATGAATCCTTTGGGTGAACCCTAGTCACAAATCAGTTAACCACAATAAAATAAACAGGGATCTTTCACTCCAGTCTAGATCCAGATAGGCTTGGTTTTCAACTTAATCGACTCATTTAAGAAAAAAAGCTATATAGGAAATGAATGCATTTCCATCACAAGACTAATTACATCCACAGTTTTGGCTTTACTCCACCTAGTGGCAACCGGACAGAAATTCTCCTCCCTCCTCCACACAAAAGCAACAACGCTTAAACTATGGCTAAAAGTTTGTGTTGGGTGTGTTTGGCATTGTTTGGCCATGTTTATAGTCGGTGAAGCACAGAAGTCGACAACTGAGCTTTGATGTGTTCACCACTGACAAAAGATGGTTCCCATTACACTACACCACCCTTGGCATGGGAGCCTGCTACGGGAACTGGAGAGAGAAGGCAGGAGGAGAAAGCGCCCGATGTGGGTGGAAGCACAGGTCTGCTGAATGCCTGTAAACAAGAAGTGCTATGCTAGAAATGTTTGAGAGAAATGCATTTGTAGCTTCTGCTAAAGATTTCTTAGGCAATAGAAATCTAACAGGGAAGAGACAGATTCATTCGTAATTCAGTAGAATGTGTGCTAGAGTCCTCAGTCAAAAATTTTGGATCAAATCTTGTTTTCCTGCTGTGCTGGAAGCAGACTAGTTCTGTACAAAGTCTTCTAGGTATTCATGCAGCAGTCCTTCTTTTAGATTACCTGTTCTTTGATGCTTTACCTGAGCTTGAAATCCTTGAGTTTCCATGTTAATTTCCAAATGGGACAGAAATCACAGCAAGGTAAGGCACATCTCTGGCTGTATCCAGGTCCATGCCCAGAAGCAAAGGGTCCTCTCTGGGTGTATCAGTTTGTGTAACACAGGGTTGTATTTTGAGTTGGATTTAGGTACATTAAATGGTCTGTGCAAAATATATCCAAATCCAACACAAACCCAACACTTGAATTTTAGGGGTGTTCAAATACCATTGGGATCTATAAGTTTTAATTAAAGTTTAAGAATCTATTATATAGCGTGAGCATGCACACACATAGACACAAATATAGACACTATGTACATTACTACCCGTATACATAGTGTAGCTGTTTCTTCACAATCTTAGCAAAGGATCTGGGTCTCATTCTACTGTGTTTTGTATAATGGACAATTAAAAAGCAATCCTTCTGAGATTTTGGATGAAGGCAGATATAGGAAATCATTTTATATGACCCCTCTATCAATCAAGGTAAGAAAACCCCTCTAAATATAGTGAGATAATCTCTATGAAGCATCACTGAATCATGCCTCTGTTTTCATTCAAATCATATAGTAATTAGCAAGCGATGATCTGGTTTAGAAGAAAGAACATATTGTTTTTGTACACTGTGCTTTGTGTACTGTTTGGGCTAAATTAAGACAAATAACCAAGACAATATTTTGCTTTGATATCAGTAAATATTGGCATCAAGAAACCATTGCCCCATTATTTTTAATGGGAAGAATTCAGTCTAAACCTTTTTTTCATCAAGTTAAGGAGGTGATGTCATATGGTAAAGGCTGGATATTCAAAATAAATCACTAACAAGTCATTTTGGCTGAGCAGTATGTGTATCAGATATGCAACTGAACATGTCTGGAAGAAAATACATTATTGTCATAAGACTTAAGAGTCAGAGCCTGATGAGTTTGTATATCTTGCAAACAGTTACACAAGTAACCAGACATTTCCTGCACAACTCAACATTTTTCAGGGAATGTCCCAGACTTTATAGCAAATAACCTTGGATTGCACACTTAGACCCTGATTCAGCACCCACTGCTGAGTGTTTCTGTCTCTTCCTGTAGAGCCCCGCACGACATGCTTGTCAAATGCGCGTTGTAAAATCCATTGCAACATCCAAAGCGAGCCAGTGACTGAGCCTTATGCATGAGTGTGTTCCAGAGCTGCGTTCCCAGAGACGCAGCAGCAGCTAATAAATACAGGCCGCCTTCTCTACTTCCTTCGGTCTCTCATCCTGAGTGTCCCGAATGATTTAGAGCCCAGGGAGCCGGACCCCCCATCACCCAGAGGCGGCTCCATTCCCCAGAGCTTGTTCCTTCCATTGCAGATGCCTGCCCTGCATGGGGATCACTCTGGCTTCACACCCACCTTGCCAACAGTAACAGGGAAGAGACGCTGTTTTGTCCACTGCTGGGCTTCAATCTACACATAGCAGGTCACAGATGTATAGGTGTCTGCCTATAGGTGTATGGCTCCAAAGCAGATATCCTGGAGGATGAGTTAAGCTCCTCATATGGAGCATGTGGGAGATTTAAGTGCCTCATAGACAGTGTGTGATATCCAAAGGTTCTGAGGCTAATTATGAAAGCTCCTGCTAATTTGATCTGCTGCAAATCCTAAAAGATTTTATTGGTAGGAGGTATATAAAAATAAACTCATTACTCTTTCTCACAAATCACCTACAATTTTTTTCCCCCTAATATCACTACCGAGCCATCTGAATTGACAGAAAACAGAGTATCAGTGGACAAATTAGTCCTTTTCCTGATGACAATGTAGCAGAGCTCCCTCCAGAAGAAGAGCTATGCCAGTATAAGCTTGGTTTATATAAGACTCAATTTTTGCAGTGGGGTAACTGTGGATCTACCCTGCAGAAAATCAGAGCAGATGTGTAGCGTTGTGTGGAAATAGGAGCCTTCCGTTCTAATCGACCCTGAAGTGATACCTCAGGCATGGATTAGACCTCAGGCAGGGCATTTCTCATGCTATAAAGTCTGGAGGTGGGTGAATATTTTCACAATCAAAGTGAGGCCGGGGAAAAAAATAATAAAAAGGAAAAGCTGGCATGTATCCAGGAAGCTCTGTTTTTCATTTCACCTGAACTGTTTAGAATTTTTACAACTGAAAATTGCTTCTTTCCATCTGTGAAGCATTTGCTTCTTGGAAAAGATGCACAAAGCCAAGACATGAAAGACATTTGAAATAAATAAATAAACTAATGCATTCTTTGGAGAATCCATGCTGTTTCCCTACTGCTCCCCATTTTCTTATGAGGACCTCTGCACAGATGGAGGGCAGCCGTGGTCGACTCAGCAGTAACAAGGAATGGAAAATAATTCCAGTAAGTAAATTACAGTAGCTCATATGTCTGCATTCTTAATAAGTTCTGTTTCTAACGTATAGGCCACAAACTAGTTTAGTGAGGGGAGGACATCTTTCATATATATGCATTCATAAATGTTATAATCCCCAAAGAATAGTTTACCTATATGGTTAGCTGTGGATAGGACTGTCTGATACAGACATTTTGGGCCGAAATGGCACAGAGGATGTCAAGTGAGGCTGCAGCACCCACTTCAGGGATGAGTTAGATCTGGGCTCCTGCTGATACTAAGGTAGCCAAAGGCTATTTTATATGGCTCGGTGGAGACAGAGATAAAACAACACATTTCTCTGGCCTCTCTATAACTTGCCAGAGTTTACAAGTACCCAGTAACAAGACTAAAATTGCAACGGTGGCTTCAGACCTCCTCCCCCTGCTGTATGACTGCTCCCAGCATCCCTCTTTGAAAGGCATCACACAACAACTTACCCAGAGACATTTTCTGAACTGAAACTGTGTCAGGTAATTGAGGAATTTTTTTCCACTGCCCTTTGATCTGAAGCGATTGCAGTAAAGCAGCGAGAAGGATCTGCCAGCAAGGACAGCAGCGAGGGCAGATACTCACTCGGAAAGAATCGAAGCCTTTCCATTGACCTCAACTGAATGCTGCTGGCTCATGCCAGCTGCAAACCTTACCCTAAATTTTTTCTCCCTGGAAAAGAGTTACCAAGTGTCCTTCCACATGCTTCTGGTAGTGACAAAGGTCGCTTGGTGACAGCTATCAAATTCTGTTTGCCCGGATGCAGGGATCTGTGTGGACTCAGGGTTTTGCTGGATTTGGATTCAGAAAGCAAATGTTGCATTAGCAGGCAATGGAAAAAGCTCTTGGGCTGTCCTCTCTTAAAGTGATTAATTATTCAATGGGACTAAAGTGATTAATTATTTAATGGGACTTTTCTTAATTGTTGCTTAGCAGCTTTGAAATAGTGGAAGGAATTATTTCAGAAAATTGCACACTGTTTTACTAACTGTCAGGTACATTGATTTGCAGCTAGATGGTGGCACCAGGCTCCATGGTCCACCAAATTGGACCGCATTTCCTTCATGATTTGTATTGCTGGAACTACAGTTGGGTTGTGTTTGAAGAATGCAGGAAAGGAGCCAGGTCTGGTAAGGACCTGAAGAATCTGCTTGCTATTCAGGTTGAAAGCTTGGCTGGTTATGAAGAGCATACAGAAGTTTTGCTCTGTCCTCTGTAACTACCCTGGAAAACAGAAAGCATGGGATCTGATCTCCTTTTGAAGGTCATACACTGCTGTTAAAATAGACTCAAGACCAAATCTGATTTTCTAAAATCTTTTCCTCAGCTCAGAGGAATTTTGGATATACAAACTATCAAGCTTTGAGCAAAAAAAAAAAAAAAAAAGCCATAAAGGCCATGCATTTGATCCAAGGCCTAGTGATGTGGTGTGCTGTAGAAAAGTTTGCAAACCTCAGTTCTGTCACCCTGCAATAGGCAGAACTATCAGGCTCTCCTTAATGTGTTACACAAAAGGGCTGCAGCACACAAAGCCTGGAACACATCAGTTTACAGATCCCAAGAGGGTCCTGTGGAGTCTATTACTTTGATGAAGTGGTATTTAAAATTGCATTACCCAGCGGTTGTTTAACCCTCCAGATGTTGCCCCTGTGGAGTGTTTAATACGACGTGAAGCACTGGTAGGCTAGGCCATAACCTCATGTCATCTTTTCAGCAGGTCACATCAGGTCTTACTATCTTCTACTAAATCAATACAGGATGACCTGACATAGCCATTTTCCTCCTCTGCTGTTCTTTTCTCCAAAAGTGAGTAGAAAAAAAAAATAAATCAGAAGAAAGAAACCAACCCCACAATCCAAAAGAACAGAAGAAAGGAAGGAGATCTGAAAGCAAACAAACTCTGAGAAACTTCTGTTCATCTAGCTTAATTTTTTCCCTCCGTTTGCTCTAAGAGCCCAGATAAAGCAGCCTGGTGCTGCCATCTGCTGTTTCTCCTGCTTTTGACGTTGCCTGCAGTTTTGACTGGATCTCATAAAGAGCAACTAAAAAGAAACCAGCATCATGCATAAATAAACACGAATTCTAAAGGGAAATACACAAAGAGCCAATAGCAAAAAAAAAATCCCAGTTAACCTATAATTTTTGGCAGCATTTTTGAATCTTTGTACATTACAGTAATTCCTATGGTCCCCAAAATGATGAGGCATGTGTGTGAGTTCAGTTAATTTTCTTTCCTTATGATCAAGACAACTTTTAGAAACATTTAATCAGAAATTTCAGGTGGCTTATAGATCGAGGAGCTGATGCTCTACTGAGTTTTTCATGGTTTAGAATACCTGGTGCTACAGGTATTTGCCTTATGGAGCTGGCTCCAAAGCCAATTAAAACCAACGGACAGGCTTGCTTTGATTAGCACAGGGTGTTTGTTAGATCAGCTCTGCAAAGCTGAAACTTCCTGTCTGAAGGCTGGATTCTCTCTAAAGTCTGTCTGGGGCTGCAGACTGGGGTGTCAGCAGCTTTTAAGAACGTGCACCAAATCCCTGAGCTCACCAGAAGTAATTCAGTTGGCATTTGACTCGCCTCATCACCCACCATGATGCTGCCTGCTACCTCACTGGGCTGTGGCTCTACCAGCATCTGCATTAAAACACACTCCTGCCAGGTTTTGTCTTGGAAAGGGAGAGGTGGAAATGAGGAGTGAAGTTGTTGGTTGTTTTTTTTTTTATTATTTTAGCACAAAAAAACTTGAACTTTTATAAACTAAGGGCATTGACATCCAGGATGTTGAAAAACAACATTATTACACAAAATTCTATTTTTCCCCCTCTATTGTTTTATTTTTGAGTGAAAACCTATTTGCACTTCTCAGCCAAATATTTACCAAATATTTCAATGGGGCCAAGATTTCAGCCCTTGTTGGCCAGTGTCAGCACAAATGTGATGGCTATTACTGTAATTACAACTCCAGAGAGCTGGTGCTGAGAGAAAAAACAAAAACAGTTTACTGACATCCCTTTTTGTGAAATTTTGAGATTCAAGTATCAGGGATGTAGACATATATTGAACTCACTGTTGCAGCTCAAATAATCTCTTGACACATGACCACAGTCATGAAATCAATGCCAGCCTCACTCTATCAAATTTGAAAGGACTGACCACTTCCTCTCACTGTTTGAGAACCCCATGTAGGAACATAAGCAGATACAACAGCACATGACAGCTCAGGAATGGATGTGTGTCACACCAGACTTTTGAGAAATGTGTTTTTCATCATGTAGTTTCACCTTCTGTTATTCTAATAGAGTCCTATGCAACGAAACCTTGGCTTGCAACCACTTGTAGTGTCTCCATGCCTGATACTAATGGCAGCAAAAAAGCAGTATTTAGTGTCACTAGAGGTTTTTTACTGTAATCAATAAAGCTAGAGTTTGGGACCTTAACCAGAGTTGGCCTGTAATTTCTAGCTCTGTGGAATGCTCCTTCTCACCTTTGCAGGTCCATCTCCTCCATCACTTACCTCTTCCAAAAATGCAAGGCTTCAGAAGTCCTTTGGCAGCAAGAAGCACGGACATCTTTGCATCCTTTCAGGATGAAGGAGCTGGACTCAAGAGAAGCATTTTGTGTGTGCCTGTGTGTACTTAAGTGAAAAGACTCAATCAAACTAAACGAGCAGGACCTGTGCTTACAAAGTGGAAGACCTTGTGCTGCAGGTGTGGTTAGTAGAGAATCACAGAATGATAGGGGTTGGAAGGGACCTCTGGAGATTATCAGTCCAACCTCCCTGCCAGAGCAGGTCCACCCAGAGCAGGTTGCACAGGAACAAGTCCAGGTGGGTTTTAAATGTCTCCAGAGAAGGAGACTCCACCTCCTCTCTGGGCAGCCTGTTCCAGTGCTCTACCACCCTCAAAGTAAAGAAGTTCTTCCTCATGTTTAGATGGAACTTCCTATGTTCAAGTTTGTGCCCCGTTACCTCTTGTCCTGTCGCTGGGCATCACTGAATAAAGACTGGCCCCATCCTCTTGACACCCACCCATTAAGTATTTATAGGCATTGATCAGATTCCCCTCAGTCTTCCCTTCTCCAGACTAAAAAGACCCAAGTCCCTCAGTCTTTCCTCATAAGAGAGATGTTATAGTCCCCTAATCATCTTTGTAGCCCTTTGCTGTACCCTCTCCAGCAGTTCCTTGCCCTTCAACTGGGGAGCACAGTACCAGAGGGGCAGAACAGGCTCCCATCCTGGGAACTGCCTAGTGTTGATGGGCAACCATCACTCCAGTTTTGAGAGCAAAAATATGCTGTCAAAGACTCAGTGGACCCAGACCCAAGCTTAGAAATGCTTCTAATACACTCACACTTCATTTTAGTCGCTCCCTCTCCTCAACTCCCTCCTCTTCTTCCTCTAGAGCCCGAATATCAACAGCTAACATAGGCACTTGGTGTGACGCAAAATGGAAAGTGCATTGGCAATAATATAAATCTGAACTGCAGATATGTGAAGATACATTTAAAGGGAGAAAACTTGTTCAATCTATTTGAGTTGCAACTGGTACATGAGTGTATAGGGAAGAAATAATATTTTCAACTCACCTTACCAGATTCCCGGTCCTGGAGCCAGCTGTGCTGCCAACAGGACAGTAAATGTTGGTCTGGGGCTGGAGGTTGTGTTCACGTCTCTTGGAACCATCCGGGAAATAAAAATCACCATTATTGTGATGGCGTAGTGTAATTCATGTTATTTGCTTGGTAACATTTACATGTCCTTGTTCAGTACTTTGGGGGGAGAGCACGCGTAGCGACCAGGCAGTTGTAGGACATATGGCAACTGTATGCCAAATCAGCATTCGCCTTTTCAGGCCAGGCATACTCCAATAGCCAAAGCAACCAGAAAAAGGTGATCTGACCTTTTAAAACCAATAGCATCACTGTCTCCATGTCTTTCTGGGGACAAAAAGCATTTATAAAAACAGTTGTTGCTGAATTATATTGCACAGTTCACTTTACCTTTTGGTATCAAGATCTTATTTAAATGATGTGTGTGTGTGTGTATATATATATCTCAATTAAAGAGACCAAAATTTGGTAATGATTGAGTTCTCTTTCTCTGACAAGAACAATACCAAAAAATACCAATATACAGGTCTTAGAATGGAATTGCCAGATACTTTTGGTATAGTTCTTGTCAGAGAATCATTTGCTGAATATAAAAGCTATAAAGTGCAATTGCCACTGTGCTGTATCCAATAGAAGAAATATATTTTTACTGCAGAGGAAAATGACTTGTTTCATGCTTCTCACATATTATCTTTATTAAACATTTGGACAGATATGCATCCATTTATTTTATAAATAATCTATGGCTTCTTAGTCTGAAAATGTTGATTGAAAGTTCACAAGAGCAGGCTTTTCTGTGAACTTTCTGTATTTATAAGTTCAGTCACTGCAATAAATCCTGAGACTACTGCCTGCTTAGTAACATTTTGCACTGTACCCCAATGGCTAAAACAGGGAAGCTGGGAGCTCTACATTTGAATATTTCAAAACATCTGAGCAGCTTGATTGGAGTTTAACTTTCTTCTTAAATAATGCAAGTTGTTCTGAAGAGAACGTATAATCACAATTATCTGATGGCCAACAATCCTTGGTGGCTAACATACAAAGCTTCACTACTGCTAATAGAGGTTTCATTTGAGCCAAGCTTATT
The DNA here is from genome assembly GCA_025774025.1 of Xenus cinereus. Taxonomy (NCBI): domain Eukaryota; kingdom Metazoa; phylum Chordata; class Aves; order Charadriiformes; family Scolopacidae; genus Xenus; species Xenus cinereus. The sequence goes on along the minus strand of JAOXJK010000023.1, from coordinate 40,199,673 downwards.
GCAGCATTTTGTAGTCGCTAGAAAAAAAGTGTTCTTTGTGCGTGCTGTAGTTCAGAGCTGTAAGGTCTTTGTGAATGGTTACTCTCAAAGCGCTACAGAAGTTCCCCGGTTCAAGGTGGCTCCTGGCTCCTCGGAAAAATGAATGTGGGGTTCCAGCCTGGGAGGAGAGAAATAAGTGAAAAAGGAGCATCCCTGAGCTAGGCAGGACAGGTCTGCCTAGTGCATCTCTGCAGCCGGGACCAGTCAGAGCTAAGCTGGTTCAGGAGAAGGAAGAAAGATGAATGCTGACCCCAGGAAACACAATGAGCATCCATGAATCCAAATTCTCAATCCTGGTAAAAGCTCCTCCAGCCCTATTTATCAGAGCAAAAGGATTTTCAGATTATAAACCCAGGAGTCACCGTGTGGTCACCTAACCACATAATTTAGGACACAGAACATCCTTGAATTTCATCCAGTTTAAACTTGAGTACATCTTTTAAATTAAAAAGCCCCACAACATCTAGTCTCAATTTCAAAATTACTAATGGTAGAAAAGCCACAATAACCTATTGTGATCCATGCCGGCAGCTAAGTATTTCCCTGGTGAAATGTGTTGCCTTTTCCTCCTGCACATGTGTCCAGCTCCAGCCACCAGATCTTTTTATATCCTTATTTGTAAGATCGTTAGTCCTGAAGTAAATACTTACCGTCCGTAACACATAATCCTTGAACCTTTTCTTGATATGTTTAAAAGACTGCACACTTCTACCAGAAGGTGTTTTCCAGTCTTTTGGTTGCTCTCAGAGCTGGTTTTCCAGCAGTCTTCAAGAGTGCCTGAAGCAAACACCATGCTTCAGAGCTCAACACACGTACGGAGGAAACAAGGCCTCCCTCCCAAAAGTGTGCATCCCTAGGGGCCTCATTAGTTTTTCGACCAGTTTTACTCCTGGAGTTCATGTTCAGCTGAAGCCCTGGAGACAACCTGACATGACCCAAGCTCAGTGCTCCCCAGCGGTGGGTGCTCCCGACAGCAGGCCCAGCCCCTACACCTTGTTTCTCTGTGTCTGACTCCATTTGTGGCCACAGGATAAAAGGCTGTTGCTCTGTCTCCTGCAATCAAATGACTGAGCACTTCAGCCTTTTTCTTCTAGAGTCCCTTTAATCCTCATTACGTATGCTAACCCATATCTTTGTAATATCTGCCAACGTTTGAAGCGATGATTTTATTCTCTTACCAGCCCTTAATACGACCTCTGTTACTAGTAGTAAAATTAGTACTGTGTTTTTGCAGGACACTATCAGAAACTGCTGAACTGTTCAACTGCAGAAATGTCAGCTAGTATCATCATTATTCTGTGCAGCTTCATTTCCCTGAAGTCACACATTATTATTCACTTCACGTCTGAGATATTGTGTAGAGTTGCTGGGCTGCATTTTCAGCTCAGAGAGGTCTCTCTCAAATGATGTAAGGAAGGTTGGCAAGTAGAAGTCACCGTCTCTGTTTCTGTCATGCTTTTCGGGCGAGAGTGCCAAAATTATTTATTAATTAATCAGTTCCAGGAACTAACTGAAATAACATATTCTGTGTGTACTAATTGAAGTAACATATTATACGTAGGTGAAATGAAATCCACAAGATAAATGAAAGTTTCACAAGAACTTAGTGGCAGGCCATGAAGAGGACCCTGGGAGAAACAGGGAAACAGCTCTCTGGTGTCTTGCTTTATTCATAAAGGTAAATTCATGCTCTTTTTTTCTGAAACTGGTTCATATTCAATCTCGGCTGTACATGTCAACTCCGCCTCTCTTCCCTCATTCAAATGCTGAGCATCTTTTGATAAGTCTCTATTGACAATTTCCATCAGAGTACCAAAAAGACACATTTATCACGTAGAAAAAATCTCATGGCTCTTCTTCCACATGGAATTCTGCAAAAATAACCAGCTACAAATAAGCAGGGATGCATATTTTCCGTGATTCATGCTGCAGAACCCACCATAGACTGTGGGACTGTTGTAGAGAATCTGAGTTTTCACAGAAAAAAAACGTTGCCAGGCAGTCTGATGGTGAGGGAAGCCTTCCCAAACAGGAACTGAACATGAATCAAATTGGGATGACTCAGATTGTTTTTGTGATTCTGCAGAGAGACAATCTGAGATAATAGCTGGGTTGTGTGAACTAATGCTATAATTTATTACAATAAAAATTCAAAATACAATTACTTATATTCATATTACTGTTGCGAGTCAGGTTTTTATTTTTACTATGTGTATCAAGAACACTGGAACACTTATATTTCTAGCCCCTCCATGTGAATAAACACATAGAAAAATATTTATTAAAGTCCTCTGTATGCTTCATAGAGAATATGCAAAGTTTCATACTAACAAACATAGCAACATCCCTTTTGTAGGCTCAGTGAAGTACATTTTGATAAGAAGACAGTACTGTCACAGCAGGACTGAGTTACGGAGGTAGGTAGCCAGCTTTAGGACACCAAGGAATTTATAATACAATTCTTACATGTTGAAGCTTGAAGCTTATGACAGAACAACATTTCCTTTCCAGATGGTGAAAAAAAAAAAAAAAGAATGACTGGGAAAAATAAGTCCAAGCTTTTGCTTAAATATATAAAATAGATTCATGCTGCTTTTGATACAAAGAAAGAAAGAAACCCAGGCTATTTCTGTTTCACAAAATAGAATTACTGCCCAGGTGTTGTAGCTAGTGTAGCGTAGGCAGCACAAAGTATCAGAACCACTAAAGGACACGTCTGATGTTTCTGTGTTGTACAGGCAGGTTAAGTAAATAGTTTAAATTTAACCAACCAGGTCCTATAACTCAAGGTGACAAAAATTCTTCTCTAGTGCAGTACTCCATCTTTTGCCAGAAAGCTGTTCCCAATCAAAACTATATTTATCCATTATTTACCAGTTAGTCAACTGAGGACAAGTTGTTCTGAAAATATTTGTTTAAATCAACCAGCCAGGCAGCGAGAAGAATGAGAGGAAAGAAAAAACACAACAGAAACACGTCTAAAATTCCAGGGAAAACCTTCCTGTTGACTTTATCAGGATTTGGCCAAGATCTGCATCCAACAAATGCGAATGATGGCTATTAAAATAAGAGACTAGAGACTAAAGAAAGAAGAGGCAGAGACAGGAAAGTAGTGGAACTCCCCAAGTTCCCATTTAAAATGATAAAATGGAGGGCCAGCTTCAAACAAGCAATGGAATTGAACGAAAACTTAGAAAGTAAAGTAAAAGATGTGTGATCATTGATTTTAATAGATATTTTAATGGATAGAGACATCAGGCATTGTCCTTGTCTGCAGATTTTCCTCAATGGATGCTAGAGCCACAGCCTGAGTTCAGTATGGCCGGGATACTGAAACAGATGGAAAAATTGGAGAGATTATTCATGTCTGAAGCTTTGTAAGAATCATATCTGGGTAGAAGAAAAAGGAAAGGTTTATATTATTTTTTTTTACATTAAGTTCAGTTTGGAAATTATTGGGGAATTTTTGTTACAAAGTTATATTTGGGGTCCTCCCTCTGTGAGAACATTTTAATTTTATTTTTTACCCAGACAAAATGATTTTAGTAGAGCACAATGGGTGCAGCGGGTATGTATCAGTAATGACCATGAAAGGACAAACACCGCACAGCAAGCCTTATAGGATTCAGGAAGGACAGAGTCTAAATTTAACCACAAAGAAATCCAAAAACATTAAGAAATGTGTCTGAAATGAAGTGACTAGCAAATCCTCCAAAAATCAGTCATTGTGTAAAAAGTAAATGTGGAAGACATATTGTCATCTTAATCCATAACAGACTGACACATCTTTTGAAGAACAAACTGCAATTCTTTCTAAACTACGAAACCTTGAAGAGAGACCAGGCATGGATTTACCAGCCAGGGAAAAGGTCCTTTAGCTGCCTTCCTCTTGCCCCAGCCAGATCTCCCCGCCCCTCTCCCTTGCCTGTTTTTTAAATAAAAATACCCAAATATGTAGCTAGTAGAGAGATGGGTGGATGACCAATAGATGGGCAGATAGTAAACAGAGACTGCTTGTTTTTTTCTCCCAGAGTTTTCTGGTTTGTGATGCAGTAGCTTTATTTTCCTTATCACATCTCATGACTGATGATCTGTCCTTCTTGCGTCAGCTTCCAGTGCAGTGAATGGTTTCCATTTTTAATTTCCCATACATAGGCAATTATAACTTTCCCTGTGGATGTAGGCAAAGAGTCTGTAGTCTTGACAACCACGTTATAAATGATGGAAGCACATGCTGTCAATGCTCCAGCTAGTAGAAGAACTCAGGCCTCCAACCTTTTCAAGGTTTACAGCATAGGATGACCTCGTTAGCCCAGTCTTACAGACCTGAATCATGACATAGATGACTTATCACAATAAATATCCTTTACATGGCCCAGATCAATTTTTCAGGGCCACCACTTTCCTGCAGCACGTTCAGGTACCAGTGTCTTTGTAAGCTCCAGCATCCTCCTTGCTTTTGGGTGTTTGCTCATGTTGTGGTGTGCCTCCTCCAAGGCCCCCACACCGCTACCGATGCCCTTCTCATGCTCAGGCCCCTCCATGCCCACAGGCACCATGGCCCCATTTTCCAGGTGAGCAGTGTATTGGTCTTTCCCCCTCTATGTATATACATACAAAGGGATTCTTTGAACAAGCCCAAGTAACAATCTTGACAGAAGTTCTCCAAATTCTTGGGGAATGCGATACGGAGGTCTCGACTGACAAAAGCCACCTTCGATGGTGGACAAGCTGTCACAAAGTTGTTCCTTTTCCTGGTGTGGAACTGAATTTGCTAGCACCATTACCTCCCAAGTGGTAAAAGACCCATATAGGGTTGCCCAAACACATACAGCCTTATTACCAACAGGAAAGAGCAGTCAGTCGCAATCTCCCAAATAGTTATGCTTCAAAAGCATCAGCCTGTAAGAGCCACAGCAACGTTCAAAACTCCAGCAGCTCCCTTGATGTGATCAGATCTTCTTTTCTCTTTGGTAAAAGAGTTTTCCAGCAGAGCTGCGCCAGTCGCACGCGCAGAGGGCAGATGCAGAGCACATCTGTTTCAAAGGACCTGCCGCCTGCAGCGGAGGCGCTGCCACATGAAATGCCAGCCGACAAAAAGGCACCAGCAGACTTGCTGGTAGGATCCTGCAGGGTGGGAATATTGTTCCTCCTGTGACTAGAGAGAGGTCTGCCCAGCCTGCGTGACAGCAGTAAGCAATGTGCAGCCTCCATCCTACTGTCCCTGTTTGCGGCTCCACCACACAACTGTGCTCATTCACCTCTACAAGTATCAGGTTGCCGGTGACTAGCACGAGTTGGGGGTTTTTTTTCTCACTGATTAATGTTTTTTACATTCCCAAAGAGGAATACAGTGTCCCGACGCACATTTTCAATTGTCTTGACTGTTTCTATAAAGCTGGGAGGATGGATCAACAAAAATCACCTTGGATGATGAAGGGGTCCCAAAACCCAGCTTTGGCCAAGTTACTGATGCCTAAACAGGTGTTTATTGAAGTCGGGTAGGAGCAAGCCAGAAGCAGGTGTGTTTCCCTGCTCTGAGAGGTGTCCTCCCACCTCTCAGCTGAATGCAGGAACGCAGCACTGCCTTGGGCACCACCAGCTCAGCAAGGAAGCAGCCCCAGATGTGGTGGTGGTGGTGTGGACTGCAGCAGGGTACGGTCATGTTTCTTAGCCCCAGCAACACCACGCGAGCTGGAGCCCAGCAGCCAGCTCAGCTCAGAGCTACGCCACGCTGTGACAGCCCTCCCCGCTCCCCTGGGAAGCCAGCACTGCTCCAAGCTGCAGGAAAACCATGACCAGACCCTGTTATTTCAGTTTCTACTGCCTGCCCAGCCACATCATCAGACCGCCCCCTTTTTAGCAAATGATGTAGACATCAGTGAATTCTCCAGATATTAAAAGACTATCCTTCACCCTGCTACACCACCTCTGAACGTGACCCCCCACCTAGACTGCAGCCCTTCAAGTTATCCTTCATTTGTTTGTTGGTGTGCTCCCTTAGATCTGCAGATTGCTTTGATTATTCGAACATCTGGAAGTTGTCACATGCTTTTTTTTTGACCGTGACCATCTGAAATATTACCCAGCAGGACTTGGGGGGAGACACAGTAAGGAAACAAAAACATCCTACTCATAAGAACATGTGGCAGGAATTACGAAATGACAACATCCCAAAGGGGAGTGCTATATATCCAAGCAAAGACAAACTTTCTCTCTATCCCCTAAAGCTGGGACAATTGCTTTCCGTAACATCCATTCTAGACTTGAAAACGTATTACATACAAATACCTAATATATTTTTCATTAAACATCATGTTATGAAAGTTGGTTGCCTATTACTAATGGAGAAATAGCATTTCTTTCATCCCCTGAGTTTCAAAGCTGAAGAGTGGCTCCCCACGTACATGATTCTCCAAAGAAAAGCCTCCCCAAAATGGTTCAGCACCATGCATAGCCCTGGTCTGCCTGTTTTCCTTGCAGACAGAGTGCAGGTTCTTTGGTAAAGCTGGAATAGGATATGCAAAAAAAAAAAAGAGATGGAAAAGGTTGAAATAGAGCTTCTCAGTTTCTCAGCAATCCCATCACACAGATTAGGGGCTCTGGAGAAGAGGGGAAAGGCAGCCCAAAATCAACGCAAATGAAACCCACATATTTGCAGCACCCACAAAATATAATTTAACTATGCAGGTGGAAGCCCATGAAATTCAAGCACAGTTTTTAGATTTGGTTTGTCATTCTCATCAAGATACAGATAGCAAGCGAAGCGTGGAGAGCCGTAGAGACTGTACTGTTGCAGTCTGGCTGTGGTTAATCAGCAGTATTTTAGCCGACACCAAGAGGTTCCCTCTTAAACCAGAACTAGACAGAGCGGGTTTCCTTCTGGTCAGCCTGTTTGCTTACAGTTCCTCGGACTGAAATCCCATCGCTCTAAATGCAGTCAGGGGAGCCACCAGGAGCAGTGCTCCTATATTCAACTTCAGAGCCCGCCTTCCCCCCGGGCAGCCGGCTGGAAGGGGCCTCTCCGCTGGGCTTTCCTCCCAGGGACATGCCCGGGCTTCCCGGGGCGCTCGCAGTCAAATCTGCACAACTACTTCTTCTATCAGTCCTCGGCCTCTGCGTGACTCCAGAGTCAAATCACGCCTTGGTGTGCCGGCTTTGTCCCCTGCCTGCTGCTGTTTCTTCTTCGCTTGGGGCCGCTTTGTGTTCAGTGGCACAGCAGTCTGACTTTTTCCTTGTTCAGATCAGTGCCCACAACTACTGAGGTCAATTCGAGACAAGCCAAATGTATCTTGATACAATCCCAATGACCTGGAAGGAATTCCTTGGTGGTGGTTCTGGGGAACCATCTTAACAGAGACGGTCTCCTCTGGTGTAACTTAACAAAAATATTCCATGTTCTTTTTATTGTGATATGAAGAGAGGTGGTGGGTTTGGGTTTAGTTTTGTTTTAATTAGCAGCTACTGTCAGTTGTGCCATTCCCCTCTTTTACCTGTTGACCAGGTGACCAGTAAAACACATCTTGGTCTCATCAACTTTTAATGAGGCGATACGGCTCGGTATCAGCCCCAGCACGTGAGGGATCATCCCCTACTTGCCCCGCCCACTTCATTTCAGACTCCCGCCACTCCCTTTACCTCAACCCGCATTTTCTCCTCGGGAGCCCACCCTTTTGCCAGGAGAAAGAGGGGAGAGGGGCGGGAGAGGGAGGGCCAGTGCGGGAAGGGGCAGCACCAGGGGCGGCCGCAGCCCCCGCCCTGGGGGATCCGGTCCGGTCCCGTCCCCCGCCGCCCCACGCCACGGGGGGGGCGTACCAGGGCGCTGCCCACCCGGGACAGGGGGGCTCCTGCCCTCCTCCCCGGCGGACGCGACGTCTCGGGTCACGCGTGGGCGGTGCGGGCGCCCGGCCGGGCGCGGTTCCTGCGCGCACCCACCAGGTGTCGCTCCTGCCCCGCCACGGCAGCTCCC
>JAOXJK010000023.1:40162645-40191406 GCA_025774025.1 Xenus cinereus | reverse complement strand
GGAAAGAGAAAGGTAGAGGGAAAGAGAAAGGTAGAGGGAAAGAGAAAGGTAGAGGGAAAGAGAAAGGTAGAGGGAAAGAGAAAGGTAGAGGGAAAAAAAAGTACCAAACCATGGATAACACCAAACTAGTTTACTTTACTATGGTAAATTGTTTTGACTACCTTCCCTTCTTTTTGATTTTATGCTACATTTAGATTTCTCAAATAACGGGCTACAATAAGTAGTAAAAATATCCCATCCAATAAATGTCTATAACATTTTTCATACTCGTCATTACAGCAGTCAAAGCCAGCAGTACCATTCGGACTACACATTCTTCCTTAGCAGAATGAAAACTTTGGCTGTGTTGTACCACACCAGTGCTGATACACTGGCCGTGCTGGTGCTATCACGTCGGTCCCAATGAAACAAAGTAAGAGCATCCATGGGAGAGAGCTGTCAGAAGCCAGGACCGCATTGCGGGAAGCAGCAGCAGACAGATTTTCTCTGGCGGAGCAAGAAGCAGGCAGCTCCCACAGCTGCTGCACGCACAAGACCACAAGACCTCAGTAATGAGAAGTAATGGTCTTCACCCTTGTGCAGAAATTCCTGAAGGAACTGGAAAAGGATGCAGCTTCTACAAGCAACACTAGACTTCTTCACCACGTTGGGCATGGAAAGGCTTTTCTTCTTTCTTGTCTGCCTTTTTTTTCCCCCCACAGTGCACGTGAGGCAGCGCATTCAAAATCTTTATTTGGATGAAAAATAAAACCAGCAGGCTCTATGTGGTTTTAATGGTACGTAGATCAAAGTCCTCCTGTCTCCCCAGTGCTCAGCCTGTTATTTCCCAGTATTGACCCCCAGGTCAGGCAGTGCCACCAGACACACATGTCCCCTGTGGTCTCTTGCTCCTCTTCTGCTTACTCCTGACGCTTCCTTGGTCACAGCATGAAGCACACAGAGTAGGAGGTTGGCAGCCGTCCGTGAGGGCTCTCAGGATTCGGAAAGTAAGCGATGCCACATAATGAGAGGCTAGTGGTGGACCTCAATGTCACTATCGCAGCTGTTATTTTTATGGGCTTTTTTTATTTTTATCAGTCCTTCCTCTCTCTCTCTTATTCTTTGAGGTCTTCTGGCCTCCAAACCCTTGTATTTTTTCTTTGTCATTAAAAAAACCAAAGTGATCAAAGTCACACTCCCTAGTCTGTGCTGCTGGTGGAAAGAAGTTGCCTTCAAAAGCTTTCTAGGGACAAAGGGGCATTCCCAGCCCATGGCGCAGCCTGGGGCACAGGGAGTAGCAGGAGGAGTCCAAACCATCTTTCAAAACAAACCCAACCCCACCTCACTGTACCAAAAAGGTGCCACAACCGAGACCCATCCAGCAAGCACAAGAAGAGAGTTATGAGTTTAGGAAAAAAAATGAAACTTATTTAATGAAATATTAACAAAATAAAAAGGAAATAATGAAATAGATACAATATATAAATATATATATATACAAAACCACATCAAGCTCCCAGGGAGCTCTCACCAGCAGGCACCGGGAAGGTTCCAGACCGGTATCAGTGACCAGGAACCGGATTCCGGAGGGCTCTGAGGGGGACCAAAGGCAGACAAACCCCCAGGGCGCTCCTCCCCGGAGCGCAGCCGCCGAAGCAGAGCCAGCCCGGGCCCCTTCATCCCTCGGCTCTTACGCTGAGCGCGGCAGACGGGATGGAACACCCCATTGGTCAGTTTGGGTCACCTGACCTGTCCACACCCCCCCCAGGTGTGACCCCTCCACGAGGTACGCAACCCGGTCAGCTGACCCCGGTTGCCATAGCAACAGGTGTACGCGAGGGCCCCTCGCCGAGCAGGAAGGGGGCTCTGCCTCACCCTCCGCCTTCTTCCGGGTGGCAATCCCCCTCTGCGCACAAACGCACCGGTGGGAGAGCAGCGGCGGTCGCCCCCTCGTGGCTGGGGTTTGCAACAGTGACAGCAAAGGATGAGGAAAATCATGGGGAAGGAAAGCGAGAGAAGAGAGATGTAGCAAGGCCTTGCTAGTCAGGGACCCAGCAAAGTTGCTGAAGCAATTCGGGTGGGGTGGAGGAAGGAGAAGTGGAGCAGCACAAACTGTCTTAGGAATTAAAAACTGAACCGTTCTCTAAAACTGACTTTCTGGAAACCAATTCCCTCGTTAACTGAGCATTATCTATTTAATTGCCTGCATTGTATCTTCAGCAGTTTTCTTTGCTGCGAGTGCCTCCTTTATAATACCAGAACATTTAAAGTCTAGCCATTGATGAAATTCCACATTTATGCTCCCTCCCCCAAAATGTTTTGTGTGGTTTTGTCTGAACCCCCACCGACATCTGAAGAAGAGGGCGGTTTGGGGCAGCAGCAGCTGCTGGAGGAGTGGAGAGGCGGTGGGAGCAGGGTGGGGAGGGGGAAAGGCAGGCACCCAGGGGCAGGAGAGTCCCCTGAGACCAGGTCATGGTTCTGCATCAGCCCTGGCCCTAGCGCTGGCCTGCCTTTCCTTTAATGCTTTCTCTTCCTTTTTTTTTTTTTTTCCTTTATAATGTCTTTCCATTCCAAGAAAGATAGAGGAGGTAAGCGTAAAGAGCATTAGTGGGTACGGTAGGAACATGCAGGAGCGATCACTGGAGCAAGGATCAGAGGAACAAAGGAAAAGAACCATAAAAGATGGAGAATCCTAAAAAAAAGATGTTACTGAGAGGGAGGAGGAAAGAAGAAAGAGTGTCTGAAAGAAAAGACGAACAGTACAAAGAACAGTGCATCAGAAGAGATGAACTCAAAAAACGGTCATAGATTTCAGGTTATACATTCCTCTCAGCAAAAAGGTGGGAAAGAAAGTTACATTAAATATGCCATTGCCACACATCTTTCATGTGAAAGAAAGACGTGTGAAAAGAAAGGGGGAAAGGAGTAAAGGGGTGGATAGAAAAGTTACAGGAATAATGAAATGCTTCATTTATGTGATACACTGGAAAAAGCCAGAAGATTAAGTGCAAGGGTGGTAAATAGTATCACTTTTGAAAGCTGACATCTGTGATGAATCGAATAGATTTCAAAATCTAGTCAAATCAAAAAAAAAAAGAAGACAATGACGGTGAATGCAGCAGATTATATTTTGGGAGCGAAGGAAAAGTACAATAAAAATTGTGCAAATGCCACTAACAAGGTAACCTTTACAATCGTGTCTTAATATTGTTTGATATTTACTGTCCATGTCCATACTTATAAATAAGGACTATCATCTAGCATTTGAGCAGGTTCTCAGTATTTATTGTCACAGCAATTTCTCTTAACAATTTACACATCCAGATCCCTTATGGCAAACAGTGATGATGGTTCTCACTCTCATTCATGTGTCTGTGTTAAAGAATCAGGCCAGCAGATTCCTCACACTCACCCACACATAAAAATACCCACAGGAAAAAGGACTACAGGTTTTTCACAGGTTAGAATCAAAAAAGAAAAGTGACCTTGGCAAAAGCGGAAGATGGTCTGAAAAATGAAGATGCTACGCAATGAACAGCTGAAGACACCTCACTGACCCCAGAAGAGTCAGCTACACACAAAGGGGAACAACCAGCTACGCTTTACTGCAAAGGATCTGGGCATCACCGTGCCACATAAGCTGGCACAATTCAATAGTGACTGCCTACTGCAAAAAAGGGCAAGCCCCACAGCTGCGCGTACAGTCCAAAGTACAACAGTGATCCTCTGTCCTCCTCCTGTAAAACCTGGGTGGGAGCCCTGCAGCTTGCTCCAGGCACTGTCCTCAAAGAAAGCTGTAATACCCCCAACCTGATGGAGAGCAGTGAAGTCACTCAACGCTTCAGAAAATGCCAGTAAGGAAATCAAAGGAGGCTGTAATGCTGCAACCGCCATTTCCCTATTTGAGCAAAAAGGTAGGGAACATTTTATTACAGTGATTGTAGCAGTCTGGTCAAAAAATAAGGGAATAAATTGAAGCAAAGAAGATTTAGTTTAGATAATAGGGAAAAAAATTGTAATGGCAGAGATAATGACCGTCTGGAGAGACTGCAGTCCTCAAGCCGTCTGTACAAACAAAACCCATTTATTTGTACACATGTCACTTGAGGACCCCACAGTGCAGAGCAGCACAAGGAGGGGGAGCCTGGCCTCAGAGAGATTGTCCTCTCTTCCCCTCTGCTCTTTGGTATTGGGACTTCAGCTGCTCTTCCACTCACAGGAGACAAAAGCATTAATGTGTTCAGCGCAGTCAGATCAAAAGGCAGATTGGTATGACTCACAACCACTTAGCAACTTGCTTAAATGAATTGTGGACACAGAATACACTTAAAGAAATCGTTGATAATTTACATTGAACACCTAGGGATTAAAGCCTTACAGGTCCCTATGGCTATTAACATTCTTTTAGCAAAATTCCTATGTTTTATGCACTTAAGTTTATAAATCCAGTGGTGTTAGTTCTATGCACAACATCTCTAGGTAGAAAAAAAATTTAAAATACGGTAGTTTTCAAATCTAAATTGAAGCAGCTGTTAATCACTTGGCATAAAGATAAATAAATGAAACAGCCATAAACAAATCACTGGCGATTCCCAACTCCTCATTCCAGTTACTTAAAGAAAGCAGCCTTCTCTCACTTCTACTGTCTGCCTTGCCTTTTATTCTTTTTTTTTTTTTAATAAATAAACATCCTAAATGCATTCTGCAACAGGTTTTTGCCCTCCTATTTTTTATTTCTTGGATGACTATTTACCATTTATATCTCATGATTTCAAACAATTTTAGGAGTGCGATTTGAAAAAGGCAATTCTCTATATTTGGCGTTAATTGCTTTCTAGCTGAAAAAATGCTGTTGTTGGGTTTTAAATGGCCAGCCATAGTTGGTCTTGTCTGATTTTTTGGGTTTTGATTGCAATTCTGCATAGCTGTGGCCAATGGGCTGGCAATCCACCAGCTGCATTCAGCCTCTCTTGCCCTTAATTACTCAGTTCCCCAGTTCTCCTCCCTTGTCAGTTCTGTTCTAGTCACCACAATTAATTCCCATTTCTTACTCCTGTATTCACCTGCACCTCATTAATTTTTGGCCAGCCTCCACTACTGTTTCAGCTCAGCATTTTGCAATTTCTCTCATCACTGTTTAAGGCCTTTTTCCTCCTTATTCAGTTTTGTAGGGTTGAAGGACAGTTTAATTGCACCTTATGGAAGAATGGGAGAATGTTTTGCTATTCTCAGGTGGGTGCCAGGGAAGTACCTGTCTCTCCCACTGGCCATTTTCCTTCCCAGGCTGGTCTGGAAGCACCAAACTGTCTCAAGGGTGCAGCAGTACCAGCAAACACTTCTTTCTCCTGCAGGCTTAAGAGCTGTTTTATGCACAAGGACGCAGGAGAAAAGAGACCGATGAATCCTTGTTCTCAGACTGAAGTTCCCAGCTCCAAGTGGTTATTTTAATGAATATGACAATTAATATCCCCCAGTGGGGGGTGTTTCCAGCTTCCTGGACAGAGCCAGGAGGCACTGATTGATAGCTCTTCTCCAGGAGACCAGAAATGTAGTCCATTCAGATTGGGTTTCTCTCTTGATCCTTTTTTCCTCAGCAGACTCATGGCCTCACTAAAGTTCCTAATGGATATATCATTGTGTAACCAAAATCAGACATCAGCTGTTTGGTGGTTGTACAAACATGCCTTAATCTGAGTTAATCTTAATTCTTGGAAGCGGATCTTCATATAAATATGGAAAAAACATTTATCTTTTCTCTGTGGGGAAGTAAAAGGATGTTTGTGCCTACTTGGATTCCATTCCCAGTACTGGCAGATGACAGTGATCAGGTGAGGTATCAAATGATTGCAGACAAACCCTTTAAAAGCCAACTGGTTGTAGAACAGATTTTATTTGGTCTGTTTGGGCCAAATTCATTCATGTGTAACAGTGGAGTTGCATCACTTGAACCTACACTCAAATAAAACCTTGATACAGCTCCCTGGCTACTTTAAAATCACTATTAGTAATGCACATTTGTACTTTACAGACATTGTGTTAAATCCTGTCCAATACAGGAAAAGACATCCATTCAACAGAGACTCCGTATTTATTGAAAGAAAAAAACTAGAAGAAGTACAAAATGGGTTCAGGAATACAAATGCCCTACATTTTTTTTCAGCCAGTTGGTGTTCTAAAGTGATTTTGGAAAAAAAAAAATATTCTTTGGGTAAAGTTGCATGAAATATCCAATGCATGAATTTGAAACATTAGTTATTAGAAGGGACTGATTCCTCAAAGCGGACACTAGTATCTAATCAGTTAACTCCTAAGGCAAAAAAGGCAATATACCAGCTGATGCAATTAGTGGCAGCAGGAGTTTGGAAATAAATATCTCTATTTGGCACTGAGAAGTGAAACAGAGCCCAAATTTCTGTGGATTGCTTGGCCCCAAGTTCAGGCCTCAGAGCTCACATTTCTGTGGTGAAGGAAAATTAAATCTCAGAGTTTAAGATCCGGGGTTCAATGTGGCTATTTATTAAAATTCATCTGGCCTCCCTAGACTGTGAATATTTTGAGTTGACCTAGATGGAGCTCTAGATAAAATCAAGCTCTCATGGGGCATTTCCAGCATTTTCTGATAAAAGCTTAGTAGAATTGTGCTAACAAAAACTGAGACACTTTAAAGCAGTGATTATCCTCCTAGCTAGAAACCAGAAATGGTGGCACGTGAAAACAAAGAGCAAACAAAAACCCCAACCCTCCAGAAACCCCAACCGAGCAAAAATCATGGTGATTTATAATGTACTTTGTCCTGAATTCATTCAGACTACCTCTTCAGAGATGCTGCAGTCAGGGCTATGGCTGCAGGTTGGCAGACAGAGCCAGAGGAGAAGCGAGCGCTCCCTGCAGAAGGCAGCTCAGCTCCCCTTTGCCCACAGCTGCTCTGTGAGGAGCCCTGTCCCTAGCGGCGGCAACAGCTCAGGTAGGTATCGGATGCTAAGTGAGGTGACTCTAGCATTAATGTATTCAAATTTATTGCCTGATTGTGTCTATGACTGTCCCACTTTGTGTGTGTGTGTGTGCATTTTTAGCTTTGGTAGTTCCTTTGAAACAAGACTCCTGTTTCTCAATATCAAACCAAAGGCAGTATGACAGATGGTACTAGAGTTGGCTGTCCTGAGTCTATCCTGGGCATTGCTAGAGAGGCTTGTTTGCCCTGTGCACCCTACGATGCCCTGGAGATATAAGCATTTTGTCATTTGACTTGGTTCCCATCATTGCTTTTCTACTCAGAGATTCTGCCGACTGTCCTTATGTCATCTCTCTCAGTCAAAAGTGCTGCTTCTTAAGCCAAGCAGAGATTTCTGGTTCCAGCTCAGTTTAGCTTCAGAAGCACCATATCTGCTGTCTCACAGGCAACAGCTACATGCTCTCATAAATCCGTCAGTAGGTATCTGTGTGAGTAGCCCCAGCAGCAGACATACAACAGCACACCTGAATAGAGCCCCTGAATTAAAAGGACAGCCTCCTGAGTGACTCGCCAAGCTTTGCTCTACAAGCAGTAAACTTAGCACTCCCAAACTACTACCTTCTCGGCTTAAAACGTTGCATCGTATCACAAGTGACAGCAAGGAGAAAACAACACCGTCCTTCCTATTTAGCAAGTATGCACCTGTGCTCTCAGCCAGCTTTGTTCATGCCCGTTCCTAAGGAAATGCAGTTCAGTGGATCCGGTGTTGGGTAGCGCCTGGATCGCTGAGCAGGCTGTGCTCACAGGTCTAGCTTACAGAAAGGTTTGCTTATGTGATGATGAGCAAGCCGGAAAGGTCTCTCTGCTGCTAGCTTGATAAAAATAAAATAAAAAGTAAATGATTGTCAATAAAGTGTGTTTGATTCGGCGTCACTGAGAGAAAGAAAATGCCATTGCATGTCACTTTAGAAAGCACAAGGTGTGTAACTTTTGGGGATTTTTTTGCTCTTGACTAATCTTCAGATTCAATATTAAAATCTCAAACTTCCCAAAGGAAAGAGATTCTGCATCTTTTAATGAAAGATAAAACAACAATATAAACATACACAAATTTACAGAGAAAGGATCAACTTTAATACATCTGGAGTAAAAGGTGTTCTTTTTTAAATATGGTATAAAAATAAATGCAAGAAACATTAACAGAGAATATACAGACAACAGACAAAGACACAGGCTTTCTTTCTCAATGTGAATACATCAGTGAAATGAAACCTTCTTTGCTAATTAAATGTGATGCCATATGTATATTTATTAATATATGCATTTTTTACATTTCTTCCAGTTTTGATTGACGTATTTTTTTAATAAACTGTGCCTAGCAGAAGCTTTTTTTTCACTGTACTTGAGCTTGCAGAAAATAAAAAGACATAGATCCAGCTTGATATGAAGGAGGAAGTGAGCAGACAGTTTTCGAAATGGAGGCATCGAAAGGCTAGAGAGTCCCTCGGAGTCTGTAATGCCTTAGTATACACAAAAGAAAACAAGTCAGGTCCTTGCTCATGCAACATCTTGTTCTACTGTCCTCTGAGTCAGGCAATCAGTGAGCTACAAAGTATGTATAATGATTTGAGTCTGCTTCCATGCTACAAGGTGATCCTTTTAGTAGGACTGCACTAGACTGGTTAACCTCTTTGATGTGAGCGATTTCCCCTGAGGAAAAGATAAAAACAAAAAACAAAAACAGAAAACAGAGGCATGATCACTGCAAACCTGTTCATCAGCAACCACTCAGTGTTGCCACATCACTGTCAAATAACTAGGGGCACCAACTGGAGTCTGTCAAATCTTAAACCACAGGAAGCCCTTACGCTTAAACACCTGCACTGCCAGCCAGCTAGATTGCTTTAGAGAATATGCCAGAAAATTTAAAGGCCATTTTTGAATGAGGTTGGTTTTGGCTGAGGAGAATCTGATGCTGAGGTTTTTGCTGTTGGTCATACCCAGAACTTGAAGAAGGCTACCACAAGCGAGCGTGCCTTGTGCTAAAGATGAATGTGCAAACGGTGGTAGCCCTGTCACAGAGGCAAAAAAGCTATTTTAAAGTTCAGGTAAGAAAGTAAGAGGCAGATTGCATCTAGGCAGGAATGCAGATTTTCCAGGAACGCAGCTATTGGTTTGCTTAGACCGTATTTACTGTTTATAAGGAACATTGGTAAGGTATATTACACATGACTGCAAAGCACTGCTTTGAAGGTGTTTGGATTTCCACATTGTTATTTTCCTCATCGTTCCTCCTGTTGCAAGGATGCGGTTCCAGGTTTTTAGCAAGTTCTTTTAATCAGGTATAATGACTGTCCCACAATAGTTAGGTCTACAGCGTGAAGAAGATGGTGTAGGGTATGTCACCACGGTATATTTCAAGCAGCTTTGAGCTTTATCTGAGCCAGACAAAAGCCCTGAAACCACATAACAGGAATTAGCTCTCCTAAGGCCATATAAAAGGAGTTAGCTCTCCTAGGGCCATCCTACTGTGGCTCTGATCCAACAGAGGCAGAGCTGGCACAGCAAGCTTACATCACTCCTCAAAATACCACAGGCATACCCTGACAATGTAACATAAATAGATCATAAAACATTAACATTACTAGAGAGAAACATTAACTAGAAAGTGGCTCTGTCTACCTCTCCAGTTAGATATTTAATACTTACATTAATTGTATTGTGCATTTTAAGTGCACAACTCAGAAAAATCAAACTTATTTCAAGGACACTACAGTAAGAAATACTGTAACTATGAAGATGCTACATCTTATGCAGTAAATGGTAAATGAATTTATTGTGCCGTATCTATGAGTTGTTAAGACATCTGCTGTATTAAAACTCAGTGGAATTACACAATTTAATATCTATTGTCATTATCAATTAAATTTATGCTCACAGGGATCTGCCAGTTGGTTTCAAGCATTTGCTCAAATGCAGTATATATCGAGCGGGTCTTCATAAAAGTAAGAACTATTTTATTCTTTGTGCTCTGAAATACAAGCTGAACAAATTAGGATGAATATTTCCCTGACTGTATAATTTTGAAAGGAAGTAATGATCTGCAATGTTGGGTTAGACTACTCATCCATCAGGTTCACCATATCACCTGACAGTATTAATACTCACTTCTTCGAAAGACAGAAGGTATCCTTCCTGGCATGTTCTTTTCCTCTGTCACCTTCTACCTACATTAAATTAACAGCTTGTTGACACTCGTTGAGCCTTAAATTATGTTTTCCTCTAACGTAAGAGGAAAGCTGTTATACTAAGACATCTTCTCTTTTTAAATGGTCAAAAAAGTCTCAGCAGCTGTGTGGCACTGGAATATAATTTAAAATATCATATCTGAAGTTAAGTGTTTTGTTCAATTCATGATTGTCAGCCTTGGAAATAATCTAGGAAAATATTGAGCATATTCTTTTTGGTTTTTTGATTAAGTTATTTGTACTTAATTTCACAGATTTACAGGCTACTTTCTATAAATATGTATGAGTTCCCTGTAGTACTGAACTGCATAAACCGGTTAATTAAAACAATTAAACCAGGACCTCTCCATTAGTTGTTAGAACAATTTGCTTAATACCTCACTGGAAAGCCACACAAGCTTTTGTCGTGGGATAAGATCTGTGAAATAATTTTTTATTCTTATCTGCAACAATTGATTATTTAGGAGTTGTAAATTCCCTGGAATTTAAATAGATGACCATAACCAAATTCCATCATCTCAGGAACGAATTGTGATATCACACAAACTAGGAAGTTTTTGACGTAAAAGCAGGCCAAAAGTTAGTTTTAGTTAGTTGATCTGACTTGTATAATCTTATTCTACAAATTAGTTGAATTTTCCCTTATAGACACAGTGAGCTGTCATAGCATTTTTTTTCTGTATTCTACATCACTTGCTCCCTGGATATTGCTGGTCTTTGGACAAGTTTTCTCCTAAACCCTGCAGTGATCAGGATTTCTCTGGATGGTCCTGTCCTCCACCTCCCCTCCCTGCCTCAGAGAATATTACACTTCTTAAAGATAGGAAGTCTCCGTCTGAACAATAATAACATATGCTCTTTTCCCAGGTATTAGTAGTTCTAATTTATCTTATTGTTGGAAAAGTGACAACTTAGAAGATACGCCCTCCTTAAGAGATCTTCTTCCATGTTTATTCTGAATTACACTTTGTTCTCTCATTGGGAAAATAAGCTTTTAATACACAGAATCCAGAGCAGCCCCAAATACAGAATTATGCCACCTTCTTATGCAGATCTTTCAGTTCTACAGAATATTTCTTTCAAACTTTGTTCCAGAGTATACTTCAGCTCTGTAAAGTAGAGTTTCATAATTATTACTTCTAGGAAATTTCCAGAGTCACTCCATTTACTGACTGATGTAAGGATCATCCCTTGTGGATCATAATGTAAGAGCTGAACCCAGCTATTTCTTTCAGATACAATGTTAATAGCATTCCCTTAAGCCAAACTTTGATTTAAGAAACTACATCTAACAGGCCAGTTTTGAGAGGTATAGCGTATGAGTCATCACACATAGGAAAATGTTTTCTGTGATAATGATATTAAAGAAAAATTGGAAGAAAAGTCAGAAGAAGTAGTAGATGTTTGTCTGAAGAATGAAAAGGAGACCCTTAATATTGTCAGTGTAATCTTGCCATCAATATTTAGAAGTACATGGCCAAATTGTAAGCAAGATTATGATTTTTGGCTGTATTGGTGCACTTTGGACATACAAATTAAAACTATTTAACAATTTTACTAATAATACAGAAGCCAAAATGAAACCCCCACACATACCCTGACAATGGAGTCAGAGCACGAGGAGGCAGCACAGCAGCTGGAGTGAGCAAGTACATCTAAAAATATGAAGTCAATTGGCCTCAGTGTTCAAGTCCCTACCTTAGGGTATTAACTGCTTAACATGGACTTGTCCTTCCAATGGTACTTTTGTGGAATTTAGGGGGGAAATTACAAAACCATGTGCAGATTTATGAGCTACTAAATACAAACATGCTGACTGACCAATTTAAGCAGCATGACACTAACACCTCAAATTATCTGGCAAACAAGTCAGCAACAACCTCAGTACATATGTGGCTTATGAGAAGTCAATATGAAACTTATATAGGGGCTGGAGCTGAAATTAACAGAGGAAGATCAAGTCTTTTCCTTTTAGAAGACTAATTCTCTTCTTTTCTGCTAAGCAACCTCAGTGGCTCCTTTTCCATGTTTCTTTATTGCCAGCACAGATGCTACTCCCCAGGACCGATACTGGCAGAACTAGAAATGAGAATTCCACGCATCTGACCGGCTGTAACAGAGAAACAGTGTGAACCCTGCTGTGAGCGAAATGAGATGCAGAGCGAGAATTGACCCTCCTTGCTCTCACTGTTCCCCATCTGCTTGTGCACAGTACACCTGCAGCACGCCGGCAGCTCGGCCAGCAGCGGCAGGGAAAGCTCCCAAGCGACATCGCAGCGCACCACACACAGAGCCGGTACATAAACGGCCCCTGACAGAAGCACATCTGGAGGAGCACGGGAGCAGAAGCAGTAGGTCCAAGATTAGGCAGCCCTTCCTCCTCTAGCACGGGGAAATTGCTTTAGCGCTGCTCAGGGGGTTAGGATCCTGCTTTGATTCCCACAGCAGCACAGGACGCTGCTCTCAGCCACCCGTGCAGGTGTATTTCTCGTTCAGGCAAAGGGGAGGAGGGGAGGAGGTTAGCATTCACTGAATTTGGGGCACAAGTTGTGGGCACAGCTGCAGTGCTAAGTGGTCGCACGTTCAGGAAAATCCCTCTGCCTCTCGCGGGGATTGGCTGTCCTCTGCTCATTCCTCATGAGGGCCGTACCGTCTCCTGAAGCCCTCCATAGGCGGGAGGCAGTGGCTGAGCAGCTGCATTCCGACTTTCGCTCGTTTCAAATCGTGTGACACTACCGATTTCTTTCTCCTTCCCCACCAACCTTTACATTTACTGACGAGCTGCTCTCATTTGTGATTAACCTACTAACTCTTGCCAGATGGGGTAGTTTGAACTTGAATAACCAACTAAGTGCGGGGTAACACATAAGATTTTCCAAGACACCAATGCATTAGACAAATATTTTTGTATATTTGTCCTAGGCCTGACCCCTCGGGTTTCTCTACCTCTCTGCGGTTCTCATTCCTGCAAATAGCTTAAGACTCAGGTAAATGTTTGTCAGCTGGGAAACGGCAGACACTGGCCTAAGACCTGAACGGTACGCGCTGGCTCCTCCCTTAGATGAACCTGGCTGTGCAAGTGCTGCTCCTCAGCTCTTCTCTTCCAGCACAGAGCGCAGCAGCTCAGCTCCAGTCACTGCCCACCAGGACAAGGAGGCCAGTCCTCACCGGTGTGTCCTACAGATGCTCTCTCTGATTTTCCTCATTAGCCTGGGCATCATTCCTAAAAAGATCCTAAAACTAGATTTTTTTTCAATTATTTCGTCAGTTCTTTTTAGTCAAACATCAATAAGCCATCTCTTTTCTGAAATGGAAAAAGCTTTCGTTTCTGTAAATAGCTATTATTTTTATTATTGTTTTCTATTTGTCAAATAAGGAGCTTGATGATTTTTTTTTCTGACTAGTTATTTTTTGGTTTAAATTTTAGGAATAACCCATAAGTAAATTCAAAAGTCTAATTAGGATTTCTTCCATGACCGTCCCACTGAACATGAGATCCCACAGCTGATACTGCATTGAAGCTCATCCACAACGCTGTGTTCCAGAAAAATATAGCCCTTGGCAGGATTTCAGGGCTGGATGGACTTTTGGTCTGGCACAGTAGGGCCTTCTATACTTAAGTTCTACACGTTCATTTAGAAATATTTCTTGATTAACAGATGAAATGGATATATTATCTGCCTTGTTTCTCAATAAAGGGACAGATTTTAACATGACAAGAGATTACACTGGTTTAAGCATCTAGAAAGTCTATCCCCCACTGATAAGAACTAAGGAAGCTATTTTTATGAATTTTAATTTCCATCTCTAGATCATAATTTGCTATGCCATGTTAAGTGACATTGGACTAAGCCTCTGTGAAAATGTGCTGTGTTCAATGGCCTTCACATTTCACATCTCATGCATGAAATGGTCTAATGTTACTGGTTTGGAGAGGGAAAATATCAAAGGACACTGGTAAGCAAATTTTTCCAGCTCAGTGGAAGAAGGCAGATGGAAAAGTTATGGGTAATGTAAGATATAATGATTTTAAACTCAGAGTTATGAAATGGGGTCTTGTTTATGAGATTATGAGTAAAGACGATTATCATCTGATGGCTCTCTAGTTTTTAGTTTTCTCTCTCTCTAGTTGTGTTGCTTTTTGTCAGAATTAGGTTGACAGTTAGACAAGATGATCTTTAAGGTCCCTTCCAACCTAGAAGATTCTGTGATTCTGTAATATATTAACTCATTTTGGTTTGTTTTGTACTGGCTGTATTTCCATAAAACACCACAAACTTGCAAAAAACACAGTTTTTTGCCTTCTCTATAACTGGGTAGCATTGGATGAAACTCTAATACTGATAGTGGTGTCTGAAGCCATGACATCAACACGTGATGATGGAGTGTCTCCTCCTAAGCAGCTCTGAAGGGGCAAACTGAACATTCTTGCCTTGCTAACTGGGTTCCTGGCAGGACAAGAAAATCTGCATGGAGTGGAAATGAAAGTAGCCCATTCCCCTTCGTTTCAGGCTTCTAGACCGATGACCACAGCTAAGCACCAGGCCAGCACTCACAAAGGTGTCCTGCTCAGATTACCAGTCTGCCACTGTCACAAATCCCGCATGCACATGACAAATTAAAGACAAAAGTTTTCCTCAAAGGACCTCTTTGTTCCCATCAAAATTATCAGTACATATTCACCCGTTTTTTTTTTCTCTGTAATGTAGATGTTAGTACTTGAAATAGAGGAAGCTTCCTGATTTTTAGATTTTTTTTAATATTTGTTTTAAATATGGATTTTTTTTTTCACCATGTAAATTCCTCAAAAGAAGTTCAGTTTTTAAATGCCACAGAAACAGCTGATTTTTCTCTCTTTACTACTGCGGCAAGCAATAAGATTGTCTTGCTCCCTGGCTCATGCTTTTAGCTTCCCTACTCACTTCCTTGGGGAGCTGCAGGTGACAGACCTTAGTTATTCCCAAAGAGAAATCTGAGGGGCTGAGCTGGCCAGAGGGGACCACAGAGCACACACTGTCACCACTCCACGTGCTTCTGAGACAGAGCTGTGACACTTGTGGTTGCTGGTGTTACTCCAAGGCAATGCACTTATCCAGTGGCATCATTCTAGTAGTGCTGAAGTATATGTGCTCTATGTTTTCACACAATACCCAGGAATGTGAATAAGTGAGGCAAACCAAGAACAGCTGTGCTTACTACTTAGAGGCAAACTATCAACTGTTTGGTAATAAATACTACATATAGCAAATGCCAATTTTCTATTATTTTATCTATATTGTATGTGAATGCAGACCTGTTTCTAACACTATTCATATTGTCTGTTGTGGACTGCTAAAGGCATTAGTAATTTTACACTATAAAATCTACAGAGCAAGCTAAATAGCCAAAGTTTTTAGGCTGAACATTTAGGGCTTTCATAAAGTGCACCAATTTATTGAAAGTTTTCTGGAAGGAAAAGTCTCCAACGTCAAAGAAATGCAGAGCTGAGCCTTGGATTTTTTTAGTGTATATAGCTCCACTTTTATTTTTTCCCCATCAGACTAGAATAATAACTCATTATATTAGGTTATTTCCACTTAATTCAAGGAACAGTACAGAGGGATTGCCCTTACAAAGTTTCTAAGCTTTCTAGTTTAACAAATGCCTTTTGTAGCAGGTATAACCCACTTTCAATCATCACTGATCAGGAGCCTCTTATAGTCTCCATCTTATCAAATCAGGTTATGAATTACAAGGTCATCTTCTCAGGTTCAATCCCTAGACACAACCAAGGTTACTGGGTTCTTTTAAACACTTAAAATGGAAAAAACTGAGGTCTAATTTAGTTCAATACAAACCCACTTTGATATAAGTGAGAAAACAACTAGTGAAAATTAGTCTACGTTTTCTAAACCATCAGAGGAGAAGAGAAGCTACAATTTTCATCTTACTAAATCATTCAGAGATGACGGTGTTTATCCAGGTTGCAGAAGACCTATTTCACACCTATTTTCTGTATTAATCAGAAGAACAGATCTATAACACAGTCCCTCACTTCACAGTTGAACAATTTAACCAGTACACCATAGGATATTCTGAGAAACGTTTTCCTCATCCCTGCTGTTTGGAACCCCTGTACCAAGGTAGATAATTACATATTATAAACTCATACATAACCAAGAACGAGAATGGACGAACAAGGATGCCTGGTGGCAAAGGGTCCTGGGGCAGTGGGTGGTGTGAATTCAGTCTTCTTGGAGAAGAGGTTTTCACTTGAGGATCCTAACATTCTGGATTAATTTGCAAGCCTCAGAGCTGCTGATCTAATGGAGAATATAGATCTAGCAGTGACATGTTTTACTTTCATACCTGACCTGACTTGACAGACTCCACCCGGATTCACAGTTAGTAATTTGAGGAAAAGCAAAACCACCATTTTTATTTTATAGCTTGCTCTGTGAAAAAAAAAAAGAATCGCCCTTTTCTACTGAAGAAGTATTAATGCTTCACACCCAGAAATCCTTGTTCTCATTTCTAGCTCACAGTTAGTTTATTTGGCCTGCCTTGCATCTCTGGCATCCTGCTATTCTGGTACTTTTGCCCTGAGATTAGCAGGATGAAAATCAGGCACGCCTGCGGGGCACAACGCTTCAGTGTTTGTGCACAGAACTGCTGGTTTGAGAGGCATTATCGGAGAGTTGTTTTAGTGCTTCCCACTCTGTCTTCCCTTTTCCCCTTTTTGCGCTGTATTCTCACACCTGTCTGCAGCTTGCTATTTCTCCTTAGAGCCAGCTGTTTACTTACTCTTTATCATAACCAATTCCTGATCTGTGGGCTGTTTAAACTCCAATGAATAAATGCAGTTATTGCAGCTTGCCAGGCGCTGTGACGGGGAAAGAGCCTGGCTCTCAGAGGTCCCAGATGTGCTACTTACTTTCTACACTTTTACTTTGTTAATATGGAACTTCATACGAAACACCTCCATGTAATTATAATGTATAATGTTATCATGTACAATGTTGTTTTATTGATCAACCTGCTTAGACAGCACACAAATCACACTGCAACATGCTATGGCAACACCACCATGCAAAATATAGGGGTTTTTGTTTCAAACATTGGGATAGTTTCCTTTGTGGCTGTTTATTTACTTTTTAGTGTCCTTTACTGACTTTGTCCCATTGAATCCAAATTTCTTCCTGATTACAGTGGATTCAAAGCATATTACAGGAAGCTTATCCTATAAGTAAGTAGTTAAAGAATTACAGTTTTGTTTTAACATGGGAGATAGCCCCACAGCCTCACAAAACTTTGTTCTTTCACTGCGTTTCTTTCTTTTTTTGATTACTAGAATGTATATGTATATATTTTAAATGCTTGAGGAAATACTCTTGAGCCTTATTGTATGGGAGGCAGTTTCGGAGAACTGCTGCTCCTTACCTCAAAACTAAAAAAACAAAAACCATGATCTTTGCTGAAAGCTCTCATATTTTTAATTTCAACGCACACAGCTCCACTAACCAGGTCACAGAAAAAGCCACGGACGCACACACACACAGAGCAGCATCACCTGCACAATTCAACAGACAATGCAGACAAACTTGAGTATAATCCAAGATCTTTCTACCTCTTTTCATAACAGGTTAGTGCTCGCCCTCAGTGTTGGTGTACAGTTTTTATGGCATGGGAAAATAGGGATGTTTCTGCCCTACAAAAATAAATGCGTTGAATGCTTTAGTTTGAACTTTCACAATGTTAAAAAAAATCCAAAGAAACTGGGTAAGTAAAAAGAATCCCACATATCAGGAAATCAGTGGATCTTTTGGCAGTTGGCAAGAGAATGCCCACAGCCAATTTACCAGCCTTCATTTTTTTACCTTCATGAAACAGCTTTTGATAATTATATATTAAAAAAAAAATCAGTTCTTGTAATCCATTATCAAAATGAAATCCCAATGAAACCCGTGTGCATCACCAGCATGAATTCTTTGGTCCTGAAGAAGCTGTGCTAGACATTAAGGAAGATGGGGAAATTATTATTGCTTATTTTTCCCTGTGGCCAATTAAAAAAAATGGGACAGACTCTTTTTTAGTAAAATACAAAGGAGACAGGAAGAAAATCCAATGTATTCAAACTGTGTTAGACTTCGTATTTTGGGAGGCACCAGTAAAAGGAACATCAACCAGGTTTTCACAGATTCTTTACTACATTGAAAAAAAAAGTGTGAATAATTTCATGCTTCCTAATGCAAAAAGCATGGCTCCCAAAGGTCCATTCCTCCATGTGTGACTATTGAGGTCAGTGGGAAAGGGACAAGGGAGGAGGCGTTGTAATCAAAGCACATTATAAAGCTGTCATTCCTGGGAAAATTCACAAACTGTGATGAATACACTTTTAACTGTCAGGTTAAAGAAGCAAAAAGGGAAAGTAGGGATCGGTGAGAGGGAGGGGAGAAGGATGTCCCATCAGGTTTACTAGTCTTCCGAGGCAACAAACTTACCACATTGCGTGTGAATTTCTCAAAAGATGTTCGACGATCCAGAGTGTTTTCCAACTTAAATTTAAAATAAAATAAATAAAAGAACCAATAAGAAACTGGAGGGGGAAAAGAAAAGCAAGAAAAAATTGACTAGAAAAGAAGAATAGATGAAACAATGGACTGCAAAACAAAGTTTGTATAAATCAGGAAGCAAACACAGGTATGAAGCTGTAATGGGACTCTGGGAAACAGGGGATGGGCAAAGCAGATACTGTATTCAACAAAAGTAATTTTTCATGGGGATTGAACTGGTTTGATTTAAAAGAAAAACTGAAAATAAAAAGAAATAATGAAGCGGACATCTTGTGTTAATGAACTGACAGTCACAAACTTAAGGACTTCACACGGACAGTTGTAGCTTTCTGGTATTTTCAACATCTCTCTCTATATTGGATCTTCAGAAATCAATGTTTGAACAAAAAACAAAATCACACAGTACTTTCATATAATTTTAGGTTGTCATTATAAACAATAGAATGCTATGGTGTTAATAACTACCTTGTTCCGGTAACAATCAGGGCCCTGATTTTACAAGGCACAGGGCTCCCAGCTGATTCTAGGCGATTACTATTTAGAGCCCACTAATAAAGTTATTTATCATTATAGAAATCTCCATTGCACAAGCTGCTCCACATACTCTGAGCTGTGACTATTCAGAACTCATTCCATGATCTGGATTTTTCCAAGCAAACATTACATACCAAGACATGAGCCTCTGTTTGCCGAAGTGTGACATGATCAGTCTTTCAAGTCAGATTCCTAGCCTACTCAAAACTATTCATGTAATAATAGGGAAAGAAACAAAATTAGGAAGCCCCAATATTTATAGTTGAAATTAGAAGTTATTCATATGAATAAGATTGTTTCTAAACACATTCTGTAGCTTTTATAGGTGGAATAAAGAGAACAACAATTATTACATAAGCAAACTTGCAAACATGAAAGACTATTCTTCTGGGATTTTATTTTATTGTTTTAATGTATTTGTAAAGCACTTTGCAATTTAAGGTGCTTCATAACAGAGAAAACAGTACAATATGGGATGTAAAAATAAAAATAATTTTTGCTAGATTAACTCATTGAAACATGCCCGCATGCAGGATATATACACATATATGTATATTGAACTCCTGTGTGTATGTGACCCTCCAAACACGCCAAGCTGGTCACCTACCAGATATCCAGTTGCACTGGCACAGGGGAGAGAAGACTGAGTATTGTTGCAAACATAACCACCGCTTTGCACAGTGGCAAGACAAAGGCAAGATGGACCAATACCTTTTTCTTGGCCTGTAGCAGCTCCTGGTAGGCACTGGATCGTATAAAACGAGGATAAGAATCACTTTTCATCAGTTTGTAAATGTGCTCCTGAAAGGGAATGAAGGAGCTGTTACTCCCACAAAAGAAGACAGCAGTCATATATGTTTTAGTTGTGGAATGTATACCAGCTAGCACTATTTTGAACAGGAAGTCTTCCAGGATAGCAGGTTGCAGTTCTGAAGCCAAGGCTGAATTGCTCTGTATTCTGAAAGCAAAAATCCCACCTCTTTGTTGCGTATAAAGAACACAACACACCTTTCTTTAATTTATAGTCCCTATTTCCACTACGATTTTTTTGACTGACTCCTAGCTTAAGGCCCAGTTTCAAACCTCCGTTACATTAGTCAGATTAGCTAAGTGACTAAATCAGGAGCTGGGGATCCTTCCTCATCAGATTTTCTGAATTAGTTTTTGGAGATACTTTTGTGACTTCATAGGCTGGGAAAAGGAACTAGGTTTCTGTTTCAGCACCACAAATAAGTGCTTAAGTTGGGGAGGAAAACCCCTGGCTACTCCTGAAAACATCCTTTGACAGATGTTTAGTCTGCTTTCCAGTTAACAATATAAAAAGGAAAATACGTATGCAAATTGAAAAACAGTTCCAGGCTAATCTAACTTCCAAGATATTTATCCTTCAGAGCCATATGAAAATTTGGAAACCCTTATCCAGAAAACAATTGACACAAGCAGTTTATACAGCTTTCTTTTTGGAGCATTCTCCTTTCTGTAGAATATGAAAAAAAAATATTATGTGGGACACTTTATAATTTTCCTTCTAGTTATAATTTTAGAAAAGAGATCTGTAGAAAAAGCAATCAGAATAGGAAATACTCTCAGGAAAAAAAAATAAAAATTAACTAAATTGTGTTAGCTATTTTTGTTGGTTTTTTATACTCAAATCCTACCTTTTACTATAGGAAATTTGTAGCACAGCAACCAGGAAACAGCAACCAAGCTGTAAATTTCTCAGCTTGGTACTGCATAAAATTAGTGAATAGGGAAAAAAAAAAACCAAACAAAAAACCACCTTGCTGGAAAAATATGGCAAGGTAAAATTAAAGCTGATTTTTAATTTTTGTTGTATTACAAACTCTAGAAATGATTCTAAGTGCCTTTCATTGTGTTTCTTGCACTAAGCAGAGGAATTCTGGTGTATATTCAGAACTCAGGCTGGTTCATTTGGGGAGTTTTTATTCCTCTCAGTTTCTATGAAAGCAGCCAATGCAGCAGAGAGCAGAAAGGACTGTGATGGGCATTAAAATGTTGTTTCTGTGCAAAACCCAACCTGTAACAGCAAGAGTAAATTGGGCTGTATTAGTATTGTTAATATACACATTAGTCAGGAATTGAGGCTGGATGTTATTTAGTGCAATTGATATATTTTTATTTACTCTCATTTGACATGGAGTTCCGTGGCACCATCTTTCAAATCCAGAAACACTTTTCAAAACATTTTTAATCAGAATTCAATGGCCTCCCACCTGCCAGGCTGACTTACAAGTAGTCTCTTTCCCACCTGGCAGGCCAGAAAGAGCCTGTGGCACAGGCAGAGCCCTACTCCTGACCAAACCCTGCCGCTTCAGGTGTGGCACTCTGGAGAGGTCCTAAAGCTTCAAGTCAGAACATGGCAGGTACCGTTTGCCCCCTTTTCCCAGATAAATAAGGGCTTCCAGGTTCAAGTTCTATGCTGAACTGGATCAAACAAGCAGAGGTCTGCCAGGAGGGAAGTTTCTGCTTGCATAAAGACTGAATACTCCATGTCTTTCATAAATAAAGGAAAAAAAAATAAGATGAGAGAGATCTGGAAGTAAAATATTGTTGAAATTTTACACCTTTTTTTTTTTTTTTAAATTGGATACTGGCAAGGAATTTAATTGTCCTTTACTGACTCAACTGCAAAGATATTTTTAAAAAAAAACTTTAATCTTGCTAAATTGTTTATATGTATAACTTATGTCTTTGCTATACACCGCATTCCTAAATCTCCAGGGCATCAGCAGATGCATGCAAAACTGTGTGTTTGGCTTAATGCAGAGTACTTCAAAACAGTGGGCATGATATAGTATCTAATGAAAACTTTATTGTTGCATCATAGGTTGCTCATTCTCATAATGGCAAAATGAAAAGGTGGGAGAATTATTTTCCCTCCTATTTAGGGCAAAGACATTTCCCTAAAAAGTAAAAAGCCCCAATTTAATTCCCTTCTCTCCTTTGTGGGACTTACAGCAGCACCTCCTGACTCCCCGGATGATGACCTAATAATCAATCTGTAAGAAATTCTGCAGGGATATGATCTCAATCTCTCCTTTTGACACCATTTCACTTTGCATGAATAATTAAATTTTCATCACTGGGCTGCGGATGAAAAAGTGAGTATGGTACTGGTTCTACTACTTTTACCGTGAATCCAATTCTTTTTCATTGCTTTTCGCAGAAGTTTGCAAAGATGAAATATTAAGTTGTAAGTCACATGAAATGTCATATTGAACACAGAAGTACTTGTGTTTTCGTTTGAGGAAAAACAAGATCTGTATTTTACCATTTCGGTTTTTTAACTTTTACTTCCAGTCTCAAAAATACAAATATTTTCACAAATCTAGCTCTGGTCAAAAGTATCTTTTGATGATGGTATTCAAATTGTGACTAAACCAGACCCCCAAAAGCCAAATAAGACATTTACAGACTGTTCTTTACTGCTGTAATACTGATTATTGAAGAGCAGATCTTTAGGATCTTTGCCCAGTGTTCTCTAGATAGTAGTTTAATAAGGTATAGAATATACATCCATGAAATATGATACTTACACACAAGCTGTTACAGAATGTTATTTCTCACATGGGTCATATTCTCTTCATAATGGGAACCTATAATTCCTATAAATGACAACACTTCTGGACATGTGTTGAGAGAACAGACATTGAGCCTGTATCAAGGGAAGTCTTTCAGAGACAGATCTTGAGAACTAGAAATCAATATGTGTGAGGGGGAAGCTTTTCTCTTAATGTAACTGAGTAAGAAAATTAAGAAAACAGGAACATGAAAATATCATTTTCACTGCACTATATGCTTTGCTCTATTTTAAGTCCATTTGCAGACCCGATGGCAGGCACAGAAGTTCCCTGAAGATCTTTAGTAATTCATAGGTCTCATGAAAGAAAGAATGTTTGGCATTGCCAAAATGACAATTTGGGAAACAGAATATTACCATTTAATTCCCGAATACATCTTATTTTTTTATACACTAGCCAATATTCTATTTCAAATGTCCCTAAACAGGATTGCAAACTCACCTGAGCATCTTCAAATGTGTATCTTCCAGGGTCCTTTACATTCTGCGTGGTTTTGTCATAACTTTTTGAATCTAGATTGATAGCGCTGGGTGCACCTGGAGCAAGAAATTCTTGCCAGATTTCTTGGACGCGAGCAGGAACTTCACGGATAGGCCTCTTCTTCAGGTCTTCTACTGCTAACCAGAACCTATGGCACAATATAGCATTTTGACTTCCAATTCAGTATAATCATTAATCAAGTGCTCACACTCTTCTTTGCTCTTGAAAAAAACGAAATAACTGAAGTTCTCATCTAAAACACGCTAAACCAAGAAAAATCTGTAATTTTATGTTGGGATCCACAGTCTGGTGTACTGTCTTAGGCAATCAATCCACTCCTTTGTAGCATGGATGGAAGAAGCCTGTGCTCATTGCTCACAAGCCCTTATGGTCAGCTTCGTTCTACTGAGATGACTATTTTAGGTATTTCTACACCCTTCAATTTCCATAGAATCTAAGCATAATCTTTCTGTCTATTGATCCCATTGAGATTGTCCAACAGACAGAGATATAAGATTGTCACAGTTTTGCAAATATATTAATAATGTAATAACTTACAGTGGTTTCCCCAAGGTCACAAAGGGAGTCTGTGCCAACAGAAGAACCTCAGTTAAAAAATTCTGAGTAGCATCACTTATCTCTATGAACCACAATGTGAACTGAACATAGAACTGCACAGAGCCTGAGGACATATCCTGAGAATCTGATGGCAATGCGTAAGAACAGAGGCCTCATAACTCAAGTTTAAAAACTGCACAGCTCACAAACCCTAATTCAGTTCACTCTGTCAAATTTGGGCAACCTACTTTGGTTTCCTTAAGCTGCTTTTGATATTTGCATTTAAAAGTGTATATCCTGCAGTGCTAACCCCTTCAAATGCATCTTCTGGGACTGACTGATTACTCATGTGTATCAAAGTCAGGTAAGGAAAAGAAAAATGAAAGGAAATGATGTTCTTTGTAAACACACATTTTCTGTCACCCTGCAGATATCCTGAGGATCTAGCTCAAAGCTGTCGCATTCTTGTTTGTTCCATTATATCACTGCCAATATTTCTGGAAGTCACCACAAACATGCCTTAGGTTGCTATTTTCCTTTGCAAGTAAACTGTTTCCACATAGTAGGTTATACTCAATTATGGGGAAATAGATGGGTGATAAATTTAACTTATTTGAGGAAACATACAGCTTCCAGCATAGAATAGGCAGGTTGTATAGACATATTCTTACAGGCTGATCACTAGCTCTTTGATGGATTAATTTTATTTTACTCTTCTAACATTAGCATTCAGAAATCTTACTGAAAATTTGAGGTTCTAAATATAGAAACCTCCGTAAAAGTGGGAAGAATATGCTGATTTCTGCAGTATGTTATGTCTAGGCTGCTTACTTTACAGCCAACTCACATTTTAACATTCTAAGCTACTTACTGATCTTTCAAGAAAAAATGTCTGCCCTCCTCCCACTGAGAGTTAAAATCAAATATGCAAAGTTAGGAAATGCCAAAAATAAGGCTGCCACCTTTTGCATTTTCAAAAATATTTTTTCTGAATGTCCCATGGCAACCAATAGCACAGATGAAGTTGAAATGGAGTCTGCAAGACCTCAGCAGAGGGCCTCAAATCAAAAGAGCTCCCTTTCCCCTTTTATAGTTCTCTGCCTCATGAGCTGTGATCAGAGCAAGGGAAGACTCCCGTAGCAAACAGCACACAGTGTGCAATTGTAAATATGTGCAAAGGCAGGAGAGGGGAGGGGGGGAACACAACTGTATTTTTATACACTGACTTAGTGCTACTTTGAAGAAGGAACTAGATCTCTGTCTCTCTGCCCTTGCATCAAACTCTGTATCTCCTGTTGGTAGAGGTTTGCTTTTGCCATGGAGACTCTCTCTAGAAGATGCTCAGTACCATTTGAACAGACACCTGAGTAGCTGGGTGTAAACCTCACTGCTGTCTTCTGTCCCAGCATTTGGGCTGCCGCACGCTGGGTCACACACCAGACGTATAGCTGATGAGAGTGTATAGCATATGATAGTCATAAATCCAGCCACATGACATGGTAAGACACATGTTGGAAGACATCTGGGGATTATGTCCTCCAGCTGGATTACTTTCAAAGTGAGGGTGGCCTTGCCAGAAAAATAGCAGAGCTGCAACACAGCTTCTGTCCCATGAACTGACCTAAATGTCAGAGGCAGCCATCAGCAGATCCCAGATCAAGTTAATCAGTTTAAATTTAGCACATAGGAACACAGAGTTACAGAAAAGCTGCAGCGATTCTCCACAAAAAGTGTGAGGTTTAGGCAGAGTGTGGAGCCAGTGAAGTGGGAATTACGTGGGCTTTGCACCCTGTGCATGTGACACAACAAGTTGGAGGACAGACTTTTCAGTATTTTCAGCAAAAGCAAACAAAAACCTTAACAAACTCCATGAAGAAAATCAGCTGCCATTTTTCAAGGAGCAGGAACGACTCCTCTTTGATTGCTAGGGTTCACCTTGCCAAGTACAACTTCAGGCTTCAAGACATAGTAGTGCTGAAGGTCTTCAAGAAAATGACAGAGAAAACCATTAAATCTTGCAACTAGTTCCTTCTCATCTAAGCTGCAGAAATGGCAATGTTGCTGGGACTTTGAGTTTAAGCTTGAGTCTGAATGAGAAACAAAGCACATGCAATTTCAGCCCTGAGGATTAAATTTTAGCCAAGTTATTTGCACCCAAAACAGGGTCTCATAATCAGTAATGTGAAGGATAAACATTACCAGTGCCCATACTGTGTGGGAAAGTGTCATTACCAACACTTCTCTTCAGACTTGCAGGACAGACATCAAGGACAGTTAATCAACCATCATACTTTGTAACATGCAGAACTCCCTCCTCCACCAACAGCAAAGACAGAAATGTCTTGCAGTTAAATTAATCAAGAATGGGGATCAGTAATAAAGAGCAAAAAAGTGACACAGGCTGCCTTAAAAAGAAAACTTAACCTCTTGCACCATTCTCCCTCTTCTCTACTAAAAGACTGTTATGGTGTTATTAAAAGAATAACCAGAATCACTAAAGTAAGTTAAACGTAAAATTAAGCACAATGACTGAAACAGTTTGTAAGCAACACTGCGGATTTTTATTATTGTATATGTGGGGTTTTATTTCTTTTTTCTGCAGGACATAATTGAAGCCTCTATCTCCAGTAAAGAACATTGCTATAACTTAAATGGATGACTCCAAAATAAATACTTCACAAAATCTCAGCTTGCAGGGGGATGGTCAGAGAAAATTTATCAAAAGAAAACATCTGAATCTAGCTAACTCCTCAGTCCCTCTCTTTTTTTTTTTTTCTGGACAAACAGAATTCAAAGCCCCTTTTCCCTGTTCACTCATACATTACGGAAGCTAATAAATAAGGATCAAAGGAAGGGGCAAGGGGTGCAGTGGCTTTTCCTTCCATGCATCATGGAAGATGTCCTGTCACCACTCTCCCTTCACTAATCTAGGAGGCTTTTGCAGTCTTATCACTGCCTTGGAGATCACACCTACTGCAACACCGCATAATGACTTGGACAGGCTTTCAGATTGGCAGGCCTGAAACCATTTAGATCTTTACAAGATGCAGTTCCTACAAAACAACCACTTGGGAGCAAATGTACAGTCAGCATATGAATAGTAACTTTCCAAAGAATTCTGCAGCACTACGGACAAAGGAAAGATACAGAGAGGAATGGGGATTTTCCACAGAGATGAAAGAAATTAGGTCTCCGCGTGCCACACTGCAGTAAGATTCATTTCAGTGTCTCACTCCCTATGAAAGTCCTTTTTTAGTGCTTGGACAGCCTTGTGACCAGTCCCATTGGATCATGCTCAAACTTAAGTCTTGTGAATTTTAAACAATGGTCACCATTCTTGTAACAGGCAGTGGGAATTTTATAAATCCATTATCCAAATCATAAGTTACTTCAGCTATTTTTTCTGTGCAGTGGGTAGCATACAAAGCAATCCCTCCAAAAAATTTTCATGGTAACAAGAGATTACAAGTCTTTGTCATGCTTTACAATAGTCCTTTAGAGTGACATACTATTAATCCCAATTTACAGGCAAACCATAAAAGCACAGAGATACAAATTAATAAGGTGAAACTTGGTTGCATTCCTAATCATTGCACAGTTCTCAGTTTTAACTCATGGCTTGTTTGTTCATCCCTGTTCTGTTTCTTAAGACAGGATCTATATCCACTAAGAATGAGAATCTGAGACATTTTAGACACTCTCAGTCCAAGCTAATCAAACAGTAATACTGGGACTTTTAGCTACATAAGATAATCACACTTGAACAGAAACAGCGTATCTGGTAGATTATCATTTCATATTTTTGGGATTTCTTTCACCAAAGCAAGGTATAAAACTTCTAATCAGCTAATACTGAATCCCTCTCTAGTGCCTGCAGCCCCCTGCGGTATCCTGTGTACTGTGCTTGGTAGCTTGAATCCAGGGTCCCGGTGCAAGTTTGATCCCCTGCCTGACCCTTCTCAGAAACAGCCTTTAAACTCATATTCACTGTTGCTCAGATATTACATTTTATAATGGTAATATAAGAATCTAGACAGAGAGTCAGAAGAGTAAAAGGCATGTCAAGGAATCAGTTCTGAACAAATTTCTCCAGGGAATTTTTCTGGATCGGTGACTTGCAGTTTGCCTGTGGTTAGCGTTGTAAACAGGATTAGAAGAAAGAGCTAGGGATTATGCGGGTAACAGTCTAGTTGGCAGAGAGACAAATTAATCACAGAAAAGCATAGAAACTGCAGCACACACTGAGCTGGATAGGTTCATGTTTGAACAGCTGCTATGCATAAGGAATTACCACAATGGTCTTTAAAAAAAAAATTACCTTTCCTTTTCTTGGTATTATTCTGATTTCTAAAATTTCATTTTACCACTTGGATTTTTAAATAAAGAAATCTGTATCTGTCACTAATGAAGTTATCAACATACAAATACATCTTAGGACATATTTCCATGGGGTAACAGGAAACAAATCAGTTGGAAAATATCGTAAGGTCTAGAGTATCTAATATAGATTTGTGATGCAAAATTCAATGTTTGAATATGAACGTGATCGGTAACTTAAAAAAGTCCATCTTCAATTATTCTGCTGACAGACCGAATTTAACAATAAGGAGGTCTGTGTAATTACTCAGGATTTAGGAATCAACACCACAAAATGCTAAATGCCCCTTTTAAGATGCTATATAAATTTAACTCCAGTATGAACAGCTTTGCTGTACCACTTTGAAGTGAGAACTGGCATAGAAAAAAAAAAGTAAATAAGGATTTTTCTGAGTTCTAGAATCATAGAATCATAGAATCATTTAGGTTGGAAGAGACCCTTGGGATCATTGAGTCCAACCATCTACCCTACTCTACAA
>JAOXJK010000023.1:40125326-40154285 GCA_025774025.1 Xenus cinereus | reverse complement strand
CCTTATCTCAAAGTACAAATGCCATTGTATTAATTTACAGCAAAGGACATGTCAGTCCAGCCATGCAAAAATCACTGCTGAGAAAAATGGATGCAGATAAATAATACATATATATAAAAAAAACCCAAAAAACCAAACAACAGATTTTTTAATCCCTGCATCAATTATTGGATAATCACACTAGTATGAATTCCAAGCAGCACAACTTTCTATTGACGCTGTCTAGGAGGCTGCATAATAGGATTCTGCCAAGAAACAGTGGGAGGAAGAAGCCTCTTCTGCAAGGAGAGAAGGACCAAGAACTCCAGGTCCAAGCCCTTACACGCTTGGCTCTGGCTACAACCAACAGCTGAAAACAGCAAACATCCGAGAGTATGTTTAGTTAAAAAAATCCACTTGGTATTCATAATCTTCCCCTGATAACTGTCACAACAGTGAATTAATTAATTAAGCCCTTGTACTAGTGCTAAGAGAATTAATTTTTTGACACCTGTAGTAACTCTTTGAAAGAATTTGTTGCTTACACCAAATGGGATGATTTAACCATGGTACATTTCCATCCAAATAGTGCAGAACACCTAATATTTATAATCTTTTTGCTGTACAAAGTTGCACACTCCAAGGGCCCTTTTTATTGCATGGCCACATAGACAAAAGCAATTGCTATCAACAACTTTTTGGGTAGAAATCTCTTCACTGTGATGTAATTCTAGTAAGTATGAAATCCTTAACAGAAAGTAAATTAACGCTTATAATGACATCAGTTTAAGTTTTGATATTTTTTTTTCTTTCTTAGAAAATACGGCGATTTAGCTGTGAATCTACTTAAGCCAGAATAACCAGAAGTTTTCTTGTATCTGAGAAAAATACACCCATGTATGTGGGAGGGAATAAGCTCATTCATTGCAATAGGCTGGGAACTGTCTGTCTGTATTGCTCTGTAGAATGAGGGAGATCTGAGGGAGAAGCTGAACATGAGTCAGCAGTATGTGCTTGCAGCAATGCAGAGAAACCACACACCCAGCTGCATTAGCAATAGCATAGCCAGCAGGCAAAGGAAACGGTTATTTCTTTCCATTCGGCATCATGAGGATACATCTGGAACACCAAGACTACTTTTGGGCCCCAAAAACAACACAAGAAATATCTTCAAAATAGAAAAGTCCTGTGGAGGAACAGACAGGAGAGCTGTTACCTTCTGCTGCCTAAATGGGGCTTGCACAGCTAGACCTGTTCCAGAGGTGCACCATGAAAGGACAGGAGGCAATAGTCAAAAATTGCAGTAAAGGAAATTCCAGTTAGCTATAAAGAAATATTCTTCATAATAAGAGGAAGAAGTTGCTTAGGAGAGGCTTTGGAATCTCCATCCTTGGTGATTTTTAAAGCTTGTTTAACCAAGGGCCTGAACAATCATATTCAACTTAGCACTGCTTTGAGCAGGAGGTTGGACCTCCAGAGGTCTCTCTCAGTCTACATTTCTGGTACAGCCTGTGATCTTCAAAACCTGCAGGGACTGAAATTCAAATAATCCACCTTACAGAACACTCCAATCAAGTATTCATGGCAGTGTGAAATTCATCACCCTGCCTTCCTCTCCCCACAGCAGCATGATGGAAAGACATGACTGGTATTTGCTTCCTCTGCTGCCTCTGGTCTCTGGCAGCCTGTGGTATGTACTCAATCCATACAAACAAACCTAGTAATAATTTAGAGGAAATGTAATTTCACAGCCTCTTTAGCTAAAAACACATAGGTGCTATTTAAAATAATTACCTCATTTCAATATGCACACCCATAAACTCAGGGTGCATTAAGGCTGTAAATATTTAGGCTGATTGATTCACACACCTTACAAAATTTCATTGCATTTCAGTGACAATACACTATGAAATAGATCTTTTTATTTGTTGAGCAAGCATGGGCTAATCTGGTATGTTTAATTAGAAAATACTAAATTTCAAGATCTGCAGGCTTTCAAAATCTAAATATAAATTTAAATCATGGACATGGATACAAACATGACAGAACTTGGCTTCCACTTGGAAAAGAGAAAGTCAGACAGACAACATAAAGACAAGGCAGAGATTGAAAGTTGTCTTTTATATTATTTATAATAGCAGACTATCACAAATATAGTAAGCTTAAAATCTGAAATTTCCTGAGTGTCAAATATTAGCGTTGCCTTTTGCAACAATCTATTCTGCTATTTCTGACATTATTGGTATTTCTGTCATTTTTTCTAGGAAAGGAGTCTTCTAACCCTCAACATTCACTATTCATATCACTCCAAAGTAGGGAAAGGAAACTAATAATAAAGTGAATGATAAGCAGAATACCAGAGTTCATTTTTATTTCTAGCTTTTATATTCCAGTTTACTTGTGTAGCTAGCTGACCTGTGCATAGTTAAAAATCAAGGAGAGAATAAGGACATGATAGACTATAAAAAAGAAATGAGACAAAGAAAAAAATTCCAATTGTACTCAGCAGAAAAAAACCTACCAACCAAAGTAGTTACTAGCTGAAGGAATACCCAGTCTGATTCTGGTTATGTGTGAAAGTTTATTTTTTCTCATACAAAGTCTAGCATCAAAGGACACATCAGTATTATGTGTATATTAGTAAGTTGTCAGTAATGGCTAAAACTGAGGCTCTCACAGCGAAAAGCACAGGCTATATTTTCCTGCAATGCATCAATTTTTCATTTCCCAGAGATGGAAGTTACTGGAGTGTGCAGAACCTGCTAAGCCTTATGAGGAAAAGTTGAGGTTTAGGTATAGATTATGTGGATATTTTGGAGTTTTACCTCATTTTACACACTTCAGGGTCATGAGTAAAAACGCTTTGCAGTAGAAGAGCTGCACCATTAATTACTTTGCTGGTGCAATAGAAAGTCTCAGAGAAACATTTCAAATGTGCTGAGTACAAGTGGTCAGCTCTTTTAACAGGATTTGGAAAACCAGCTGTTACCTTAACGTCCAGTCAAAGGAGGGCTGCACATTTCCAACCCTTTACAAATTTCAGAAAACTGTTTTCCTGGTGGTTATGTGATAGGACATGAAAGCTGTTTCACATGTAGCTCACTTTATAACTATTAGATCAATCAACCTCAATTAAGTGATGAAAAAATATTACCCATTAGCCATAGTTGCCAGAACCTGCAAATATGTAGAAACTTGTATTGCCACTGCTACTAGGGGGGGATCTCACTCGCCTCTGTCACACCAACCAAGGCAGTAAAGCCAAAACAGTAATTGCAGGGACTGGGCTACAGGAACCACTTCCTTTTGGTTGGGAAAAAATATTGTTATGTACAACAGAAGCACTTAACCATGGGTTTAACTTACAATCAGCGAGGTGTACCTATCTGAAACTCTCTTATGAACTTTATTAGCCTCTCCAAAAGTCTACGGCTTAATTACAATTTCCATTTGGTTCAGCAGTTCTTTGAAAATAACTCTGAGAAATCAAATGTGTAAGCATTGGGATTTCTATTGACAACATCTCTAGTCACAAGATCCCCAGTAAATTAGCAGATGTCTGAAGAAAGAGGAAACATATTATGGTGAGTTTAATTATTAGGACACAAGTGATGGACTTTTTTTTTTTTAATTTTGCACCTTATGCCCCATCTATCACAAATGTAGCATAACCCAATAATTACAAACTCTAAACTAAGTTGGGTGTGTATCTCTACTGCAGGGTCTAGCTACCTAATGAATATAGTCTTTGTTCTACAATTGAAATTGATGATACCAGATTTTTTTTTTCTTCCTGTACAGGTAGTGGCACTGTAAGTTCTATAAAAGTTTCAAGAGACTATCATGTAATAGAAGGGACCAGCACCAACTTTTCTTCTCTCTACTTGGATTTCCAAGAGTAGCTATGTGTATCAAACAAACTTCTTTTTTTTTTTTTTTAAAATAGTATCATATTCCCAGCTTCTGCACAATTGCTTTTAGCACAACTCTCTCTGGAAACGTGCCTTTTTGAATCAGGTGTGTGACTGACACACAAGCACTGTGACTGGACTTTTGATACTTGCTGTTAAGATACAGTGCTTTTATGGAGGTCCCACTTGCATTATACTTCTAATAAGAAGCAAACACAAAAAGGTAAATATTTGCATTACAGTCCATTACAGCCACGGTAACTTCATTTATAAATTGTAATATGTAAGTTTGATGATGACTTTGTATACAGCTTCTGCCAAGTTTTCACCTCCCTAGAACTCCAGACCAAACTTCTCTAAAATTAGCTCACAGTTTTTCTAGTGTTTCCTATAGACTCTCCTGTTAGATATTAGGTCATTCAGGAAGTACAGCTATACATTCCAATTAACACCTATAAATCATATTTAATGATTAGGAAGCAAATCCCAAGATTGTTTTCAAGTATAAATTCTGTAGCAGCATGTTTCAGATTTCATTCCCAGATGCCTCATAAATTTGGCAGTTAATCAGGGAAAAATTATTAAAACCTGCTTGTTCAACTAAAGCATTACACATTTTCCCCAATTTCTTCAGCCTTTTCATTTTGGATCTTGAAAGAGATGTGTTATGCTACTAAGTGCTATCTTTATGAAACCCATAAATAATTACAATGTATGGATTCCGTGTGACACTGAAATAAGCAAATACAACTTGGAACTGGACTGGCGTAGAAAAGCCTCAAATTTGATTATATTCCTTAATATGGATCTATTTTTTAAACCTGCGATACATCTGACAACATGCTGCAAATATCCCTGAATCTACAGTCAAGTAGTTGTATGGAAACAAATTAGTCGTACACAGCTTAACAGTTAAATCCTGTCTATATCAGCTGATGAAGAAGTACAACCTGCTGGCTTTTGATTAAGTAAATATAGCTTTTCTTTTTTTTTTCTTATTCATTCCCTGAACTTGTATTTCAGGCCACAGAATGTTCAATTTTAAATCTTATTGAA
The DNA here is from genome assembly GCA_025774025.1 of Xenus cinereus. Taxonomy (NCBI): domain Eukaryota; kingdom Metazoa; phylum Chordata; class Aves; order Charadriiformes; family Scolopacidae; genus Xenus; species Xenus cinereus. The sequence goes on along the minus strand of JAOXJK010000023.1, from coordinate 40,149,339 downwards.
TTGCTTCCTTCAAAGAAAGGGATTGTCTTAATTCATGAGAATTAATAAAAGCTTTGTTAGGATTAAGTGTTCTCTTCTGTTGAAGGTTTTAGTAGAGAATTATGCAGGAAGCATAGAATGAATTTAAATGCTCAATACATCTCCTCGTTAGCTAATTTCATTTTGACTCATTAAAGAACAGAGATAAGTAATATAAAGTTCCAGACTTATTTATTGAATCAAAAGGAATAAGCAATAAATCTGATAGAAAAATATCGATGCAGAAATAATGAATTCTTGATAAACTGCAGAGAAAGGCATAAGCATTTAAGAATAAGTTAAACCCACTATAGACAGCCCCACATGAAGGACAGAAAATTTGCCATTTGGACCAGTTAGTAAAAGCAATACATGCTATATTCAAGGATTAATTTTAAGATCACTGACTACTATCAAAATAGCAGTGTTGTTCTGCAGTGGACTTAATCAAAAGTGGCAAAGAGTGCAATTAATGAATAAAAGTTTAACTATGAGTTGGTTCTCTGGTTTGGAAAGACAAATGAGGTTCAAAGACCATCAGACAAAGGAGATACATTTGATCAATTAGTTTGACTGAACTTTAATTATATTTGCAGCATGGTAAAGCTCAGATGGGTTTTCAAAACTAAGTGATGGGAAGTCTCAGCACAGAATGTAGGAAACTTAAAGTTTCAAAGATTTCAGCACCTTTCCAAAAAAAAAGGAACCTACGCTGTACCGGTTTCCTGTTTATACCTATTTGTCTTCTCAAACTAGAATTCAGATCTTTTCCCTGAATAGTATCAGACACACAAGGAATTTGAGTGGATGCGCAAACCAAGAACCTGCTTGGAACAGGAGAAAAAGTGATACAGAAAGATTTTCAAGAAATATAATACTAATAAATTAAACCATAAAAATAATCTATAGGAGACAGAGCATCATGAATCTTGGCAGGGATTCTCATGTTCTCACATACTTGCTTGTTTAAGGACAGATCTAGTGCAAAGATGGGCTTTCACTTTAAGAGAACAGGATTTTATGACATTGTTTTTTTAAAAACAATCTTTTAGTGGACTGTGTGTCAGAGAAACACATAATATGCAAAGTGCATATGAAAAGTATGTTGAAATTTAATTTTTGAGACAAGTCATGTGAAACTAAATTAGAAGCTGTACTAAAGAATACACTACTGCATGGAAGTTAAATGCTTAACTATTTTTGAAAGATAATTTACTTTCTAATTACTCTTAATTTACAATAGACTACTTTAGATTTGTAGTGGCTGGTTTTCAGAACCAGAAATTATTGTACAGAAATTATATCCTTGTACTTACTCAAGTGGTGCCTTTAGTAGTATTAATTTTAATTAAGGCTATATTAATGTGATTTTTGCATATATGAAGATTTCAGTATTTGCAACACTGTTGCATAAGGAAACCTGTTAAATTTATCTGGTTCATTGCCCCCGTGCGAAATATTCAGAGTCAATATTGCTTTCTCATTTTTTTTCCCCCCAAAAAGGCTGGAAACTGCTGTTTTACAGATTCCATACAGAAAAATTTAGGTTATTCACTTGAAAAGAAGAGACAACAAGAAAGTCTGACCTTAAATCTCTGAAAATTCTGATGGCAAATATAGGTGACATTTAGAAAATTATTACCTGCCTTTTGACTTATAAGAAGATCCTTGACAGAATGTTTTGGATTAAAGCAGCAAATTTAGTTCACACAGAAACAAAAATCAATGTATAAACATTGTACTTATTAAAAAAATTCAAAAACTTCAGCTTATTCTCCTAGTTGCTCCCAGAACTGAGTCTTACTAAAAACCATAACATCATCTCATTTTCCTGTGTCCTTCCACCATCTCATGTTAGCTATTTCACAATTCCTGAACTCTCCATAATCATCAGTTTCAATGTGAGAACTTTCAGTTGCACTACTGCAAGAAAGCTGGCTTCTTTTTCCTCATCTGTCCCACCCTTCCTTACTGAAGTGTCAGACTAAATAACAATGCGAAATAATGTGAGTACAAACTCTTCCATAATGGTCTTAGTTTGCAGGCTATCTATAAGGTCTATAAATATCTGCCTCAAACAGATGTGAGCGTGGATCATAAACATTATAACAATTTTCTGAAAATAAAACATTGTACAAGCCTTTGTTTCATTACCAGAAGTGCGATTATCTGAGACTGCCAATTTCTGCTTTGGCTGCATTCCCTGTCTGCTGCAGAGGTAACTCCGTTGTAAGGATATACAACGAAACAGGTGCAAAAGAAGACATGAAAATTGTATGCAGAGACATCACTAGAGAAGTTCGATGGCACGATTCACATTTGTTTCCTGGAGATGTTTAAAAACTTTCTGAAAATATTATGATAAACCAGACAGAAGTGTTCCCTGGCTAAACAAGCGACTGGCCCAGAAAAGCCTAGAATTTGTAGCACGCGAAGTGTGAAATGAAGGATTGCACCACCTTAGCCAAGTTAAATTCAGTCTTTTGCCGAGTCTTTGAGGCTGATCTTGAAGGATAGGATGGAAAAGTCATTAAAAACAAAAGCAATAAAATAAAAGAAAAAAACCCCTAGAACAAATAACCACAAGTATCTGCCTCATGACCCTAGACACACAGTAATTTACCCACTGGCTCAGATGCTAAGGGTCATGTTCAGACCACATAAAATATAACTTTAAAATATAAACAGATATAATTAGACTAATGGAGATGGAATCTCATAAAAAAGCTAAATAAAGAGACAAGCAAAAGATACGGGATGCGTGACAAGGTTTAAAATATTTAAAATTACTGTTTTCCTAGTTTGCTACTAGGGAAAAATGGCATGAACACCTCAAATCCAGAAATCATACATATTTCTGAATTTTACATCATCAGTGAATTAAATTAAACCCAAACTTGCCCTCAACATTGCTGCTGTCCTTACCAGACACACCCACCCTGGATAATTTTTCTTATTGTATTAAATCACACAAATGTTGGTTTGGTTTTTCACAGATTCATAGAATTATTTACATTGGAAAAGACCTTTAAGATCACGAATTTTAACCCTTATCAATATTTGTTATTCATTTTTTCCACAAAGAAACATAATGTTCACCATAATTCAGCAAACCAGTGGTAGCAATGGGAACAGAAGTCTGGTGGATCAGGTTTAACCAAGCTACGAATGGCAGAATGGAAGAACTGGATCAAACCTTGATTCCTGCTTAATTAAATGACAGTGTAACTGAACCAGAGCCAGATTTCAAACTTTGGAGAGGGACACACACCAGAGTATTTTTCTAGCATATCTTATAAAGCTGTTGCATATTTCCCATCTTCCTTTTAAAAACAACTACACACAAACCTGCAAAATATGACTGCAATACAGCCAACATTCTGACAAAGCTCAGAGACATTGGAGAAAATAAAAAGTTTTTTCACCTTATTATAGTTAAGATGTATACTGATGACTTTCAGGAGGAAAGGATACTTCCCCTGCTATCTTCTGAATTAATCTGAATCTCAATAAGCACCAAACAGGCCTTTATTATGCATTTCATTTAAATTACATTAATGTGTAACTCAGAAAGAAAAGTGAATCATTTGTAGCAGCAAGACATCAGCTGTCCTTGCTCACTACCTAAAAGAGTTAATTTTACAGCGAGCCATGGCTACTCTGCTCCTACTGTATTTCATGCAGGTTTGAGAATGCTTCAGGGGATTTACTGTTTTAGTACCTGTTTGTCCCTTTTAAACAAGGGCAAGATTATGGGTTTTAAACAGAGACAATAATTTAGGAAAGCTATGAGTTCTTTCATTAAGACTTTAATCAGGAGCATGACATTTCTTTACAAACAATGGCAGTTTCATAATTTATTTTGCCTGGAAGGAACAGACTTCCCCAATTTAGCTTGATTTGTTAGTGCTTTTTGACTAACACCCTAATCCTCCTAACCAATTTTTACTCAGTTCCATAGTCTGTTATTAATAGAAGTTTCAAAATTATGAAAATGACACACTTTAGGCAGGTAGAAAGCAAAGCAAGGTTTTTAAGATATGTTTACTCTGCCATCAAAAATGTGTCACTATATGTGAATAATATTAATCTCAAACCTGCGTTAGGTACTGGCTATACCTTAGAAATAATGGCATGGACTTTATCCTAGGATCTCAAGGGAGTTTATACAGCTCTCCCTGACACACATTTCCATGGTTTTACTGCAATTGGTATCTGAACTAGTAAGATTAAAACTTCTTCGGGCATGTCTCTGCAGGCTGCGGTACCTACAGTTGAAGCTCAGTCATGCTCTTTCTACATAAAACAGCACCTGGAATTTACAGAAATGACCAATGACCCTCCACATTACCCTAAAATACACAGCAAAATGAAAAATTAAATACATAGTGAAACTGCAATTAAATATTGGAATGGAAACCCATCAGCGAGATATCAAAGCTCTTCTCTTAACTGCCTCTCAAAAGAAAACTGAAGAACAGGCAACTATTTGAAAGAACTCCTCTCCAAATCCACTTCTCTCTGATTCATCTCCAAGCATTATCTCAGTCTGAAAACCTAGGAAAAAGTTATGTGCGCTGGCCAGCCAGGTGATCAAAAGTAACAGCCATGATACTTTCAAGCATGTCTATCTCTCAGACTATGGCCTAAATCTTCTAGAGCCTCTGTAACCACCTGCAGGACTGACTTTGACTTGGGACCTATGACATAAAGGTGCTTTTTGAGGCAAATACTCTTTACACATCAAACCTTGGTTCACTTTCTTCATTTTAAAATTATCAGTCACAGTGGCATTTCTGATACTCAAATCATGCTCTTTTTCTGCAGCTACACTGTCACGTGGTTGTTCTTTTTCCATGACTACCTTTTTTGCAGTACACTGCTGCACTTCCCCGTTGGACTGATGACTTGGTTCCCTCTTCTATCCCTTTCATCACCTTGAAGTGTCTCTTTTTTGAAATTAAATATAGATTTAATATTAATAGATTATATTCTATAGGTATAGGTTCTGTACCAGCACTGTAACCAAGCAGGTAAGAAAGAAGAAACTAAGGACCAAGACACCTGCAAAAAAACCCGTGAAAAATATTTATTTTCTCATCTAAACAAACAAAAAAAAATTAACAAAGTATTTGGTTCTCAAAGTTCATTTCTAGTTAAAAAAAATCAAATTGGGGGGGATTTTAAACATTATTCTCATTGCCCTTAGCCTCTGGTTGTTTATCAAAAGATGAAAAACTGCAAATAAAAATAAGTATTAACACCAGATTCTTATCCAAACATTATCTAATTTTCCAAAATCAGCTCTCCAGAGTTGAAGCAACATTTCTGTGAGTTTTTAGTAGGCTTTTGGGGGGCTTGAAAAGCCATTAGAAATTGTAATTAGCTCTACCATCACCTTCCCCTTTTCAGTCTGTTCCTCTTTTATTTTTTATTCTTTTTAATAGAAGCTTCTGGCTTTTACTGTGACAGTAAAAATTCATAACAATGTTTTCAAAATGAGTATTTCACTAACTAGTGAGATGAACTGTTTGGCCGAAGTATGAACCTCTATATTCTTCTATTTATATGTCCTAGAGTCAGGATCCTACATTGCTGACTGTAAGCCAGTCTTTTGCTCCTGATATCTCCTAGGTATGTCTACAGTCAGATTAAAAACATCTGCTGGACTAGTCAGATTTAGCCACAGTTCAGCCAAAGCCCTTAATCAGATTCGGTTTCCTCTTGTCCTCGTCCCTTTAATTCTCTCCTTATTGTCTGCCTATATCTTAACTTGAAACTTCAACAACTCATCTTCTCTTCCAAACCTGGAAATAGCACCTCATTCCCAGATTGAAAACCCTTAGATCCATTTCTGCAGCTAATATAAAAGCTGTCTGCACCTTCAGAGTTTTCAGGTCCACAGAAACTTTCTATGTCTATTCTATTTGTAGCTCCCATCAATATCAGATGGCAGATTGTTTTCTTTGCTCCTTATTTTATGTCAGTGACTAGACAATAATGTCCCAGTCTTCTTGTATCTAATGCCTATGGTTTGAATCTTTCACTTCAAATGATTTTCTCTATCTGACGTTCTAAATCCTACCTAAAAATCCATTTCTTCTCCTGCTCTTTCAATTCCACAGTCACAAATGGAAGCTGACCCTGTCCAAGTTTTTTTTTTTTTCATTTGAAACTTTCTCACTGTATGCAGTGATACCTTCTACAGGTATCATCAATTGAACTTTCCTTCCCCAAAACAATTAATTTTAGTTAAGTAACTTTTCCCAGTATCACAGTGGAAGACATAGTCCATATTCAGTTTCATTGGTAACGATACCAAACTCTTTACAAAGAAAATGAAAGCTTGACTCTAGGTAAGAGAAATAGATATAATTCTGTAGTAAAGCAAAAAAAGTGTGATTATTGAGTTCTCACAGTTTAATTGGAAGTCTTTTGACATTTGACATTCTTTCTCAAAGTTTAGCTCTCAAAGGCAGTTGATTACGTAAGATTCTTTTTTTTAAATTTTGTTTCAGATGGATTTTGACAAGCAACTCAGGCAAATGTTGTTTAGACAGTGTATGACTCCCACAGCTCAAAGCCAACAATATCTAACCTTTAGGTACATTAAAAATAGCTTGGAAATATGACCAGAGTGAAATTGAAAGGCTTAGTGAGCAAAAAAGCAGATTAAAGAAAAAGACTTTTAAAAAGGTATTTTTAGCTATGTTGATAATTTTGGTTGTGTGACTCATACCTTGGTAAACCTTTGAGATGGCAATAGTCAAAGACAGGTATCTTCTGATTCAAGAAATCAGACACAACAAATCTATTCACTGAAAACCCCAAACTGAGTGTACACACATCTGCAGTCTTCAACAGGAGAATGATATAAACCATAGATCCTGCAAAAAGGGAGGTGGACCCATGGGCCCGAATACCTGGCCCTACAGCCCTTTTCCTTGTTCCCAGGCTACCCCAATGCTCCCCAGAGGCTGACATTTATCAGTGGCTCTGCTCACAGCCGGAGCGGCCCCACTGGCACTCACCACCGGCCGGTGCACGTCCCAGAATGCTCGTTCCTGGCTGTCAAGAATCTTCCTCTCTATCTTGTCTCTCTTCTTGTCCACTCTGTCAATGTTACAGGATATTTAAAAGAAACGGTGTTAATGACAGTAATTCAAAACATAAGAAGTGTCCAATCACTTTTCCCTCCCCGTCTGCTTTCAAAAAGCATGCAAAACCAAACCTCTTCATCTTCAAAGGAACTTACTTTGCTTGTGCTTCAGCTTGCATAAAAATAAACTCCCATTTCCGAGCAAATGCTCGCTGTAGCCTGGCCAAACTCTCCTGAAAATACATCATAATTTTAGTGAGTTAGGTTGTAAGTTATTCATTATTTAATAGCTTTTAGGGTATCTTTTCCTCCTCCCCTTGAATCCCCCAAGATGTAATACGTCATGATATCTGCGCCAGTGTAAATGTATGTTACTTATCTGATATAAAGTCTTCGCTTGACACCAAATGGGATGGAATACTCGATCTATCTACTTTTTAATGTCTCAGCTATTTTAGCTTTGAAATTCTGTCGATAAGGGTGGATGCGATCTTCAGAACATGGGATTTCTGAAGCATTTTTATATACTGAGTGCTGGCTGAGTAATTTTGTAATAATACAAAGAAACGTTCTTGTTTTGAAAGTACCTAATACTGAAAGATAGCAGCAGTACTTTCCATACTGGATGATCCACATGACAATTGCCATCAGTCATCTACAAAAATAGTTTGCATTGAACAATGTTGGCTACCTATCAATTTATTTAAAATGCAATAAAAAGAACCTATCAACATTTTGGTAGTATAGGACTCTTCCAAGAGCTCCACAGCTATCCTAATTTTTTAAAAACGCAGACTATAGTTCTTCACTACTGTACAGGAGATGTATAAATCCTAAAGCCTACTAATAATAACAGGAAGAAGATTTGTAAAAGCTTAGCAAAATTCTTTCCTCCAGTGATGCTGGAACAGCTTCAATGTCTGTAACAATCTCTGATTTTCCAATCTCTCTAGCTTAAATGGCAGCAGTGAGCATTCTGTTAACATGGAGAAGGCTGAGGTTCTTACCTTCCTCCAAAAAGACCCCAGTTATGTTTGTGTGTTGTTTTTACTGAGACTAGGAGAAAAATTGTCTGTAAAGTTCCTAACAAAAAGTGTTGCTTTAACTGTATTTCTATGCATTGCAAATGCATCTCTATGTCATACTTACTGAAAATAAACACTGTAGAGAACGAAGAAGAGGAGACTTTCTAGAGATCTTGTCAATGCCAGTAAAGGCTCTCATGGACTGTATACTGGAGATGAATTTTCTAAGGCATGTAAGTATAAAATTATGCATACCCCACAGTGCAGTACACTGAAAAGCAAGCTTGTGCCAGAAGAAGCAATAAAGTGTGTCAGCATGGTGCTGCGGCTGGAGTATTTGGCATGTTGAGAGGCCTGGCTGACTATCCTGCTATCATGTCACAATAGCACAGCTGGGCAGCTTTCAGCGCAGAGCCAGGGCTGTGCATGAATTTTATGTTGACATTTTCATGAAAAATTCAGGAACTTTTGGGGGGATATAGACGGAATTCAAGATCTCTCTCTCTTTAGCCAGTGCCACCCTCATCAGCTAATCAAACTCTCTCTTTTTCTATCTTCTCCTGACCCCAATTATCTTATCTTGCCTGGGGCACCACACAACTTTCAGGGAGTGGGAAGTGCCTCTAGTCTGACTCTCTGCGTCTCGTCTAACTGACGGGACAAGGACTCAAGCACCAGCATCACTTTTAGAGAATGAGATTTATATTTCTACAGCTACCAATTGCTTTTGAAAATGTTGCCAGAGATCCTTCATTCAAACCTTACATGGTGTAGGGTACGATTGCTTTCAAACACTGGTAGCATATCTGGGATTTGTGAACAGTTCTTTCTGATCCTGGCACAATGATCTGAGCACTAAGATTAGAGGTAGACCAAAATCTCAACTTTTGCCCAACGAGTCTTCACTACAGTCTCTGAAACAGCATTTATGACTACTGAGCACTGTCAGACCCACATGCAGGCAAAAGTGGATAACTAATAAATTTTAACATATAATGCCTATCTCCTGCTTAACATTATTTCACATGCTCATTAGGCCAAGGAGAGAAATTTACTTTTCCCCAGGTACTTACAGCTTCGTAGTCTGCTAGCTCTAGTCTTGCTTTGTTTTGCATTGTCCGCTTGCAGAGGTAAACAGCTGGAACAGAATGAAATAACACAGAATTTGCTACTACCTCGCAATCACAGCAGACCAGAAATCTAGAGGCTTCACTGCTATTTCACTGCTAGCTTTTTTTGCTTTGATTTCTCCCTCTATTCTAAAACACTTTTAATATGGGATCAATGCTAACGGTATTGTGACTAAAATGATGGGTCAGACACAGAGATTCATTAAATAATTATAAAATGTGCTTTATGCAACACACTTCATATACAAAATGCATGAGATACTTGGGGTGAGGTTCTTTAATGGCCAGGGAACTAGCACATAAAAGAAAAAATGGCAAAAATATTTTTTAAACTGTGTATGTATAACTTGTAATGCATAAGAGTTTTATCAGATGCTGCTGCTATATTAGTCAAATAGGTTTTTAAGAACATGTAGAGATGGGTTTATTTATTTTTACTTTATATTTAGAAATCACAAAATTTCAACCTAAGAAGATTTTAGCTAAAAATTAATTCCAGATAAAATTCAAGTCTCATACAGTATAGTTCTGGTATAACCAATATTTTAAAAAGAAAATACCGTGGGACCAAAAAAATGAAATAAGTTGTACCATGTATTAAAGAGAAAAAAATATTCTTTCATTTGTTTTCTAAATCTAAAGTCCTTCAGCTGTTCTGCCTCTACCTTATTTAGACAGAGCAGAATATTAACTAATAAAATGGAATACTGACAGCTAAATATTGAAAGGATGCAGGGACTAAAATGAAAATTAAGGCTACATAAACAGCACAGTTGCTTGACCCTGAATTCTTAATGCACTCCATTACCCTTGAATGAAGTACATTTCCAATAGACTATTTAGCAACAAATACTTCACTTCCACTCTGAATACTGTACAGTTTCCCCCACCAGTAAGAGGAGTGCAGCACAATTCTTCTATTGTGAAGTATGTACCCACTTCATTACTTCAGAGCACCTTATCTGTGAGATGGAGGAATCATTTGTTCATTGTAGGTAAGAAAACGTGAACTGTGGTTTAACTTTTCAAACTGGTCAGCAAAAAGGGTCCATATTTACTAGTTGTGATTAGCAATGTTCCTGCATCCTAAGTGCCAGCTTGTCCACTACAGGAGCAAAGAGGAATAACTTCATATAGGAATCTAACTCTTGCAATCACCGGGAAGAAGGAAGTGCTCATCTTATATTTAGCTTTAAATTTTAAAGTAGTCAAACAAATTCTATTTTACAACTCCATGGAAGCATTTATTTCTGACAAGTCACCTGCAAATGCATGCAAACCCAGTTCAGTGGATGCTATTTCAGTGGAACTGATGACAAGCACTTCTACAAACTCCTGCTGCAGTCACAGTTGTTACTTGATGTAAAATGAAGTTATATTTTAATGCATGTTTTGTCTAAGTTTTCCTCATTTTTTGCTGTTATCTGGTCTATCTTCTTGCACATTTTTTCTCTTTCCACTCCCATAGGAAGCCATGACCTCTTCCCCTATTCCCTGCAGTTCCATATCCCCTCTGGTTCCAAAGCAATGTCTGTGTCTACAAAATCTACAAATACAGATACAAATCCATGTCACACACCAAGTATAGCAGTCAAACAGTCTCTACAGCCTCAGTTTCCATGCATTTTAATATTAGCATACATTTACATACTGCATTGGCATGCATACTGAAATGTCACAGGAAAATGAGGGAAGGAATTTTGGACCTTTTGTACCCACATTGCATCCACAATCAGTACAGTGATGAGAGAATACTGAGGAGAGAGATGGTCTTTTGTAATTTAGCTTCTTTTACAGTGAAGCATTTTCCTCTCTTTTCCTTCGAAATAAGTTATTTCATTGAACAAGAAAAAAAATCCCTAAATCCCTTGAAAATATTAGCAATAAAATACATATTTACAGAAATGTATAGATAGTTTTATGAATTCCACAGGTAAAATTTTGTGTAGTCCAACCAGTCTTCTACCATCTGAACAAAAATAAAACAAACTCCCTGTTCTCTGCACTTGCTCAATCCCTTGTAAGCCATATTATTATCGTCCCTGTATAGGCACCTTTAGTTATCTTAGCACTTCCTTTAGTCCCATTAAGGGTATATTTCGAGATTAGCATCTCCTACTACCTCCAACAAAAGTCATTGCTGCAGAGGTGGCTGACTGTCCATCTTTCTGTCAGGATAGGTTTTAGTAAAAAAGCATCATCGGGTCACAGAGTTCTGAACACTGGCAAAACAAAGGCAGGTCACCAGGAGCAGGAGAGAGGAATTAGCTTGCCGAACTATTAATCTAATACTGTATCTAAGAAAACTCTTGTCTTCACTGTGTGACTGTGCTGCAGTATTGTCCCTGCGGGGTTTTTTTAATTATCCTTTTTACTCCAACTTCATAGCAAATAGTACATATAAGAATGCTTGTTTTTCATTATGAGCGTATCTTAGCCAAGACTCAAAAAGCCATGTTCATCCCTCAGACCTTTTTCTCTGGAATAACCAGATGCCCTCCCCTTCAGGAGCATAAAGGTTGCAATACCTGTGGCTTGGTTTCTTTATGTCAGATATGTTTCTATGTGACAGTGTGGATAAGGCAGAATACGCCCAAGAAAGATTTAGTCATTTGGGAAATATGATATATCCCCTGGTATAGAAGAAAATAGACCTGAAGGACAGTCCTATGCTTTAACTCAATTTACTGCCATTGTTGTATGCTAACAGCTACATCCTTACTATAGAAGTCCATGTTTGAGGATCTATTGAAGAGTTACTTTTAGTCACACAAGAAGTTGGCAGCAACTCAGGAATTTGAGTTCACCAGTTCACACTCTCGTTACCATATTCTTTGGCTTGCCTGTAACAAAATTCACTAGCACGTCAGAAAGCAAGAATACTGTGAAAATCACTCTCATTTTTAGCCAGAACATTTGAAGAGACAGAGAAATGAGGTTTTGTTCTGACTTTTAGAGCAATGGTATCTGAAATATGGATGCTCCAATCTTTTGCAGGTACCACTCCTTTTCTGCACCAAAAGACATGTGAAGTAACTGCATGTGTCCAGTAGCCTGACCTTGAGCATCTGGGGAGGACGTCAGTCAGTTTCATCTCAAAGCAGAGTCATGAGCCCTTAGCATTTCAGAGAATGACAGCGTCTGCTTTTCTAATCCCATGGTTTCTACAAGTTGTCAGTGTTTTTACAGCTTACACAAGTACAATCTCCAACTGAAAGCTCCTCTATTTCTTTATATAGTTCTCTATTTACCTACCAACCAAAGGTCCCGGTCAGGGCTCTAAGTACACCAAGGAGCTGTAATTGCCCTGAGACCACCCAGGGTCTCCAGTGAAGCCCACGGCACCCAGGAGCTGTGCTGAAGTCCAACTTCTTCCCCAGGCCTCTGCTTGAGCTTTGTTGTAGAGATGCCTCTAACCAGCCCTGTAACTTACCAATGCTGCCTTGGCTTCCTGGCTTGACCTTGGACCTTCCTGGTCACTTGAGACTTTGTCAGTGAAGACATTGCTCCCGCCTCCACCGTTGCCACCCTCAGCTCTTGCTTCCTGTCCCTTGCAGAGCTGCCCGCTCTTGCAGTTCCCTGACAAGAGTGCTGAAAAATGCTTTACATATGGATGAATGATATGCAAGGAACAGGGTCTGATTAATAACCTCAATTTGCTAAATATGGACTGCCACATACACTCTTATTTTTAGAGCCAGTGTATTCTGGTGGATTTCACAATCAACATAATTACCTCCACTAAAATGAATTATACGTTAGATGCTATAGCTTGTGCTTCAGAAGTGAGTGATTATCATGAGAAAAAAAAATTGCCAATAATTTCAGAGGCAGTATCAATACACAACATTTCATAATGAAAGATGGGCAGTGATGTTTATAAATGGGCATTTGGACCACAAACCAGTACAAAGACACACTTTGGTAGCTGTGCAGTAAATACAGAGACTACTTGCTCTTGAAAATTTTGTTCAGGCATTCACAAAACTTGGGCAACGTGTGAGCTTAAAGTGAGACTGCAAAGTGTTCTAGTGAGAGTTGCATGATAAGGGTGTCTGGGTTTTCCCTCTTCCAAATTTTTAAACCATTACACCCAAAATAGTCCATTTTCACGGTTAGCTACATTTGTTTCCTATTCTTGACTGTTCACTTGTACTTGAAACCTCCTAAGAAATCTCTATAGATTTTTTTCTTTAAATAAGATCACAGCGATAATTCATTCTAGAATTAAGAAACTGGACTGCATACACATTATACTACACACATTTGCTGAAAAAAAAAATCACAACAGAGCTTTCAAACAAAATTTAAAGTGGGGAATTTAAGCATGTTGTTAAACAGGAGTTAAATCTTCCCTCTCACCACAGCAGAGAAAAAGCCTTGGCTAAATTCAGTGGAAGTACAACTGGGCCTCTGAAGACCACAGATAAAGCCACCTACACATCCACCACCATGTACACAAACTTAAACTCCTTACATAATTGTCCCAGTGCCAGAGGTGTTACAGCTTGATTCAGCCCCAGATGGTGGGCGTAACTTTCAGTGAACGCTCATTATCTCCACTGAGGCCAGATTAAATTTATAATGTCTGTGAGTCAAAATTCTGGTTTCAGAGTCAGTGTGTATATGCCTAGTCAGTATTTAAAGAGCAAAGAAATACTGTAAGGGCTAAGGGTTTCAAAGTGCTCTGTGGGCAGGCAGAAGGTATTCCATATGCAAGTGCCTGCATCAGATGGAACATTATGGTACAATTGGCACAGAACATGACTGCAGGATGGAGAAAATGAAATCAACTATCATATTTAAACACCAGGATTTCTAGGGCTTTAGGTCACCTCTGGTTTTACACAATAAAAATATAAGTTTTGCTCTTTGCAACAGCTATTGGTTCTCACTTAGCCTCAAAAAAAAAGATGACAACTTTTAGATGGACAAATCGATCACCAATCAGCCTCGTGTATCTATATAAGAACTACACTCTTTAGTAAATGCTAATAACATTAAGTTAGAAGGAAGATCATGGTACCTTATGTGCACTAAATAGCCAAAATGGTCAAAAACATAACTTCTGAAATACTCCTCCCTTTCTCTACTTTTTAGTCTCTGATCACACTATTTCTATAGCATTTAAGGAATTAAATTTGATTGTAGGTTTAGAAGGTTAGAGGACTTTCTTGCATAAACCAGGGGCAAGAAAGAAACCAAATTTCAAACTACCAGAGAGCTCAAGAATTAGAAAAAGGCAAATTAATCTTCAACATACAAAAGTCTCTAGATGATATTGGCCTGGGAAAGTCCTGCAGGTTGACAAAAAGAGGAATTGAAGAGAGGTCATCCAAACTACATAAACTATGGGATCAGACAAAGAATTATCTTATTGACAAATCTGATTTAAAATTGCATCCATTGAATTACTTCATACTTCTTGATGTTACCATAATGCTTTCAATTTTCATTCAAGAATTTAACGCTCTTCTTTGGCACACACACAAAAGCTTTCTACCTCCTCTTAAGATTCAGATTTAAAGGGGACTCAAATGCACTTGTTAAAAGGCTTCTAAGAAGAGGAGATGCAACAAATCCAAATACACTGATTTTGCACAGAAGCCTCTTGGGGCATGTGCAACCTTCTGAACTGCAAAAATCACCTACAAAGGTGGCATCAGACAGTGGCCATTACTTGACAAAGAGGGCAATTACTCAGTGCCCACCTGGCAAGTGTCTATCAGTGGCAAGAGAGGGCACGACTACAGAAAAAATAATTTGTTGTCCCTGCTGCCTTCATGGCCTGAAAGCTCTAATTTCCATACTGATAATGAAACAGACAAACCTATTTAGTTTACTCAACACAATAATTTGAAAGCAATTCTGAAAATTATGAGTTATGTTTATAAATCTCAGAACTTATTTTGATAAGGAATTTTATCTCTGTTCATAGGGGTCCTAGATGCAGCTTATCAACACTTTTAAAATAATGCTCTGCAGAAAACATGTGCTTGGTTCAGTCACCTTTTCATACGTGTGCATACAAATGCATTGGCCAAACACATTTTCCATGTTCCACACTCTGTTGAAATAAATTACACATTCATGGAAAGAAAAAAATCAGGCAAGAACAAAACTCTGAACTGGTGAGATGATTGGAAAGCATCCAATGCCTCCTGCTTACAGAACTCTCATGACAGTGGTTTGTCAATGTCAGAATTAGTAAGGATCAGAACAAAATTCAGGACATGTTGAAGTGAGACTTTCATTTCATCATTTATATGACAGAGATAGCTTCTAATGAGTGAATTATGTAGCTCTGCAGAGAAATATAATGGGATATAATTTCAGAGTGGAAAAAAGTCTTGCAGGTCACCTCTTCCATCTTTCTGCTAATGCAAGTCTCTTTCCAAAATCTCAATTGATTCAGTTCTGCCCAGATTAAATTTTATGCATAGCAAGCACTGGCCCCAGACACATTTTCTGGAGGGACTATTCTCCTTGATGTACTGTTCTCCTCACTTAGTCCTGCCACCAAGATCTTGCTCAATATATTCCATATATGTAGTTTCTCAAAGCGAAATCACCCACTTAAGGAGCCACAACCCAGTCTTAGCAACATTACTCAAGTCTGATGGAAAGAGTTTGTTTCTCACTACACCTACAAATCCTGCAAATTCTGAGACACTTTGAGACAGGTCCTTAAAGGAGGGATCTCTATTAAAGACCTAAGAGGATTGCTTGTAGGAGTCATTGCTGACGTACACTGGCTGACATTAACTGCTGAAAAAATGGGAACTGGGCATCAAGATTCAAGAATCTTGAATGCCAAAGCTCCCCAGAGAGTATTTACACTATATTGGTAAATTTCTCCTCATTCTTACAGCATAAATTTTAGGAAATTTTTATTCATATCTGACAATTTACACTGAAGAAAATGCTACTCTGCTACAAGTTTTGCCCCAAGCTACTGATTCATATTTAGGGATTGATTTCCAGAGATGCTGAGCACATGCAGTTTTCCAGCAGAGTTCAAGTAAGCAATAGGGCTTAATATTTTTCAAACACAAATCGCTTACTCATAAGCTGTTGCCAAGGGAATCCTGCCTGAGCACTTGGGAAAATAAAGTATATAATGCACTCTCTGAACAGTTCTTCTTCTAGCCAGTTACTCCATGGAAAAGGGTGCAGCAAGATGTATGAGAGAGAATAAGAGAGAAAATTCCTGAAAAAAACCAAATTTTCCTAGAGGGATTTGAAGCTAGGCATGTAAAATTAGTAGGCAGTAAACCCTAGAGATAAAATTACATTAAAATTTTCAATATGTGAAAAACATGATACATGACTGCAATTAGGTTTTGTGCACTTTGCATTCTTTAGCACCAGGGTCCTGCACGTGGCTCGGGGCAATCCCCAGTACCAATAGAGGCTGGGGGATGAAGGAATTGAAAGTAGTCCTGCCAAGAAGAACTTGGGGGTACTGGTGGATGAAAAGCTGGACATGAGCTGAAAATGTGCACTCGCAGCCCAGAAGGCCAACTGTATCCTGGGCTGCATCAAAAGAAGCATAGCCAGCAGGTCGAAGGAGGTGATTCTGCTCTTCTAATTCCACTCTGGTGAGACCCCACCTGGAGTACTGTGTCCAGCTCTGGGGCCCTTAACACAGGAAAGACATGGACTTGTTGGAGTGGGTCCAGAGGAGGGCCACAAAAAAGGATCAGAGGGATGGAGCACCTCTCCGATGGGGAAAGGCTGAGAGAGTTGGAGTTGTTCAACCTGGCTTCAGGGAGACCTTATTGCAGCCTTTCAGTACTTAAAGGGGGCTCATGAGGAAGATGGGCACAAACCTTTTAGCAAGGCCTGTTGTGTTAGATCAAGGGGTAATAGTTTTAAACTAAAAAGAGTAGATTTATACTAGATATAAGGAAGAAATAGTTTACAATGACGGTGGTAAAACACTGGAACAGGTTGCCCAGAGAGGTGGCAGATGCCCCATCCATGGAAACATTCAAGGTCTGAGCAACCTGATCTAGTTGAAGATGTCCTTCCTCATTGCAGAGGGATAGAGTAAGTGACCTTTAAAGGTCCCTTCCAACCCAACCTATTCTGTGATTCTATGACTGGAGGATTGGCAGAGGAGAGGGAGATGAGCCAGGTGCCATGGCTCAGAACAGAGCAGCAGAGGCTGAACACAGAGAGGTCTCTGTCAGTTTACTCTTAAGTAAACCTTCCTTGTCAGAAGGTATCAATAGGAAAGAAGCTTTGTATGGATGGTCTTGTTAGCTGATTATCAAGGAAATTTAAAAAGGACAGGTGTTTGCTTTCATAAAAATGCTGGAGAAAACAGCTATGAGACAACTTTCACATAGCAAAAGTAAATGGTTTCCTTACTTTACTGTTACTCAAACTGGATAACAGAGTCATGAATATTAATAGAACTGCCACAGAAGTTTACAGGCAGCACTTATCCAGACAGGGAGCTTACACTTTTAAAGGGAGCAGTTAATTAAGGCACTTTTTTCCTGTAAATGCTGTAATTTCCTAGAAGACTGCCTTTAGAACACGACTTTACCTGGAAGGCTACTGAAAATATGTACATGTACAAAACTTGTCCTTCTTCACAGCACCAGAATTCAAGAATTTGCTTTGAATTAATAGAAAAATAATCTCATTTAGCATCATTTACAGATCACATTGTCACGTGCTCTTAAACTCATACTGCATTATTAGTTATTTACTGTGCTCTCCATAACCTACCAAGATTCTGCAATCCTCCTTCATTTTAACTCGTTTGGGAGAAATACACACACATGAAATTACACGGCTGAAACAGCATCTATATAGATATAGTTGACTTTTATCTTCTAATATTAGACCAAACCTCCTTAACACTAAAAGTGACTGTGGCACTTTCAAAATTTTTTTCTGTCTCTCCTTTGAACATACTTATTTTTTAATGTGCTGTTAACTGTAAGAAAAGGTCTGTATGTCACATACACTTTTGAGTCCAAACATCAACAGAAGTGCACTAGAGAAAACGAGTAAAATTTACTAATTCTTCTTCATGGCTTATACGTCTGAAATCCTTACAAGCTTCTTACATTGTCACAACTACGTTCATTTGTTTACTTAGTTTTAGGCTTGAGGTTTCCAAACACAAAAACAATTGCTATTTTGTTGTGAATGGAATTTTCTCCCAACCTTTTGTATTTCTTATTTATCTCATTCAAACGAGAGAGAAGCAAGGAACCGAATTCCTCAAATTTGCAACTGCTGTGAGTCACAACCTCCAAGAGAACCTGACAAGTGCCGTGAGAACTAAGGCCAAATGCATATGGAATAACAATTTCATATGCGGCATTGTATTTCCCCTTTCTGAGATGCAATGGACTTAACAAGACTCCATATTTAATTAATTCCTAATGACATGAACTGTTTTTAATCTGTCAGGAAAAAAAATGTCAGTTAATTGCACCTGTAGAAAAGAGAACATGATTACAGGTAGGTTGAATGCTCTGCCATTATCTGCATTCATTTCCAGAGGCAGCTTTCTGAACTGAGATTCAATTCTATTTCTCACAAAACCAAAATGTAATTCAGGAAAATGACTTATCACACAGGAATTGCAAATTGATTTGACCTACACTGGCCTTAACACATATTATTATTGTTATTAATGTGCATACTTCTTTTCATTAATAAAATCCCACTGAAACCAATAGGATTCTGCACAGAACAACGCATCCTGCATGGGTGGACTCCAAGACATACAGCATTAAAATGGGTATCTTCAACAGATGGAACCTAAGAACCTGCCTTTTTTAAAATTATTTGTAATTTAAGCCATCTCTCTTGACATCTCTTATAGCATGATTTTCAAGAAAAAGATTTTCAGCACTTTGTGAAAATTAACAGTTTCCTAGTAACCTCAGAATGATCGGATAAGTCAATATTTTGATAGTTACAATCAAAACCAAAGGCTACATGATTCCACTTTGACATACAATAAATTAATCCAAGCCCTCTTTTTGACACCAAGACATAGGACTGCGCTACAACTATATTATGAGAATAGGTCTGCAATTTCTTGCATTTGGGAAGATTCTGTTTTCATGTCTTTTTTCTTCACATTTTCTTCTGATAAATCTTTTTAAATTAAAATATTTGATATTACAAGCTCATGTGGAACAAGAAATGATACTTTAGAGAAGATATTAATATATTATACAAAGATGTAAAGAGTATTTCTTTCTTAGTTAGCTCTGGTAATAAACTAACACATGCAGTATCTCAATCTCATTTAATTTCTACTTTAAGATTAATTATTTTCCTGCCAGTATGCTACATTCTGGGCAGTAGCCCAGCTATGGGCGAGTGATGGTAATTGGCTGAGAGTAATTTTTAAATTAAAATAAAATTGTAGTGTGTTTTCAAAGACTTGTAAAATTAGGTCAATGCCAAAGAAAGTGGTTTGCTTTGTTAATAACTTTGATAAAGGAATATTAGAGAGAAAGCCTACTTCTTGCTGCCTTGAGAGACTCCTAATGCCTACCACAGTCATTAGTTTTAGGAAGTGCAGTTTTTAGTTTGTTCAGGGCAAGTCCCTGAAAAATGAAGCTCTACACAGCACCATAATACACGACAAGTACAAAATGTATTTGCGTATCTGTAATAACATAAATTCTATTAATTATATTTTCTAGGAAGTAACAGAATTACTGTGAAAATCTGCAGAACCTCTTGGGAGCATATCTGAGGTACAGATATCCTTTGATATTTGAGGATATCCTTTAATATCCTCAAATCGTTTCAATCTTACTTCAGATTTACTTTTGATTATTAACTATTATCTGTTTGATTTTTCTGTATTCTTCTGATGACTACTGTTTACTACCGTTATGTGATCCTATTTGCAAGCAGCTGTATTCAGTTTTCCCCTTATCTGCCCTCTCTTTATATTCATAGAAAGGTATTGGAAAAAAATCCTGAGGCCACAAGACAAATGTTAATTTCTGGGACTGGGAAGATGCTAATCTAACAAGAACCCTATTGAAAAGTTTTCTGGAACATTAATTTTCTTGTGAATTCTGTAGCATTAGCCAACTCTGGCAACACACAGCCGCCTTAGATAGATCCAGTGCAATGCTCTGACTGTGTTACACGGGGGAGCTGCAGGCAATTTTCTTACAGGCTTGCACCTTTGGCTCGTGACTGGAAGGAGCAATGAGATAGCAAGGTTGTGGGTTTCCCTTCCTTCACCCTTCACCAACTGGAACATCTTTTACAGGTCTTATATTTAAATCTCAAAAGCTCTCACATGAGTACATTTACTGTTCAACAAAGACACCTCCGTGCATTATGAAGAAACACACCCCAAGTTTAATTCTGTATTACTAGCATGCAAAAACTAGACAGATTATATAAGATTTCTTTTACTGACTGAGGTATGTAATTCATTGCGCAATCCAGGGATCAGCTGCGACTGGAAAGCTAGTGTTTCCTAATGTAGAATAAAGGATATTAATAGAAACTTTCTCAGCTTGATCTCAAGTTCAGACCTACTAAGCATATATTTATTTCTTAAAATTTCCCTGGTAATGTAATACACATTACAGCTGAACAACTCAATGTCTCTCAAAACCATAGTAAATTACTTTCTGATCTTTAACATATTAAGACACTATACTGAAGTACCCCTCTGAGAAAAGCAAATAACACATTCAAGGAAAGGAAAATAAAACATTCTAATAATTGGTAAAACGAGCATTTCTCCTTCAATGACTGATTTCCTCATATGGAGTGGGTAATCACTCAGGTTTGGTATAAATTACTCCTTTGTAGCTTTAGACAACTATTTGCTGGACATTGTCAAATGTCAACATTTTAAAGAAAGGTAGGTTGAGGAAACTGTCACCATTTTCAAACTCTACCTTGAAGGTACTCAGCTCTGCTGAGGGTCTCAGGTTGAAATTGTTTTATTTAGCAACACATTTGAAATTAAACTGTCCCCACTGTGGAAAGGAAGGAAGCGTCTATTGGACACATTCATCCCTGTGGCCTTCAGCTCCCGAGAGTTTTAATCCATATTACAAGTGAACATGCATCTACATTTCTGAAAAGCTGTAAATAGAGACTTTCAAAGTTTGAGTGTTTGAAAAGATAAGATATATGTACAAGTTTTGCTACCTAAATAAGTGACCTGGCCTTCAGATGAGCTGAATATTTAGAGTCCAGATTAGAATGAACAAAAGACTAGTCAGAGATAATACATTTTCTGTAAAAATAAGGTCACTATTTGGTGTACAGATGCACCAAATTTTGGTTATAATTTTATGAGTTTTTTTGTAATACTTTACTACCTATTATCTTCATATTTTCCTGTCTAAGCACATATCAGTTATTGCAATATGTAATTTATGAATAAAGCCCCAAGAAAAAGGTAAATAAGATATTTTCTAATATAGTTCATATTAGAACCATATTAGTTTCCATAATAAATACTTTTCCACATGGTGTATATCAGAAATAAGAGATCTAAACTAGGCACACCGTTGGGTCTGAATCTGAGAATAACTATTGCACAACCATCAATAAAGTGTCCTCTGCTTCACTGAGACTTTGTCACTGTAAATAATCACACTTCCTGGAGCAAACAGAAGATTTAAATCGCAAGGTAGGTTTTGATGAGTTTTGAGGCTTTCTTTTTTTTTTTTTCCTATGATCAACTCCAAATCTGACTTTAATAAACTTTTAATAAACTTTGAAAAGGTAACAACACTTTCATTTCAATATCAGCAATTCTTGCACAGGAATTACATGACATATAATGATGTTTTTAACAGTGGGATGATTAAACAAGTCAGACTGCAATGACATGTTCATTCATATAATACATTATTCCCGAAAGGAAAGGAAAGATTTCTACACTGACCATAGTCTGTGTTTTCCGGCTCCCAACAATTTGATGGCCAAAAATAGGGTGTCTATAGACAAAACAAAAAAAGTAGGGAACTCAAGTTAGACAATGCAAGCATTATACAGTCCTTGGATTGATACTGGTTTTCAGAGTCAATTCACATTTTTGGTAGATCTATTATATTGTTAACTTGACAATTTTGAAATAGGCATCAAACCAGAAAATTGCTTTTGTGTGCTTGTTTATTGCACTAGTGTCATAATAGCATTGAAAAAGAAGAACAAAGTCTTCTTTTTATGCTTAAAGTTAAGGGAACAAAACCCACAAGGTTAGGTAATGAGGTTGTCTTTTTCATCTTCCCTAGCAGCATACCTCTCACATGTCCTGAAGAATCAGTTTTAGAAGGTGAAAAGAGAGAAAATACTTTGGGGTGCATTCAGTTCTTGATTCTGGAGAATGACTAGTATATTTCATTAGTGTAAGATAATATACAATATTCTTTTCCTAGGAGTTATTTGTTTAAAATGTCATTAAACACAACCTGTTATCACAAAGTTATCAGAGCTCTTTTCATTTGTGGAAGTCTATTTATTTTCTAATAATTTACCAATTGTGGTTTAAAATGTGATTTTTTTTTTAATGGAAAGCCAAGAAAAGTATCAATAACTAGTTCAATACTATGCTTATTAAAACTGTGCCAAGTGTATTGTTAAAATAATTCACTTCTACCAAATAAAGAATATAAGAACACAGAGGCATTTTTCATACAAATAACAATTTTTTAAATGGTAATTTTTTGTTAAAATGCAAATTATTATAGTATTTTATACATAACACATTCATATAGATATACATACACACATATAAAAAGAATTATATATTATTTGAATATATATTGAGTTGAATCAACCTCACTAAATATGTGAACTGGTCTGAGTGGTATTTCAAAACACAGGTGCTTCCGTAGGAAAAAAATCTGCTCTACTCTCTGTTTCTTATTTTTTTTTCTCAAAAGATCTTCCAGCTGCAAAAATGGAAACCTCTCCCGCTGCCCACTTCCCTCAAAATTGTTTTAATGTTAATCTGGACACCAACAGGGTTGAAGGGTGACAGATTCACACCTACTGTCAGGTTAAATATGTATTGTGAAAAATCTCTATTGTCACAATGACCCATCAACTTTAATAGGAGCAATTTAGAACGTGTTATTTATCAAGCAACAGCAATGAGTTAAAGAGTAAAAAAGGAACTATCAGAGTCTAACTTCAAAGGCTGAGACGAGTTTCTTGTAAGCTGTTTTGTGCTCTGTAACTGAGCAGCAGTAAGTCATTCTCTTATCAACTATTCCTTCACAGTGCTGCTGAAATCAGTGACCAGTATAAGCACAAATGAAAAGAAGAGGAACCCCTAAACAATGAATGGTAGCACCCAGTGAATCCTGGAGAAGCAAAAAAGCTATAAAAGTAATTCAATAACATCAATCATATAAAGCATAGAGTCATCATCATTTAAATATACAGTTTTCAAACCTGGGGAGGGTGAACATTACTTCCTCAGAGGCGTGAAGTGTAGCTCAGGAGAGGCCCAAGAAGAAAAGCACAACTACATCATTTTCCTGCTAACAGAAACTTTAATCTCTATTTAGGGTTTCAAGCTGAAGTTCTGAAAAAAGGATGCAGTGAGGGTTACTAAATACATAGAAACCATGTCCGCCCAGGCAGCTCCTGAGCTGAAACTGGCTGGGGTTCAGATTTTATTCAGGGTCCGTAGCAGGAAGGGGCTTTTGGAGGAAAACATGAGCCACCAGGCACTAAACCAACAACCAGCCTTGGTTTTATCT
>JAOXJK010000023.1:40114322-40125226 GCA_025774025.1 Xenus cinereus | reverse complement strand
GATTTTATTCAGGGAGGAGTAGCAATTAAGTCTGCTGATTTTCAGCCAGTCCCATGAGGTTTTGAGAAAATCCCAAAACTGCTTTTGGAATTCATTTAACACCAGGCTATGAGGAAATACTATATATTCATGTAAGAGGACTCCGCTGTTTCAAACGTAAATTAAAAGCTACCTCCAGCCAGCAAGAATACTGCAAGAAATAGCTCTGAGAGGCTCTCAGAGATATTATATCAATCAAGGATATATCTGATATTACTATTTTCAGTATTTAGTTAAAATAACGCATTAAACTTTTATTGGGACTTGCACATTGGTGGTAGAGGGAGTGTGGGTGCTAAAGAGAATATGGGAAAGGGGGCAGGATCTTCAATATTGTGAAATGTCACTTTAGCTCACTAGGAGGCAGAGGTGGCCAAGGTTTTTCTGAAGGATGAAAAGGTGCATCCCAATGGCAGGACCTGCTTCTAATACCGGGACTCAGTTCAGACGGATGCTGACAAGTGTGAAAATGCACCGGTGATACTTTTTCCTTTCTGAAGCTGGATGAAACTTTCGAAGGAACATATAAAATAGATTTTGTTCCATTAGAGAATACCCGACCAAAACTTTGCAGGTGTGCAGTACTTGGAGTGAAAGTGACTGACTACAGGATGAGACTGGCGATCTGCAAAGACGAGCACAGCAGTATGAGGGCCAGCAGGGTCAGAGTACAGGCAGAGGAGGTCTCTCAGGAAAGTAAACCGAGTGACAAAGAGAAGGAAGGGAGATGGCAGTTATTGAAAGAGACCAAGTACCTTTAGAGAGAGTGTAGTGACAGGCCAGTGTAACCACACTGCAAATCTCCAATCAACTAAACATGAAAAAGAGATCATGGGAAAAGCACAAATTAACATGTATGCTACTAAGGATGAGTCTAAGCCTCCCTGCACCACCATCCCTCTGGAGCTAAAAGCAGAAAAGTTAAAACAGAATATAAGTTTTAATTAGCAAAGCACATAATAAGTCATAATAACAGGTTTCAATAATGTCTTATAAGGTAAGCCAAAAAGAAATGCCAGTTAAAGGCAAACAGTTTAATACGAGAAAAGGGTTCAAATACTAGTTAGTACATGTAAGTACAGAAGATTATTAATGCCTTCCTTGTTTCAGTGTCCAGAAGAAGGGATGCTGTGAGCAGATGAAAGTTTTCCTGCCCAGGGAATGACACCCAGTAATGAGCTCTCCTTGCTGATGCTCTAAACTGGGCAGGCACGAGCTGTATCTGAACTGGAAGCCATGACCCAGCCTGCACAGTGCTCGGATGCATTTAATGGGACCTGCTGAGAAGCACAGCTCCTCAGCTCAGGCGCTGCGAGGTGGCCGGAGCTGGCCTCCAGCCAGCTGGCTCCCAGTGGGGACAAAGTTCAGGTCTGCCTGCAATCAACTCTGCGAACATGCCCAAAATTAATTTTGACATGAAGATAAGACTACAGGGCAAAGTACAGGACGGGAAAAAAGAAAAAAGAAACAGGAAGATAAATATTTATATGAGGTTAGACAGTTCAGGTTAGAGGCCTGATGAAATTCAGCCCAGAATGCTTAAGGAATTACTGTGTCTTCACGTGGGTAAACTGTGTTCATTTGCGGAAAACAAAGAAGCCTCACCAAACTAAAGAATGGCTTCTGGTTCCCCAGCCCTGTGAGTTTTATGCATGTGTAAATATTATGACGAAATTTTTACTCTGGTACTTCTCTTTCTCCTCTGTCTCTAACTCTCTATACTACCTAGTATCTAACTGGCAAGGGTTATCAAAAGTATTGGATAATCTGCCTGATGTCTAAAGAGGCATAAGTTACCTGAAAAGCAAGTAATACATGGAAAAAATATTCATTCAAGTAACCTTTGAAACATGTGCAGTAATTAAAAAAAAAACCCAACACATAGGGCAGCAGAGCCACAGAGGACTACCACAAGGGAAGATCTACCTTGTTCAGAAAAGGGGAAAAACTGGAATTTTCTGTATTCTAATCTTTCTGGATCTAGTGTCTAGATTGAACAACTGTAATATGCTATCCATTTTTGAATCTTTAAAAGTTAAATCTTACTAAATTTGGGTTTTTTTAGAAAAGCATATTAGTTCACTAACAGTGTAACGCCCCTACTAGATGAGAAATTAACAGTAGATTTGGCCAAAGCAATGACCTACATTACTTTCTTACCAGCAAGTAAAGAATTACAGTACCACCATAAGATATGTGCTCAAAAGCTGATAAAGTTGTATTCAAAGAGTAGACAACTATTGAACTATTGTTCAATTTCAAAGCAGGAAATCTCATTGGTGGGTGCAGAGACAAGGAAAATTCTCCTAAAACCAGGCACAAAAAAAAAAGTGGTAAGGGACAGAAAGAAAGTCCAAAAACTCAAGAAGAATTTTTTAAAAAACCTAGACACTGAAAATGAAACATGATAAGAAAATCAGTTTCTGATTAAAGGATTTTTGCAATGGTGTGATTGTATGGAAAAAATTCCATCAACAATAAACTTATGTGTAGTTTAAATGACTGATGTTTTCCCGAAGGTGCATTCCACATTTTCTTGCCTAATTGCTTGGTATTAACAGTCATAATGTTCTGGTCTTAATCTACCTCGCCATGTGTTATGCACACTGGATAAACTAGAATGCCCCTTGATAAATTGTAGCAATAAAAGTAAATCTCAAGCAACATTACTCCTGGCTGAGAAAAGACCCAGGGAGAAACCACATCACAAGGCTCCCACAATAATACAATAATTTAGTTACTAGAAAGATGCATTAACATTTTGGGAAAATGTGTATCAAGGCCCTCTATTCAGGCTGGCCATTGAATGCACCTTGCCTGTCTCCAATCTTCAGAGGCATGCTCTGAATGCAGCCCCACCACCCCCAGCTGCAGTCCTCCTCAGCCCAAGCTCCTCATGGGCTCCTACCTGCCTAGAGATTTACTGTCCCAACCTCTGCAGTCAGAAAAGTTAACATCGAGCTTGCACAAGGTCCCAGACAGAAATCCTTGGAATCTTTGACTCCAAAAACCTGATTTTCCTACAAATGGAGTCTGAAGTTTACTTTGTCCCTTAGATGTTACAGACCTCAAATAGTTTAATCACATAACATATGACTGTAATGTATGCGCTGAGTTTACATCTTTCCACTTCTGTTACAAAAGTCCTCACACAATTTCACAGTCCAGATTTTTAACAATCCCTTAGAAGAATTTGCTAGAAAGATTCTCCATTAAGACTGAAGGAAGATGATTTGCCTTGTTCAACAAGGAAAGATTAGGAAGGAAGAATCCAACAAGATCCCTAGTCCCAGGGAATAAGGTCAGGAATAAGAACAGTGCAAAGGAGAAACGTTCCTGCTCTCATTTGATTTATTAAAAACCTCCCACAGCAATGCAAAGAGGCTCTGCCCACATAAATGGCCTTTTCTATACCTGTACTATGCAAACAAAGCTTGGTTTAACTATTTCTTGCAACTCACATATCCTACGTACATTGTAGAAGAATTGTAATATCATTTATTCCTATAGCACAAACATTACAGAACCTATGTGCTTTGTTTCATGATCTGGAAACCACACATAAGTGAATATTTTCCCCAGGAGAGTTATGGACGTGGTATAACACGTTTTACCTCAATACTACCATTTTCAAAGAAAAGATTATGAAATATCAAGGGTTGTTTTTGTGAAATGCATAAAACCTGAGGGAATTACCATACTTAAGAATTTTACTTTTCCTCAGAAGAAAATGTGAAGCAGTTCACCATGGACAAGTATTGAACAGAGAACATTTGTCATTTTGCCATTGCATCCCACTTATAGCCGGAAGGAAGGTGGGTGGTAGAACGGTTTGGGGAAAGTCAAGTACTGTTTATCAGCCCAGGCAGAAATAATGCTGCCAGATTTTATCAGTACGCTTTTAAGGCACTTTGTTTAATTGTGTCTGTAATTTGAATAAACAGCCAGTACAAGTCAGCAGCTAGAGAAATAAGTCTTACCTAGCACTTCACATGTGATCATAGAGCCATTTAAGCATTGGCTGTTACAAGAATCTTTCTGCCATTGATGGAAAACACATACAAATGCATACTGTTTCTCTCACACTGTTCACTAATATCATTAGGTAAACCTAATCACAGAAATCCATAATCCTTTTGCTAATAAAGTCATATGAAACAAAATCCTGTAATATAGCACATAGTCTGCGCTTAACAAATTGGCAGCAGCCGCTGCTATGCATCGTGAGCAATCCTGTGATAAAACAAATAGATCTGCTTTGGCCTTACCATAAAATCAATCAATAATAATATCTGAGCTAATTAAACAGCCACTTGTAAAAATCAGTGTTGCCCATCAGCTTTTATAAAAAGTGATTAATTTCTATGTATTAAACTGTATTACTGAGGAGGGAAATCAGTAAGCATCTTTCAGCTACCCCTTGTTGATAGTAATAAGAGAAGAATTGTTGTTTCTGAAGCTGCTTCACTCCATGAAATATTTTAAAATCTAATTATCGGAATGGGAAAGGAATATTCAAATCACTCATAAAACTTTCTTTGCGCATTACTGCTATTCTTCTCACAGGCAGCAGGGTGTCTTTATAAACAGCAGAAATCAAATCTTTGCTAAAAAAATAGTTATATACAATCTCAAACAGCTTGCATGATGGATGGCAGAATTCACAGGCATTCAGTTTTACATTCACTGCAGTTGACTTACATGATCTCCTGGTAAAGGAAAAGGGTAAGATCGCTGGTCTAGCACTGTCAAGCCCATAGAAGAAAGATGCCAGCAAGTAGTGCTCCATGGTGCTCAGAATTATTTAAAAAAAAAACATTGAGAAGTTGGAAACAATAAATATTTTGACTCTATGACTCCTCTTTTCTAACCTGGAAAGGGGATGAGCACAGAAAGCATTGGGAGGGAGTGTGTCTGAGTAGGGAGAAAAAAAAGAAAAAAGGGCACTGACATGGCCTTCAGAAAGACACATGGATTTGAAATTATTTTTCCCTCTTTGAAACCTAAATAGAACTTGTATATGACGATCCTGAGCTGAAGAGACAATTAATTAGTCCTCCCACCTCCGATTGCCAAAGAAAATCTGCCAAATGCTGGATAAGATAACCTGCTTCTTTTTTATCTGGTTTCCAATAAAATCCTTCCCTCAAAGCATGGTAGACGATGCAGTAGGCTGTGGACAGTGGCTGGGGAGCTGTGATGTTCAGTGCCTCAGTATTCAGAATGTCCAGAGGCTGGCCCAGGACTGAGCCAAAATGGTAGTTACTTGAGCAGGGCTGACTTAGAGATATAAGGGAAGCAATGTAATTCCACCTGAGACACAAGGATCCAGGACACTTCACACCACGCTATTTTGCAGCAAAGATATTCCAAGATGCTTACAGTGATTGCTATATATTTTTATCCCAATTTAGGCGTGGTGAAACAAGGCCAGAGAGGTTAAATGTGTTTGTCGAGAAAGTGGTAGAACAGGAGAAGACATCACAGGTGAAATCTTCATCTTGCCAAAATCCATGAGTATTGCTATTATCTTCACCAGACTCACGCTTTCACAAGAAGCTTTTCCCATTTTCACACTTTTCCTCAGCTATTTATGCCTTCCATCTTAAAAGTAACAAAACATCAGCAGAACCAAAACTTCACCTCTGAAAATTAATTTACATTAAATCACAAATCAATCTCATCAAAAATGGGAGTGTGATTATCACTAGCCTCAGGTATCCTAGGTGTTTGTTTAAAGACAAGAGCTATTGGGAAACATTATTTTTCACTACCAGCATTGAGATACTTAGTTTGCACGTGTAACTTGTAGAAGAAATCTTTCCCTGGAAGTCTGTTATAGAAGTTCAGCAGCTGAGAGGGTGAGTTGGGCCTTCCTCACTAGGACAGACAAATTATCACTTCTGTGGACACACACAAAAAGTTTCAGTGAGCAATATCTGGCCCCAGGAAGATCTGCCTTCCAAGGTGCACCTCACTTTTCTTATACGGTCCCCTCACACCTATTTTCTCTCAGGTAGAGGAGGGTGGTTAGCAGCTATTCAGCTCCTTGTTGGGTTCCAGCCTCATATTACTATTAAACGGCAATGAAACTGTTCAGGATGGTTCAGGAAGCACCACTATCCCTTAATTTTCTGCTTTGACTTGTTGAGACTAGTAAGAAATTTCCTCTCTCTGAGAAAGGCAATTAATATTTAGATCCACTCTCTTTGAATTAAATTGTTATCACAGAAACTAACCTAATTACATCTGAGTAGGTCAAAGAATGATCCAGAATGATTTTTTTTATTTCTAGGGCCACCTTATTTTAAAAAGCAGACACAACTACAATTTTACAGCCCTCCTGATGGATAGAGTAATAACTGAAAAAGGATAAATTTTGCCTCTAAAAGGGCATTTACACAAATGAAACACAATCTTCACTGCTTCTAGCTATTTCTTTACAACAGAAGGTTGTTTAAAACAAACTGGAAATAATTTTACTGTCAGGAGGGAATGCGTCACCCTTTGGAAAACAATGAATGAAGTGCATGGAGAACATTACTGTAGTTAGCCTGGTTTTGGTAGGTCAGGTTTTTGTATTGCAGACAGAGATTTCTCTGCAGGGATGGCTTCTGAACTTTTTAGTGCTGGCAGGTGCAAGGTTTTCTCTTTCTATGAAAATATCCAGAAATTTGTGAATCCTGTCCAATACTCAGGGGGTCCAATTTCCAAAGCACCTGAACAAAAAACTTTGTTGCAAAACTTTTACAGTCAAACTTTCCTCCTTTTGAGTATGTTGTCTTCATCTTTCAATTTAACAGCTTCAGTAACAGATTTCATACTAGCCTTATTATAGTGGGGAATGTGGGATTGTAATGACATAAATTCTGCTGATACAACTCTAGTTAACAGCATGACACCACTATGAATTTTTTCTCATGCTATACATTAACAGTTAAAATTGTATTGTTCTAACATTGTTAGCACAGGAATAGCAATACAAAAGGTACCACAGAGCAGCAAACAACCAAAATACTGTAGATATATACTAAGCAACACTTGAGAAAATTCTCTTCTTTCATATGCATATGTCAAATAGGTGCCAAACCCTTAACTTTGGTAAATCAACTTTGGTAAATCATTTTACAGTCTAACCCTAACTGAAGCTTCATGTGCAAACATGTAGGGTCCAGACCTCTCTGAGAAAAGCCAGGCAGTGTAGCTTCAGTACTCTCAGTTGTTCACAGTGCAGCTAATTCTAATCTATACTTTCCTTCAGTTGAATTATCTTGCTAGCAGAGGTGCTCATTTCCCATGTTTGACATAGCAGCAGGCCAGCAGCTGTGCAGAATTCAATGACCCAGCACTCCTATAAATAAGCCCTATTCTCTGCAAAATGAAGTTCTTGGATATTTTCTCTCTGGATGCTACTTATGGCAGAGACAAGCCAAGAACTGGAGCCTCAACCATTCCATGATTTCTTTCCACTTCTCACCTCATAACAACATCAGTGCCTTTCCCTCAACAGTAACCTCCTAATTCTCTTTCTTGCCAGACTGTGCTGTTCATATTTAATCATATTCACCCAAAGATTTTGGTTTAGAGAAAATACTATGAATGTTTCTCTTCGCTTAGGTGGGTCTATAGAACTCAAGCAAAAATATTGATGAAAGTATTGTACAGCAATTAATCTAATACAATGTTTGAGATTATGATTGGTCTCCAATATACGACAATTTTTCTTCTGCATTTTAAAGACCATGTCGTAGTTTAGGCTAGATGGGCAGATGACAGACAACAGATGCTCTACCCCACCTCTCGCTCTGGGGAGACGAAGGAGAGACATAAAGAGATTGATGATTTTAGAAGGAACTAAACTACTCTAATGAACTATTAAAATACAAAGAAAATAATGAAATAGATACAATATATTCAAGCAGTATCAAGCTCACAGGATGATGTCACCGGCAGGCACCAGGGAAGTCCCAGACTGGACTCAGTGACAGACGGGAACTGGATTCCAGATCCAGAGTCAGGAACACGTGAATCAGAATCAAAGGCAGATGAACAGACAGGGACCTCTTCGGATGTAAGCCATTGAAGAAAGAGGGATGACCCTTTGATCCCTCAGCTTTTACACTGAGCATGGGGCAGATGGGATGGAATACCCCTGTTGGTCAGTTTTGGGTCACCTGTCCTGTTCACTCCTCATGTCCTGCAGGTGGGACCCCTCTACGCTTTTCTGTTTCCCACCCTCCAATGGGGCAAATAACCAAGTTAGCTGACCTTGGCTGTTATAGAAATAAGTATAAGCAAGAGCCTCTCTGCATACCATTCCTTGGCATTAACTATAAGGATAGGTCTTATTGTCACTCTTACCACGAACAGTTTTCTGCACAATATGCTGTTAGTTTCAGAGAGTTAGAAGAAGCTTAACTAAGAAATAAAATTACTGAACAGAAACTTGGTTCTATTCTACCTCAAACCAGGACAGACCACAATCTCAGTTTTACTTTATTCTTCATGGCTTCTTTTTCAAAAAATGTTTAAGACAAAGACAATAGATTTTGTGCTACCACATATTTTTTCTGTGAGTATTTAACACAGAACTAACAGAGCAGGATTACCAAACTGTGGTATTCAACTAATCAATTTCATAGTGATAATAATCATATCTTTTCAAAGGAACAAATATCTAGGGAAGATCTTGGAGCAGTTGTTGATGATACCTACCATGAAGACCACCTGATAGGAAGAGTGATACCGAACATAACCACCGTCGTCAAAGGTGGCACATGGCAAGCAAAGTTAATTCCTTCTCTAGAATATGTAATCAGACACTGTGCAATCATACTTGTTTCAAGTCATAGGTAGTATTGCTTTGCAAACTTCTAGCTCATTATTCATTATTAGAGTAGCAACACTTCTTGAAATCTACTATAACAAAATGCAATTATATAAGTATCTGTATAGTATACGTGTAGGTATAGTTATACATACATATATAGCCTTCCAGCTTGTCCTGAAGCATCTGCATGTTTGCTGTATGCAATGGGACTAACAGATCAATGTAGCAATATGTCTGCATTTGTTTGAAGAATACATACTACTTCAATACTACTCTGTTACCAATAAGGAAATCCTCACATAAGAAAGAATTTAAATATTAGCCTCCATTTTTTATCAGATTTCTGCTGTAGGCTTAATAAGAAAAATACCTCCCCCTTTCCAAATTAAGACTATGTTAGGAATAAGAGTCAATAAGATAATTTCATTTCTTTTACTGTATTTCCAAATACTGTATTAACTTATTTAATGAGACATACTTCCACACTTTGCATTATCACAGTTTTCCCAGGGATGAAAATGGTCACTATCATTTTAACACTTTACTGACTTAATTTCTAAATAAAGTATTTCTATCCTTTTTTACTTTAAGGGGAATTGCCACCATTTACTAGGTTACATAAGAGACAAAGTATGGTTAAAATTTGCTGTGAACCTTTATGTAAGGCCTTTAATATAAGCCTCCATCTGCACAAGTCAAGAACATATTGAAAACATTTACCTGGAATCGATAAAAGGTGCCATCATCCTTTAGTGTTAGAACATGGTCTGAGATCGGAAAGAAATAGCCATGTGCTGCCATCAATGTCCCCAAATGTAGAGCTTCCACTGTTTGAAGAACAAAAGAAAGATAAATTTAAAAAATTAAATACCTTCTTTTCATCAGTTTAGTTTTCTTGTTCAGTTTCACTGTAACTCCTGCAGATGACCACTTGACTCTCAGTCAAGGTCCTGCCATCACGGAAGTGCTGTCTTTTTCTATGTAACATAATGATGCAACGAAAAAAACCCCTCTACTTTCCTTAACTATTAGGTATCCCATTTGTAGCTGCAGTTCCACTACTTACATCAGCATTAGCAGGTAGCAACCACAATCTCCACTCACTTGTTTTGAAGCTGAAAACAGCTATGATTTTGACCCTAATGGTGCAGCCTGTTTTTTCTCTTCAGAACAGTTTCAGATTACATGATGTTAAAATAGCTGATTACAATTGCATGATGAACTCTTCACTAGCTTTATCCAAACTACACTAAAGGATAGAGATTTCCTTCAAAGTTTCTCATTACTGGGAAAATAACAAAGGATCACAGAATCACAGACTGGTTCAAGTTGGAAGGGACCTCTGGAGGTTTTCTGACCCAACCCCCATGCTCAAACATGACCACCTACAGCCAGTCACCTAGGACCATATCCAGATGACTTTTGAATATCTCCAATGTTTGACCTTATGGTTGACCCTACTTTGAGCAGGGGGTTGGACTGCAGTCCTCCTGAGGTCCCTCTCAACCTGAGTGTCAACTCTATGATTCTAAGTGAGCAGAAAGGAGCAGAAAACAGTGATGGAGACACCTGGAGAAGAAATTATTTGAAAGTTCCTGCCAGAACAGCCTATAATCCTGACAAGGGGTAAGAGCTTATATTTCTCTCACTGACTACTGAGTCATATATGCAAGTATATAGTCATTACTAGTTCTCCATGCAAAAAATGGAAAGAATGACTTGGCCTTCTCTGGGTTACTTAAAATCTGAATTATTCCCAATATCCCTTCTTCAGTTATGTATGGAGATTAAGGTGGTTTTATGCTCACCTCAAACAACCAAACAGCTAGGATGAATCTACACTAATTCAATGTTAAGGTATCAGAGAGATACCTTAGCCATTAAGAGTTAATAAGGACACATAAACTTGTCACATTGCTTTTTTTCCTTCAGCTAATAGACAATTAATTTTCATTTTTTTATGGCTATCATTTCAGCAATGTATTCCAGCATTGCATAAATATAAATGCACAAATATGCCTTTTTAATAACAAAT
>JAOXJK010000023.1:40073450-40107058 GCA_025774025.1 Xenus cinereus | reverse complement strand
GTCGAGATCATCGATAAAGACGTTAAACAGAAATGGTCCTAACACTGAGCCCTGAGGCACACCACTTGTGACCGGCCACCAGCCAGATTTGAATCCATTGAGCACCACTCTTTGGGACCTTCCAGTCAGCCAGTGCTTGAGCCAGCAGATGGTATGCTCATCCAGGCCGTGTGAAGCCAATTTTTCCATGAGAATTGTATGGGGGACAGTATCAAATGCTTTTTGAAAGTCCAGGTATACAGTATCAACAGCCTTTCCTTCGTCCAGTAAATGCTAAATGTAGGAGGAAGACCAAAGAGAAAGCTAGAACATCTGCTCTAAGTGGGGACTTACCACTATAGCTATAGACTGCCAAATGGAAAGAAATCCAGGAACAGCTATTTACTGAGGAAGTACTTTCTTTATTCATTTTTATTTTTTCCTCTCCCAAAAGCTAAGTTCTTTCCCCACAATGAAAGATAGCAGAGAGTAAAAACAAGGAAACAAAACCCACCCAGAAGCCAAATATTTATGGCCCATTAATTTAATTCAAACTTCAAAATCTTGTAGCCTGCAATAAAGTGATACAGTTTAAACAAAATTAGATTGGTGTCTAAACACTGAATCATTTATGAGCACATTACATAAATATATTTACATTTTGTGCTACATTTTTTGCATTTGGCCTAAAATGCAGCTCTGGAGTTTGACACTTTAAATTATCTTTTCCTGAAATCAAGGCCTTTGGATAATAAAAATTACTTTTGTGTAAAATGAAAATAAGCTCTGCAACCTTTCTAACTAATTTCAAGATGCAACTTTATTTTTTAATGGCTTTATTTTAATGCTATTTTGGAATAAATAGTAAAAATATTTGTCAAACAATAACATTTAATCTTTGTACCTATTTTTTCTCCATGCAAACTTTTGATTAGAGTATACCTTCAGATAGATTTAATTCTGTAAATTAAAATGAATATGCTTTATATGTGAGAATGTTGAGAGGGATATGAATAAAATATGATAGTAGCTATTCACTTGTCACTTGTGGCTGAGATCATATGGATTTGAAAATGGAGCTGGAACGTCTTGTCATTCAGGTACTTGGAAAATTATGTCTGAAGCACAGTGGGATTACTGTAGCTCTTCAAACTTTCTATTTAATATGTAGAATCATGGAATTCTCTATGTTGGAAGGGACCTTTAAGATCATCCAGTCCAACCATCAACCTAACTCTGATTAAAAACAAAACAAAAAAATCCAAACAACCAAAAAAACCACCACATCACTAAACCGTGTCTCTAAGCACTATATCAACCCGTCTTCTGAATGCCTCCCGGGATGGTGCCTCAACCACGTCCCTATGGAGCCCATTCCAATGCTTAATAACCCTTTCAGTGTAAAATTTTTTCCTAATATCCAATCTGAACCTCCCCTGGCATAACTTGAGGCCATTTCCTCTTGTCTTACTGCCTGTGACTTGGGAGAAAAGACCAACCCTCGCCTTTCTACAACCTCCTTTCAGGCAGTTGTAGAGGGCGATAATGTCTCCTCTCAGCCTCCTTTTCTCTAGACTAAACAATCCTAGGTCCCTCAGCCTTTCCTCTCCAGACTTACTAGACTTGCTCTCCAGACCCCTCACCAGCTTCGTTGCCCCTATCTGGACCTGCTCCAGTACCTCAATGTATTTTTTGTGGTAAGGGGCCCAAAACTGGACATAGTACTTGAGGTGGTGCCTCAAATATTTATAAATATAGTTGATAAAGGAATATCTTAAGTACAAAAAAGAAGTAAATGTAACTATACAGAACATTGTTGTCTTGATTTTTCGACAAATCAACAGATAACTCAGACACAAAAATAAGATTCCACTAGACTATCTTTTTGCAACTTGACATAAATTTCATTTATTAAGTTTCAAGTACTGATGAACACATTTCATTAACACCAAAGGAATTTCATTCACACTGGAGGATGGCATGCTTTTCCATGTGTAATTCCACCCACAAGCAAACTGACAATCACTTGAAGTCAATCTGCAACTCCTCCATATATTTCAAACACTCTTTTCCGGTTAGTAATCATGGGTGATCTATTTAAAATCATTTTACATCCCCAAAAAGATCTTCATGAACTTCTATATGCCCTGCTGACATCAAGGATCCTTTGTGCAGTTTCCCTTAGGGTCCCTCAGATGGCCTCCAAGACTCTGAAAACGAAGACACAGCTTTGTGTGATGTGAATGAACCTGCAGTCTGTTCCCCAGAATGCCATGAAAACCCAGACAGGCAATTTCCTGCCAAAATCTCTCTGATGCATTCTGTCACATTCCTAGCAGTCTAAACAAATTTGTGTCATACCAAAGACAATAAAGAAAAGTGGAAAATGAGTCCTTTCCATGTGTAGTAGAAGCAGCCTGAAACTGATAAAAAATAGTCACCATTTCAGTTGCCAAATATGCAGATTTTCTGGAGGGAATCCTGTTCCTACTTAACATGAAGAACCAGGACACGTGGGTTCTTCTGCCTTTGCAGATCTGGTCCCCTATATGTTGCCTGATTACATTCCCAATCACACAAACTCCAGATCTGATAGGGGTTTGTAAAGAATTGAGAAATGGGTCACATTACAAGGTCAGGGTCTGCAACACAAACAGTGCAGTGAGTGCTGATATATCCCCCTGAGAACAACTGACTCCTTGACTTCCTCACTAATGGGCACTTACAGTGCTTTAAAGAGACATAAGAGTTAACATTTTCCCACATACAGACAATTCTTTTCTAATGTATTTCCTCTGTCTACTTGGTCAGCTCTGAGCAGAGGCAGCTGCTTGGAAACACCTGACATCTTTTCTGAAGCTAGAGGCTGAGGGAAATGTGGTAGAAACACTACAAACACATTAGTTATGCAAGCTCCTTCCCATCATCATTTTGACCTAGATTCAGCACAGGACTGTGGTTTAACTTTAAGCCTCTAAGAAGTCCTACCACATTCAAAATAGGACAAATTTCACAGTTAAGATAGTGATATTTTAGACACTTTACTGCAGCAGGCAACTGTGAGCATCCTTCCGTGCTCTGTTTTCATTATGGTCAAAACTACTCACCAGCAGCCCCAGTAGCCAAGAATGAGATTTCCTACTTATCACAGACACATTTGGTTACCTGCAGCTTGTAATCTTTCTAAAACTAAATCACCGGAAAATTAATTGATTTATCGTTGTTGTTCGGGAAGAAACTTAATTGCTGGAAAGTGGACGAGATGTCAATAACATTGCCTTGGGTCAGACAGTGGCTTTGCATGGGATGTGAGTGGGCACATAAATTAATTCATGCACATTCAGGAAAAACAGAAAAGTATCTCACCGCAAAACTGGAAGGCTAACTAGTAAATTTGTGCAAGGATGAGACACTACAGGGCATGGAGAAGCCCTGAGTTTAATGCCTCACCTTCCTCTTAAACAGATTATTATTTCTTTTGGGAAAATAATCCTTCAGAGAAAATGAAACAGTAAGGTTATTATTAACTATTATGCCTGTCAAGTGTTTTCTTTTGTTGTCCGTCCATTAAAAAACTCTTCCAGAGCTCTGGCCACTGCACAACGTGACTGGTGTCCTGCAGGACCCAGGTGTCCTGCTGTACAGCCTGCAGCTCCCTCTTTCAACCAGAAAACCTCAGCCTTTTGATTAACTCAATAGATACCCCTCCCCCCTTCAGTCTTTTATCCATTTCTCCCTTCATCTTGGTATTTAAATGCTGTAGTTTTTCCCTAATCCCTTGTATTGGGTACAGGTGCCCAGGCATTGGTGGGGTTGCAGAAGTGACCTCTGTGAGGAGGGGCCAGGGCTTCCCTGGGTCCAACACAGGCAGTTCCAACCAGCCCACCCCAGGGCGTAGTTGAGCCCTTCAGTCATGGGTGGGGGCCCTCTGAGAACATTTATTTAAGAAAGTGTAAATTATGTTGCACAGCAGTTGAGAGAGAGGCATGAGAAAAATGTGTGAGAAACAACCCTACAGACACCAAGGTGAGAGAAGGAGGGAGAGAGGGTGCTCCAAGTGCTAGAGACTTCCCTGCAACCCCTAGCCTCCTGAAGCTGGTGTCCACACTGGGGAGGACACCACACTGGAGCAGATGGACATGCCCTGAAGGAAGCTGCAGCCTGTGGGAAGGACCCACGCTGGAGCAGCAGAACAGCATGAGGAGGAAGAAGCAGAGAGAGCTGTTATGAATTGACCATAACCCCCATTCCCCACCCTCCTGTGCC
Source organism: Xenus cinereus (assembly GCA_025774025.1). NCBI lineage: Eukaryota > Metazoa > Chordata > Aves > Charadriiformes > Scolopacidae > Xenus > Xenus cinereus. The sequence goes on along the minus strand of JAOXJK010000023.1, from coordinate 40,102,813 downwards.
ACTCAGGGTGAGGAGGTTGGGGGAAGGTTGAGGAGTCAGGAGCAAAGCTGGGCATGGAAAGAGGGGAGGGGTGGGTGGTAGGCGTTTTAGTTTTTGTTTGTGTTTCTCATTGTCCTATTCTATTCTATTCTTAATTGGCAAGAAATTAAGTCAATCTTCCCCAAGGTAAGTCTGTTTTCCTTGTGACTATTCAGTAAACAATCTCCCTATCTTTATGTCAACCTGTGGCTTCTTTGGAGACTCAGAGAAGCACTAAGGCTGTTTATAAAGGGAGCATTTGCAGAAGGGAGCAGCTACAGTAGCAGAGAGGAAAGCACGGGAATGCAGAGGCCGGCACGTGCAAGGGTGACCAAACTCTACGTGTATCACAGTTAAAAGGATGCACTGGGATTTCGCTGCCTCGTCTGCAGGGACACCACTCCTAACACATCCTTGTGTCCTCACACCTTGTTACTCACCCATTTGCCTGCAGGTTTCTTGCCTGTGGAATATCATCTGCTTTAAAATAGCTCTTGCAGGCAGGCATTTGAATCATACACCTGCCCCCATCTCTGCAATTGGGTCCAGAGGCGTTTACCACACTGCCCTTGATCGCAGGGCTGTGTGCTGCATGCTTTGGCTCATGGGGCCTTATGCTCATAAGAAGTGTCACCAGAGGCTTTTAGTGGTTTGTATAATGCCCAGCACAACCTTCTGAAAATGCTTACACAGTAAATAATGTAGCATTTATCTAACAAGATTATTTCAGAGAACTTGCTTACGCAAGTAATTGGCACCCTCTGGTGGTCCGTGGCTGCTAATGCTCGAGAGCTCTCACCCCAATTGACATATGCAGTACCAAAAGTATGGTACCAGTTTCTGACATGATGACAAAATCACTTACGAGCCCTGGGAAAAATGCCAGAGATGCTCAGATCTGAAAGCAGGCTCTAATACATTAAAATCCTTAGATTTCAACCCACCACGGTCTCCAGAGTCAAAAACAACTAGGAAAAATCCATTCCTCTTCTCAGTACCTTGACATTTGGGAAATAAAAAATAAAAAAACAAACCCAAAACCAGAGCCTAAATTTTTTACCTTTTCTTTGGGTTTAAGATGCTGAAAGTTTAAAAAAGCACCATAGGCAATTTAAATGAAAACAAGCAGGAAGATAACAGAGCTATGAAATTTGCTGTTGCTTTCTTACCCATGTCTCTTTCTACAGGAAATGTTGTGGTAGAATTAAAATAGAATTAAGGGATTAAGAGCTGGTTTTAACTTTTTAACTTTTTTTTTTTTCAAGATTTACAATAGGAAAGTATAATTCCAATGACAGAGCTAATCTAATTCAAGTTTCAGATCGGTTTGATAGACATGTAGGAAGAAGGAAGCTGGCCTTACTGGTGCCTACCCAGTCATGCAGAAGATTATGTAAACTCCCCCCAGGGACTTGTTCATAGAAAGGGCAATACACAGAACCGTACACATCACATGTCATGTTATGAAGGGCAAAAAGGCAAATATTATCAGACCTGGGGCTGTGTGTGCTCTCATTCTTTTCTTTTTGTAAATGGAGCGTTATTGCTGACAATATTGAGAATGTCACGGCCATTACTCTGTCAGCACATGAACTAGTGGGGTAGAGATGACCGATTTTGCAAAATCATGTCATTTACAGACAGCACTTCAAATATGTCAAGTACAGGTGGGAGCTTGCAGTTTATTTAATGGTGCCCCAACAGCCATCTCAGCTAACTGGTAATAATTGTGGTGATGTATTGAGCACTTTGCTAAAAAAAAGAAGTAATTTTCCAATATAGTAGATAGCTTAGAGGCCATGTTCAATGGAAAGAAGTGTCTTAATTGCCTTTTCCTCAAGAAAAAAAGTACTTCCCTAGTACCAACCCAGTCTTGTCACTGTTTTCATGGAAATGCATTAAATCATGCTTTGCCTTTCCTCTGAAGAAAGGGAGCAACTGGAGAGATCCAGTGGCAGGGAGATCCATCGTATTTTGGACTCAGTTTGCTTATTTCACAAGTAGACAGGTATTTAATGCTCTCTTGAGTACTTCCATGACCACACTAGATGACGACTATTATGAAGAGTAAATGACTGCTCTCTCTACCTCACCAATAGCAGAACTGAAATAAAGATTTACAAGGTGACTTGTGCAATGTCACATAGGCTGCATCAAGTTCCTGCTGCTAATTTAATGCCCTTCCAAGCCAACCATCTTCCACTAAGTTCTAGAATTTATTTTGGTAACTGAATGACAGAAATAGTAAGAGTAATATTTTCCACTTGCTTTTCTTAAACCCCATATCACAGAAAAAAATATAGGTCAGAAAGTGCCTTTGAAAGTTACACAGTCCAATTTCCCGTTCAAAGCAGAGCTAACTTCAAAAGTGTTTGGGGCCTGTGGTTGATCAAGGTTCATCCAATTCAGCAATACATTGCAACATATTTGTAAAAGAAATGCAATGATTAATAGAAAAATATTCTCCTTCCTCATTAAAACTCTCTCCTTTGAACAGTATTTTGTGAGACTTGTATCTGAAAATAAGCTACATTTAAGCATCATTTACCACTTTTTTGGGCCAGGGGGATTCCTCAGTTTCTTCTTCTTGGTCACACCCACACTTCTTCTTGATGACACCCAATAAGACACAAAATAGGCTGAAATTAGATGTTCTAACAAAGGAGCAGCAACAGGGTTGCACAGAACCATAAGCCCCAGTGAAGTCTGATGAAATGACAGCACTACTTCCATATGGATCAGATACATTTGATAAATGCTTCATGTAGAATAAAGGCAGGGAAGAAATAATATTCTCTTCTTTACTCAATAATAGGGTGTGAGTGTCCTCATTTTCACTAAACCCTCTCTGCCTTCAGCTAAACTGTCCAAATTTTATTTACACAGATTATGCCAGCCCCCTGCTGGTTAGAAGTACAGAATTTAATGCTGAGAGGTTTAATCTTGTTGCCTTCCACCTCAGGACAAGGAGAAACTGGAAAACAGCCTATTTATTTAGCAAGGTAATAATTGAGTTATTGATTGCAGCAGTTTAAGGAAGGTCATACTTCCACCACAATTCTATAAAAACTTACTTCTAGTTAAAACTCATTCTAAGAATCTAATTGGTCTTCATTTAAATATCTATGATATAACTTCATCTCTGGCGGCATAAAGTATTGTTGCAATATTAATTTTATATTTACACCAATATTCTTTAGTCTGGGAAGCTTTGTTCTGTGCTGCTGCTTACAACAGAAGTGGACTGAAATTGTCACAGAAAACTAGTTTTCAGGTCTTTATGCAGTATGTGGTCTTTAGAGTCAGTTGAGTTGTGGGGGAGAATTCTGGAAACGTCAGCTAAGACTTTCATTGTAGGTAGGTAATATTGTTTGGTAATGTCTGTCATTTCATAGAAACACCTTTGTAATCTTCCTGAGGGGCCTGCCCCTTTTCCCAAAGGCCATAAACTCTCCTTTTTTCCCCCTGAGCTGTGACCCTCTCTTTGTTCAGCCAGGCTGGACTTATTCCCTGATGGCTTGCTTTACAGCTCACAGGGACGGCCTGCGCCTGGGCTTTTAAGACTTCCTCCTTGAAAAACACCCAGCCTTCCTGAACATCTTTGCCCTTCAGGGCTGCCTTCCATGGGACTTTTCCAACCAGTGATCTGAAACGGCTAAAGTCCACCCTCCAGAAGTCCAAGGTGGAAGCTAACCCCCTTCCTTACCTCTAATAATTGAAAACTTGACCATTTCATGGTCGCTAAGCCCAAGACGGCCCCTGACCACCACATTTCCCACTAATCCCTCTCTGTTTGTGAGCAGTAGGTCTAGTGAGGCCCCTCCCCTGGTTGGCTCACCTACCAGTTGTGTCAGGAAGTTATCTTCCATACACTCAGGGAACCTCCTAGCCTGCCTGCTCTCTGCTGTGTTGTATTTCCAGCAGATGTCCGGTAGGTTGAAGTCCCCTACAATCCAGAATCCAGAACAAGGGCTGGCGATTGAGAGACCTCAGCCAGCCGCTTATAGAATACCTCGTCTACCTCCTCATCCTGGTTAGGTGGTCTATAAGGTAAGTAAAAAGTTGTGAGAAGATGTAGAAGGACTTCAGGGTACTTATTCACTAGACAATACAACAGCGGGTGGAACTGAATTTTGGTAAATGTTAAATATTTCAAATATGAACCCTCCCTCCCCAAGTTCACACGCCCAGTAAGGGCAAGTTAGCTGCTGCTGCTCAAGAAAAACTGAAGTCACTGTATATGTTTCTGTGAAAATGTCTGCTCAAATCTCAAACAGAACATAATGAATTATTAGGAAAAAAGTAGAAAACACACTGGTAGTATACAGCATAGCACACCCACATCCTAAATTTTGAGCAGAGTTCGGGTCATTTAATCTTGAACTATAGATATTAAAAAATCACAGGAAGAAGGAGAGTAAGGATTGTAAGAGATCTATGAAGGCTTCCATAATGAAATCACAAAGTAGAACCATGGAGAACAGTCATTATAGCAGTCTATAAAATTGTAACTAGCCAAAAGAAGGTGAATGAGTACAGAATAAAAATTTGCTACTTTTCTTAACCCAAGAATTTAGAGTCAACCACCGTGATTATTAGGCATACCCTTCAAAACAAAAAACCCCACAACCTATAATACCTGATCAACCCGTGTTACATAAGACCATGGGGTGTTGTAAAAGCAATGGAAGAAAGGTCATTCAGGAACTACTAAACAAGAAGCTGAAGATATCTGCAGGTCAGGGGATTCCCTAAAGTTCAGACTGTTGGGAGCTGGGCAGGTGGTGCTATACCGCCTTTCTCCTACTGTGCAGGTCACTTACTAAGCACTTGTGACTGACCACTGCCTGAAACAGCTCATGGTCCAGATGGTCTCACTGCAGCTCTGTCTTATGTTCTTACTGGCTTTTTGTACAAAATGCACTTAATTTCTAATATTTTGGAGCACACATCAGATACAAACTAATTTGAATTGCTACCTATGTTTTTTCTTTCTGTACCAAAGATTTTTGGCTTGCTAATTAAAAAAAAAAATCCAAACCTAACCACTATTATGCTGAAATGCCCTCAGTGTGCAGAGCTGCCTTTAAATATTAAATTTTAAATCACAATATATTTATTGGTGTCGTGGATTGGACTGGGCTGGCCATTAAAAGGAATGACAGATGCTCCCTCTAACTTTTCTCCTAAAGAGAAAAATGAGATAGACAAAGAGACTTATGGATTGAAAAGAAAATTAAAACTACTTTAATTAAATACTAATGATAAAAAGAAAAGACAATAATATCAGAAAAGAAAATAATGAAATATATACAATATATACAAAACCAGTAGCAAGCTCCCAGGATGATGATCAGGTCACCGACAGGCACTGGGAAAGCCTCAGTCTGGACTCAGTCATGGACAGGAACTGAACTCAGGACCTGGATTCAGAAACTCACGATTGGGATCAAAGGCAGATGAACAGAGAGAGCCGTCCTCAGATGTTGGGCACCGCAGAAAGAGGGCTGACTTTTTGCTCCATGAGCTTTCATACGGAGCATGAGGCAGATGGGATAGAATATTCTGTTGGTCAGTTTTGGGTCACCTGTCCCATCCACTCCTCCCTACAGGTGCGAACACTCTATGCTCTTCCACTTCCGACCCTCCAACGGGCCAAATAACAAAACTAGCTGACGTTGGTTGTAATAAGTATAAGCAATAAGTATAAGCAGAAACCTTTCTGCATACCAATTGCAATAAGCTTAAACGCTATGAAAACTTTAAGTTTTGCAGTTTATCTAAGGTATTACCTTAGACAGTAATTAAGAAGAAAATTTTTAAAAGCAAGTGTAAATTACTTGTTATAATTTCTACATGCCTAGCTAAAATGAATAGCGTCATTTTATGGTTTAGAATATTTTTTTAATTAATTTGAGCTTCAACTTTAGTGAGAACAGTAATTTTTTAGCACCTATAAAATCAGATTTTGTTGATACTAAATATTTTATATTTTCTGGATCCAAGTGTTACAAAGCCAAAAGAGGTCTTGCAGCTACAAAAACAACAGTAGACATGGCTCCTGACACTCACCCTGCCACACGAACAGTGAAAAACCTGAAAATTAGTGAAATTTAAGTAGACGACTGAATGTAACCAGTGAAATTAGAAGAAAGGAGAAACAGTAGAGGGAGAACATCCAAATGGAGAAGAACATGTTGAATTAAATTCAACCATCAGCTGTAAGCAGATGAGAACCAGAGGATATTCTGTGCAGTAAAATCAGGGAATGAACCATGAGGATAAAAAAAAGAGGCGAGGTGAGGCAAGGAGAGGAAAAAAAGGAAGGAAAAAAGGGAATGGAATATTGAAAAATAAGAGTGCGCCTAGGAAATATTAATCTGTCCAAGATGAAATGGCAAGCAATGTCCTTTGCATGGTAAACTACATCACACAGCAGTTCACTTAATCTTGAACTGTCACTATGCTCCTGTGTGGACAGCAGAACTTCTCTACACATTATAGGAAAACTGAAAATCCTCTTAAGGGCAATTAGCAACAAAATAAAGAGCAGGCCTTACATTAACTTTCCAGTCATCAACTACTACATACAGCAGTAAATATCAAAACATTTTTGTTTACTTGACTATAAATAGCTGCAGCAGCTGTTGGCAAGATGAAATAGGATTTCAACTACTTTTAATCAATTAAGTTGTCCAGATTTAAAATCTCACTTCCACCTACTTGCGCTTTCCATCACTATATAACACTGTTCTCTGGGAAACAAGGAAGCAGAAAGCTAATGAAGTCTCTAGACAATTATTTAGATGCTTTTAATTAATTATGCCAGTATGAATTGGGAATTAGTAAGTGTTCTTCCTCTTAAACCTCTAAAACTTGGTACGATCCCAAAGGTTCAGGAGGAGGCTGCCAAACAGAAAGAAAAGCACTAAAATTCCTACTAACTTTAGTAAAAATGAGATCAAATATTTTATTAGGAATGTCATTATAATCTGATTTCTGTAATTAATTAATGAGCTTTATTTCTAAAAGTTATGAGAGTTCTCCCTAAAAGGGCATACCTTTTCTAGGTTGTACTTTTGTCTTTAGCTAAGTCAATAAATATGTTTTACTGTTATTAACGAATACAGTATCATAATAGACTCTGCCTCTGCTAACTAATCAAAAAATGGCAGCTACTAGAATGGATAGTTACAGTACAAGCAGACAAGATAGGGAATGGATAACATTTTTCAATCAGCAGGATTTGGTATCCAAAGCTAGCTATTTTGAAAATCTGATGCATCAATGGGAAGTTAACATTGGCCTTACATATATTTGCCTTATGCTGAGATATTGGTTCCATATTCTGAGCCGTGGCATCAAGGAAAAGAGATTGGTACAGCACATGGAAGGAGATACCCAGTTCAGGAACAGCAGTTCCTCAGCAGAACAACATGGAGAATTGTCAATGAAAACTAAGGAAGAAAAATTGCCCAATTTGCAATTTGGTTCTAAAAACTGATTATAAAGCTTTCCAGACTTTATAAATCATTGGGGAGAAGCCAGTATCAGTTTTGAATAGCTCATCTTATATATAGCTTTATAATGAAGCTGTGTGCTTCGAGGTAACTTCATGGGTAAAGATTTCAATTGTGTAATTTAGATTTCTTATAGCTTAATTTGTTCTGTACCAGAAAGGATGAAATACATTCCTTCAGTTGGTTCAACAGGGGATCTGAAGTTCTTTACAATGAAATTACTTGAAATTAATGCTTACAAATTTTTCAGCTTCTATTATCTGGATCTGGTAGTAGTTTTAGCATTAACATTTTATCTAAGTAGGCTTCTTCAGATTTACTTTTCTAATCAGTATTTTGTATTCTATTCAGTACTTCTTTCTTACTCTTCACTCAGTAAGACTCTCAAAGACCTCAGTGAAATAAAGTCCATACTTCCTACTGGATTCTAAAGAAAATGCTGATTGTTGGTTTGTTTCAATTTTTAAAATCTAACTGGGTATCAGATGCTTTTTGTAAACTAGTTTTTGGGTTTTAGCCTGAGATATAGCTTAAAGGACTTGTTACAACTAACCCTATTTTAAAAGGCATCTAGTTAAATCTTGTTTCCTTTGGAGTTAATGAGAAAACCTCCAGCCTTTGCAGGGTTGGAATTTCACCTTTAAATATTAAAACAAATGAGGAAGGAGTAGATGTCATCCAAAGGCATAACACAAGCCACTGAAAATAATTCGGAGTAGAATGTAGAGACTTTAATATTAAAGGCATTAATTATTTCTTATTAAAAATAACTAGGTTTGAAGACATCACTATGGAATCAGGGCTAATATTATGAAAAATGAAATTTAAAAACTCAGTTTAAGGTTGACTTTGTTTAAGTTTAAGTTTTTTTAAATTTACTTTTTTAACCAAAAGTAAGCAAACATCAATAGAGTTCCATTTTATATAGGAAATGTGTATGACACACAAGTTATAGCCGAATCATAGCATGGTTTGGGTTGGAAGAGACCTTAAAGATAATCTAGTTCCAACCCCCCTGCCATGGGCAGGGACACCTTCCACTGTATCAGGATACTCAAAACCTAATTAGACACAGATCTATTTTGCATTAGTACGCTATTGACAATAGTAAGCAGATTGGTCGCAGAAACAAAGTTACAGAACACATATATTTTGTTGTACCAATATCAGTAATATCATTTTATTCTGTTATCTAGCAATTTATGTTAGATGGTGGCAAATGTGATCTTGTGATCTTTATCCCTTACCCCAATATGGACTTTCATTTATAAATTAAACAGATACAACTCATTAATACTTCATTCAAAAGTTTGTAAAATTACTTTAATGACAAATAGGTTTAGGTATCTAGACTAGACCTATTTTATGCCTCGCTAATATAACCAATTATATTTATAAAAATCTTAAGATAATATCTTTCACTCTTTAAGTGGTTTCTAAAGGGATTTTCAGAGTTTACGATGTTGTATAATCCATAAATCCTGCTATCTACAAGCACAGTGTATTAGTTCTAGGATGAAAAACCATAAACTATTTTATATAGTACCTTGTAAAATAATGGCACCTTAAGGCAACCAGGGAGGAGTATGATGAAACAGGCTGTGATCATTTCACCAGTGTAAAGGAAAGTATTTGTTGCTGGTACCATGAACACTTTGCATCTCTACCAGTCACAAACTCCATTTCTTTTCTGCAAGTGTAAAAAACTGTTCATTTTCAACCCGCTGCCACACTACTAAACATATCAGAAGAAATGACTGCTCCTTGAAAGGAAATTTGAAATGAGCAATGACATAGCCTAACCTATACCTGCAAACAAGAAAATAAACCGGCCAACCTAGTCACCTTCAAGAACGACTACATGGAAATGAGGCTGTTCAAACAGTACTGGCACATACGCAGAGAAAAGCTCACTCCAGGCTCGCCCTGCCACTCTCTATGTTCTTGGGAGACACTCTTAACGCATGGAGTCTACACAGAGTAATAGATTATATCAAACTGGAAAAAGCTTCAGTGGAAAAAGAAGAAATCCATTAAATCTGATTTATCCTGTCACAATTGATTACAGGCGATACACCTCTGTTTGCCATTTCTAAAAATCTATCTGAAGGCTCTGGGCAAATAAAATGATCTCTGCATGTGAACATTTGCCATTGCAGTTCCTGAAACCACAGCAGAGGCTAGAAGCCAATCGACTGCCACACATAGGTACGTGTGTGTCAGCAGCCCATTGAGCTGTCCTGCACGGCAGCGAGATGCTCAGCAGGATTTCCCCTTGATTAGGGACACCTGTCAAGGTTACTCCTCGTGGTTGAGAGATTCCTTGCTGCAACAGATTCCTGGTAAGTGATTAACAGCATGATAAACTTTGAAATCTTAGTGACGGGATATAAAGGATTGATTCTATGATTCTATATCATCCTTTAGACATAAACCGCTGACCAAGTCTGGGACTAGGATCGGATCCAGCTGCACCGAGACTCCTCTCTGAGAAGGAGTTTAGAAAGCGAGGGGGTCCTTTCTGAACCTCATGACTCAACAGGAGGGTCTCTCTGACAGTTTTGTCTGACCCTGTCCTCTCTGCAGTAAATAACCAAGTGTGCCTTGCCATCATATCTTGTTAAATCACTGTCACATTTACCATTGAACTTTGTTAACTCACTTTTTATATCAATAAAGTATATTGCTTCTCTCTTGTGAGTGAAGTACATACTCCATCCACGACACCTGGTGTTCCTCAGTTCCTAGTATGATGATTATGGTATGTGTGTGGGCAATGTAAATTACTTTTATCAACTTTTTTGTTTTTTAGTTAATCTGATAATCGGGATGCATTCTACTCTTTCCATACTTCCACAGGTTTTGATTAATGCAAAGACTGTAAACATAAGCATGACCTTTCAATTTCCTTCCTCCTTTCTTCCTTTTCATAATAGGTTATTTTCTCCGTTACCAAACTCTGGAAGAACCTCCCTTTTGCTTGCAGCTGCACGGTGCTGTCTCCCAAACGGCAATCGTTTAGAACATCTCGTCTGGCTCCTGCTCTTTGCTGCTACCTTGCTGCATATGCATTGAGAAAGGGGCAGAAATAACAGACCTGAAAAATTTTTCAAGTACACTTTCACAAAATCAAATAAAATCCCTAATATTTTTACTCTAACTCTTTAGAGGAAGTACTGCATATTATCAAGGTCATTATTAATGCAGCAGTTGCTGGAGAAAGATTTTACTACAAAGCAAAAGGGAGAAAGGTGCAAGAAACACAAACAGATGTTGTGCTGCTGAGTCCTCCCTTTTATTGCACTAGATCAGTAATCACAGTTTACATGGCTGCTGATGGGCATCTAGTTACAAATTAGCAACATCAGTTAAGTGAACAGACTATTAATGGCAAGAACTGAAGTTGAAAAATCACAGGAGGGTGTCTATTTCAAGGTACAGTCTTGTTTTATAACTTACAAAGTTTTATTTAGTCATATATATTAGGCTTCAGTGTAATTCTTGATGTCCAAGAGCAGTAGCAAACTCCTTCAACAGACTGCCAAAATGAGCTAGACCAAGGCAACCTGAATGCAAAGGCTGTACATTCTGGAGCTGGCTGCAGCACTGTGGCTTTGCTAGAGTTACCATCCAATAATTAAGTGCCTTCAGCCAAATTCAAATGGCTTTGCAGATTTGAGTAAATTAAATAAGCAACACTCAGGAGTAAAGGTACTGTAAAGGAACAAGGGGATGATGGTTAAACATATTATGAACTCTTAGAAGCTCTTCTGAGCTACCTAGGTAGAAATTCTTCATGGGCTAACTTAAGAATGAAATGCATCTTTGTGAATAACACACATTTCATTATGAAAATACTTGAAAACTGACACCGTTTTTTTCTCCTTAAAGAGACAACAGCATGATTTACCATTAGCATGTTGGAATGTTAGGGAATGCCGAAAGAGCATGAAAGAAATCAGTGCAAGAACCAAGGACAGAATTAGTCTCTTGGCAATTTCAGCTGACACCTTTAAATCAGCTTATCTACCCTTTTTGTTCTATTTTTTTCTCCTAAGGACTAAAAGGACTTCAGTTTCTAGTGTGGTCAGTCTGGTACATTTCACGGCACTAATTATCACTTTAAAAAAGAAAAACACAATGTAGAAAAACAGAGCAGATTTTCCACATTGAAAGTAATTGGCACCATCAGTGAAGAGTCAGCACTTACCCTGTAATGGTCAATTCAATAAACACATGTCTAAGTGCCAAACCACAAGCCCTTACAATTCTGTAAACTCAGTTAATTGCTTCTTTTCATGTTGAGATCAGGCTTATTTTTATGACTGAATTAAACTTCCACATTAAAAATAACTTAGATAATTTCTGTTCCTTTAAATTTTACAGATGAGTTGTAGGCTGAAATACAAACTTTTTTTAAGTACATATTGAAAAGCAAACAATGTAACAGCAACTGTATGCTGTGCACAGCTATTCTGGGCACAAGCTCTACTCTGCTCCACTGAAATAACTTCAAATCTGGTATAATTTAGCAGAATCCACTCATCATCTCCAGTTTATTTTCTTGATGGAGATTTACTGCAGCAAGCCAAAATCTTTAAAATTTTCCACAGAAAATTATTTTCCATTTATGAAAAATGGGCAAGTTTTTTTTTTTTGACTAGCAATTTATAACTTGCAACTATTTTTTACTTGAAATGGCTGTTTCCAGATAATAGCTTTACACTTATTAACACAGTGAAAGCAAATGATGCTGCCAGACCTTCTCCTGCCTTTTGTTCTCCCACTATCCATAAAGCAGCCTTCTTCATTCCCACTTACATGGTATTGGAGTAGTATTCCCTTTGCGAAGCAAAGGGAAAAAATTGTACTACAAAACATGACATTGGGGGTTTTTTAATGTGCCACTTCCTTCTTACTAGTTCTTTGTTTCATTAAAGAACAAGTTGACTAAAAGAGGTAGGTTTTTTCACCCTGGAGAAGAGAAGGCTCAGAAGGGACCTCATCACAGTTTTTCTAGTACTCAAAGGATGGCTAGAAAGAGGATGGAGGCTCTCTTCACAAGGAGCCACACGGAGAAGACAAGTGGCAATGGGTACAAGTTGCACCAGAAGTTTAATCTTGATCAAGACATTTTTTATAGTGAGAACAATCAGTAACTGGAACAACCTCCCCAGGCACATGGTGGAGTCCACATCACTGGAGGTGTTCAAGATTGGACAGGTTGCTAGATAATCTCATCTTGGCTCTCTTTCCCATGAAAGGTTGGAGGAGATGACCTGAGGTCCCTTCTAACCTGGGCTGCTCTATGTTTCTGTCTACTTAGCCCTTAAAGTACAATTTGCATGTCTTGCTCACATGAGTAGTTCACAGCACTGGTAGATGAAGTGTACAAATAGTCCTTAAGTTCTTCTCGGCAGAGTAGAATATACTCTTAAAATATGGGAACAAAGGTCTACTTTATGTTGCTCTTACAAGTATGTTGCTGATATCAGAATTAGACAGAGATGGTAACTTTCAGGGCAAACACAGGCATTACTTATTTCTGCATGACAAAACTGCCTACCTTCACGGGAGCTTTGCAACAAGACCCTCAGGGGAGTTTTAAAAGACAGCCATAGTACAACCCTAACACACTGGTGAAAAGCAGACGGAAGATGCTGGAAATCCAAATCATGGTGACAACAGAAATTTAGGGCTTTTCCACAGGAAATTCTAGACTGTCTTGTCTAGAACTGGAACAAAGAGTCACACACTTAAAAAATTTTACAAAACAGAATATTTTCAGAACTTTTGTCATGTGAATAGCTCTTGGTCGCCATCTGTCAGGTTCACCGCTCTCTGGCAATTCTGAGTACTACCCACAGGCAGCATTTAGGGCAATTGGCTTTCTGAAGATTTGCAAGCATCCAGCTCCAGAGAGATGACTTTGGATTAGGACTGACATGCATAAAACATTTTTGTCTTTGTGGATAGTTTTTTCCACCCATGCAATCTGAGAGGATAAAACCCATCTTAAATTAAATTACTGTGGTGTTCTGGTTACATATGTTAGTAGTTTGTGTGTTTGTTTAATTTTAATTGGACATCAACACATGGAACCATGTTTTCCATTTAGTTTAAGGTTTCATCTATTCCAAATTTTGCAACAATCAGATAATCTGAATGACAGCCTATCCCAGTATTGCAATTCTGGTTTGACAAATAAAAGTTAGGCTTCCATATAAACTAAACATAAAATGGCAACCTTTCAAACTCTTGATAAATATAGATAGGTGAGTGTTTTGTTGCCTACAGCTGAGAAATACAATATCTAACATAGGTCTCTTGCAATCTCCGCTGTATCTTCAGGAAGCAAACACAACAGTATGTGTAAAGTTACATAAAACTGGAAGCATGTTCTTGTCACGTAGCATATCAATACATTGTGAACTGGCTACTTCCAAATGTCAATTTTGTGTTTATAATAATTCCTTATTATTTGAATTGCAATGTTAAACACGGTGATTTTATTTTTTGCTGGAATTCCACAATGATCATATTTTCATTTCTAATGTGAAAGAAAACCACTTTTTTTAAACTAAAAAAAACCCAACAACAAAACACAAATTCCATTCCCAAAAGTCTGAAACAGAGAGAGGAAAAATAAGTATTTTTAATCATTCTTTAAAGAAGAAAGATTATCTTTCCCCTAACCAAAAGATAATAGGAACTTCCAGAGAATATTTTATTTCTGTCATTCAGCATTTTCTACTAAAAATCATTCCTTTCTGGAAAATTTCAGATCATTTAACAGGATTCCTGTAAATCAGCATTTGCTGCTGGCCACACAAGAAACCTGTGGTAGAGCTTGGAACCAAAGCTTTACTTCCATGTTCCAACCCAGCTGATCAAGCAATGAACTGGTTTTTTCTCACTACATTGATTATATTTACAGTTCACTTTCCATGTAAGATGCGCCCTCGGCAAGTTTGCCAATGACACCAAGCTATAGCCGATAAGGGAAAAGCAACTGAGAGCATCTTACCTGGACTTGTTCCAAGCATTTGACACTGTCCCACATGACATCCTGGTTTCTAAACTGGAGAGACATGGATTTAATGGATGGACCACTCAGCGGATAAGGAATTGGCTGGATGGTCTCACACAAAGAGTTGCAGTAAACAGCTTGATGTCTAAGTGGCAGCCAGTGACAAATGGTGTTCCTCAGAGCTCAGTACTGGGACCAGTGCTATTTAACATCTTTGTCAGCAATATGGCTAGTGGGATTGAGTGCACCCTCAGCAAGTTTTCTGACGACACCAAGCTGTGTGGTGTGGTATACATGCCTGAGGGATGGGATGGGACAGGTACAAGCTCAAGAAGTGGGCACTTGTGAACCTCATGAGGTTCAACAAGGCCAAGTGCAAGGTCCTGCATGTGAGTCAGGACAATCCCAAGCACAAATACAGGCTGGACAGAGAATGGATTGAGAGCAGCCCTGAGGAGAAATACTTGGGGGTGTTGGTTGGTGAGAAGCTCAACATGAACTGACAATGTACACTTTTAGCCCGGAAAGCCAACTGCATCCTGGGCTACATCAAAAGAAGGATTGCCAGGAGGTCAAAGGAGGTGGTTCTCCCCCTCTACTCTTCTCTGTTGAGACCCCAGCTGGAGTACAGCTCTGGAGCCCCAAACATAAGAATAAAATGGACCTGTTGGAGTGAGTCCAGAGAAGGGCCACAAAGATGATCAGAGGGCTGGAGCACCTGTCCTATGAAGACAGGCTGAGAGAGTTGGGGTTGTTCAGCCTGGAGAAGAGAAGGCTTCAGGGAGACCTTAGAGCAGCCTTCCAGTACCTAAAGGGAAGGTGCCTATAGGAAAGATGAGAAGGGAGTCTATATCAGGGAATGTAGTGATAGGACGAGGGTCGACAGTTTTAAACTGAAAGAGGATAGATTTAGATTAGAAATTAGGAAGAAATTCTTTACTGTGAGGGTGATGAGACACTGGAACAAGTTGCCCAGAGAAGCTGGGGACACCCCACCCTTGGGAGTGTTCAAGGCCAGACTGGGTGGGGCTTTGAGCAACTGGTTGAGTGGAAGGTGTCCCTGCCCATGGCAGTGGGGTTGGAACTCAATGATCTTTAAGGTCCCTTCCTACCCAAACCAAATTCTATGATTCTAAGATGCTATAAAAGTGTCCAAACTTAAGAATAGAAATTAAGCTCTTGTTAACAGTACAAGAGCATATTTTATTAATTCTATTTATTTTTTTATATATTGAAAAATTCTGTTAAGAAAACAGCTCATGTTTAATGAACTATTTAGCATGACACAGCAAATTCCTCGTGGAGCAGAACTTGAACTCATTTTCTCCTAATTAAAGTAACTATCATTTTCATTCTTGCCCATCATCTTGTTTCTTGGTACCTGCTCCAATAAAATGTATAACCAAAATACTCAGACTCTTGAGAAAGGTTTCTAAGGTTTGATGCTGTCTGTTTTGCCACTGAAATACTCATCAAATGCTGCCTGGCCACCCCCACTGCAACAGAAGACAATGTCAGGCCCAACCATTAAAAAAGACAAAGTAGAATTTTCAGACATGAAAAAAAGAAAATTTACCTGGGTCCTCTATAGACAAGTTCTTCGTTAACCATTGAACAATGTCTGAACCTAGGAACAAAAGAACAGCCATTTTTAGATTAGTAAGTTTTCTCTTCCTATTCTTCAGTTCCCTCGGCCAATTAATATTGTTCTACCATGCAAAAAAGATCTACATGTTTTACTCAGTTTGTCTAGAAAAAGCTAGACCAGTCTATTTTTCGTTTGTTTTCTTTTGGCAAAGAAAGATACCAGTCACTTCTTTCTTTAAGCTACAACTCGTAAAATCTAATAGAAGTGCATTAAGGGTATGATAATAACCTGCATTTCAAAAATTACATTACTGCAAAATTTACACAGAAAAACAAACACTTTATTACGTTAATAGTAAGTTTTCCCCACCTTCCAAATTAGTTTACAAGTGAAACCTAGAAAATGTAAATGCAACACACATTGTGATTATGCAGTATATGGAGTATATGCTGCAGGCCATGCTGGAGGCTTAAAAACCTTCTTGGGACTAATACATGGCATTATAAGCTCCTCTTAGGAGCTGCAGTTTGTGTTCAACTTTGCCTTCACATTTTATTATGTTTATCACTTCTGCTGTAGTGACTTTTAACCCATTCCGCAGGCTACCACTAAAGCATATTCAGTTACCTAAATGTGGCCTACCAGTGTTTCAAACTCCATCTCATAGCTGAGCTCTTGACAGAATTCATTTTTCCCGTGGTGCAAAAGCACTTTCCTTACCAATCCAGTCTCTCTTCTTCATTCACTGCATATCCATTTCTTTCTATCTGATTTCCTGTCCTTATTTTAAGGTCCCATTTATTACTCATCTCTTAATACCTTTGATACCAGATTCCCTGCTGTCTTTCACACTGAGCATCCTTCCAACCCCACCTCCTAATTCCTATCCCCCTCTTCTTCTCTTGGCCATGCACTTCCTATCACACTTTGCACTTGATGTGCCAAGTCACAAGCTGAAGTCAGTCTTGTTTTTCAGAATAAAAGCTACAGTTGAACTTCAACCACTGTGAGCATGAATTACAAAATAAATTCTGAAGCAGTTTTGCAGACAAAAAGACAAAACCAATAATGATCTAAGCAACTTTAAATAACCTAATTGGGTTAATGGGAAAATATACTGAAACACTGAGGTGAGGTTATGTGCATGTTCTGTGTGTTTCATGACAGCTGCATCATGCCTCCAGTTCAGACAAGCAATGTAATAGAGAGACATCTCACATAATACCTCCTTATAGAGACAATATTTAAGTTGATCATCTATTTCTCAGCAGACATAATAACATAATTCTTTTATAAACTTAAATTTTAAAATGTAATAAAAATCTTCACAATCTACACAAAAAAATAAAACTAAACAAAACAATAAAATCTCATCAATGGACAACAATACATAACATTAGAATGTGGAGCATATTTTCCCTGTCACTCCCTAGATTGAGATTTCTTCCCGTACTTCCCATAGTGCATCATTTCCTTTGTTCTTCTTAAAGTAATGAATATGATATTTTAAAAACATTTTTCAGAGAAGAAAGAAAATTTATTTCTCCTTACTTTCTTAATTTTAAAGAATATAATTTTTAGTTTTCATTTTAGCAATGACAAGCGTGGAGATTTTACAACCACATCCAGAGCAGAGATTTTCACTACTATGTTACATGTCTACATTTTAATAGATATCAAACTCCACTGGCATCATTTCTCATAGCATTTACACAGGAATATTCCTTAAATTAGGCCAATTTACCTTTGCATGCTGTTGGATGTGTGCAAAATGTTTCAGACAGATATAATCTACCTCAAAATATTCTATTTTTATGCAATTTTATAAATATAATTTTTGTCCTTTATTTGTACTTATGAACTTAATGAGGGTGCGACTGAAGGAAGAAGTTTAGCTTAGTGTAAGATGAAACTTCACAGACTTCAATGACACAGTTCCAAGCCTAGCTATATTTTTATGTCAGCTGACTAAAGAAGTTAGTCAGCCCTGAATATTTTCCTAAATCCTCAAAGGTCAGAGACAAAAAGTAATTAGAAAAACAACATGACATTTTTGAATACTGATTCCTAGCTTCCTTCAAATCCCTCAGGTACCATATGGGAAGACATTTTCTATTATTTTTTCTCACCCTCAAATACTTCTTCTCTCTTTACCTCTTTTGAAAACTTCCCTACAGAGAAACACCATATTCCTCTGTCCTCAGCTCCTGGCATCACATTTGCGTACATGGTCTACACATCAGAAATTTCACCTCCATATGTCACACTTTCTTCTGGCTTATAAATAATAGCAGGAAATGGGATTTTTTGACAATTGCACCATCTGATTCTGAAAGATCATTACTGCTCTATTCACATTTTATACTGAAGCCATTCCCCTGGTACCCGAAAGCCTGAACAGCATTTTAAGCCAGCTATCACATTCGAACACCCCGATGATTTCAGCCGCATGACTTCAATGAAAAAGCACAGATGAATAAATACTAACATGAACACTCTCCTTTTAGTGTGAAGGCTACTCAAGTAAAGCAAAGTTGCAAGTAATTTGTCATATCACAAGTGAGAAATTTATCAGTTCATATGATATGCCTTTGGGAGATCTTGTGGCCAGCTCTAGTCCTAAAAAGAATAATAAAGGTATTATCTTGAATAGCTTGTTGTGTGTTTCTTTTAGCTGCTACTTTTAATGTCTAATCAACAAAATTATTTCATTGAATTGTTCCCGTGCCCTTTTCTAAGGTTTATTACTTATGCAAATGTATTTCTAAAAGCAAAACCATTACTATAATTTCTTATCTCAGGAAAAGAACAACGCAGTAAAACAGGTGAATGCTCTACAGGAAAACAATATTTCCTTTTAGTCTTAGCTTTGAAAATCTGGTGAACAGTAAATTCATGTCATTTTTCATACACCACACTTCACATCTACAGGAATCATGATCTAAGAATTAGGATGAAAAGACTTCAGACTTCGTTATTTATAAAAAGAACTAATATTTAGTTCTTATTTAGCTCTTTTCCTAATAGTCAGGATAAAACATCTTTAATCTTCAATCCTGAATCTTATAGCCAGGAATCTATCACAAACACAAGCTGATCAGACAATATAAATTCTGTGGAAGCCACTACCTTGGTATTGGACTCTCCTGAAAAGGAAAACTTCAGCAATCCAAAATAGAAAAGGTTTGCCATATCAGAAAGATACTCAGGTTTGTATACTGTTTAATGTGCCATTTACAGGTAACGTATGATATCAAAACCTCCAATAACATTTTCAGAGTGGATTCTCAAGCTAAGTTCTCCAAGTCTCCCCGCCTTACTTCCAGAAGACAGCTAAAAGTCAAGTTGGCTGTTAGATCTGTAAGGTGCAGAAGACTGAAGTTAAATTGTGAACTGAATTTTGAAATCCCAGAAGAACCCTCAATTGTCATGCCAATTCCTATAACAAATAAAACTGAACAAGGCAAAGCGATCACTTGTAACAATAAAGTTAGTGCAAGCAGAAAACATTAAAAAAAATTTTTTTTAGATGCAGAGCCATAGAGCCAACAATGAGATTGCTTAAATGCCAACAACTATCCAGATAAAGGCAATAAAATTCACTAGACTTACTCAAGCCCAAAAATATGAAAGACTGTAAACTTTTTAAAGAAACAGGCAAAAATATGTCTACATTCATACGCAGAAAAGACTCAAGCATGTACTTTGTAAGATGTACTTGCTGAAAACTCAACAAGTGATCCTTTTTGTTTCCTTTTTTTTTTCACTGGGAGAGGTAGGAGATGTGTTATTTTGACTTCTGTCTTCAACATTGTTGCTTTGTCACACTACTTCAGTGATGCATCAGGAAATTAAGTTTTCTTACTGATACACACTTCAAGATCATTGGTCATAAGTGTCTGAAAGAAATATCATGTGCAATTTCATTTCTCATCACGATTCAGACACTGGAAACACAGAAAATGGATCAGATGAGCAGGGAAAGGCCAGTGTCTTATCAGGTTCTCAGCACTAGCTGTTTTCTCACAAAAATTGCTAACAGAGAGTTAGGACTCTGCCAGAAAGGGCTTTCACTGGTGAAAGGGAAAAGATGATCTGCATTCTCCTTTAAGTTTAAACAGTCACAAACCAGAGCATGCGTTGTTACTCTGTTATATCAGCACAGATATTTTACAATTTCTTTTCTTTCTCTAAGAAGCATAGTTCATGTATAAATTCTGCATGCATACATCTGAAAGAAATCACGTACCACATATTTCAGGGCAGAAGGAAGAAAACCTATGACTATATTATCTTTTCATAAACTTACGGAAAACCAACTTTGAATCACACTAGATTATTCATCTTATTTTTTCCTATGTCTATTATAACTGAGCAAAGAGAAGGTTTGCATCAGACACCTGATAGTGCTGTGCACAGAAAGGTGGAAGATAGAAGGGTGTGGGGGCTCCTCTCTGAGGCTGAGGTTGCAGTAGTGCTTAAAGGAACAAGGAGTTATTTCCCCATAAATTATGTCTCTAGTTCAGTACTAAACTGCATTTGATTTCAGTCCAACAGAAAATGTATTCAGAGGTGCTTTCATTGTCCATCTCTTAGTTTCAAAAGTAAACTGGTAAATGTTTAGATGGTAAAAAGGGGAGATAAGGGAAATGACACAGAGAAGCTGCGTAACTGAATTTGGATTTCTTTGATTTTAATTTAAATACTCTCCACCTTGTATTCTCATTTAACAGCTTTCTCTTTCTTTTCTCTATTTTTTTTTTCATTAATGGAAGATAAATTTATAGACCATATCTGATATAATTGTTTACCATGACTGGCAAGGGAGCTGAAACTGTGAAAATTTGAATACATTGCTGATTGCATTTACATATTTAACCTGCTGACCTTTACTAGTTAAATTGGTTGACTTCTAAAAGAAAGACATCATTGATCAAAGCGTAGTATTGATTAAGGAAATTTACCTCTCAACTATCACATGCTATTTCTGCCACTTGCTTTTAAAATTATTGATGAAAACAAACGCATACACGTGCTCTTTTGACTTAAACCACTTGCAGGTTTAAAAACCTCACCTGAGTAATACTAACTGTACAGAGAATATGAAATAATTTAATGAAACTAGTTATTAAATGACTAGTTATTAAGACTAGAAACACAAAAGACATTACAGCTTTCTAGTTTTAAAACAATATAATAAGCTGTAATAATTTCTCTTTTTTCAGTTAAGATGGACACAGGAATTTGCAGAAATAAAAACTTGAAATTAATTATCCCACTGCTTTTGAATTGGACCCTTTCATTCTATGCTGTAAGCAATCTGCAAAAATACTCAGGCCTAGAAGGGCAGAAAGGATCCATTCTTCTGGCTAGCATAAGCTCATGAAGAGCAATGTGTCACTTTAAATTGTTAAATTATGGAATCTCTGCTTCTGAGGGAAAAAATCATCCACTTTCACATTGTGAAAAAGCTAATACAGGATATGAAAAATGTCTCCCAGCTTCCATACCTACATGAAATCACCCAATAGCGCTGAGCAACAAATTCCAGCAACGTAAATTCTGCAGTCAAACCCTGTCTCATAGCTTCAGGACAAAAATACAGTTCAACAAACACTAAAAGGGTAATTAATCATGGCTGCATATCTGTGCCCACTCTTTATCCTAACAGTGCCAATTCACATAGGCCCCTGTCTTCTCCAGCAAAGGAACTGCTGTTTCATTCCAGCAACATTTATCTCTAAAGCTTCTCAAAAGACATCTTCTGCTTGGATCTCTTCAACAGCCACAAGTGATTGTTTTACAGATGATACTAGCTGTGCATAATTGGCAATATATCAGTAACCACAAATGGGACCCCTCTAAGCCCAAGGCTGTTATAATAAGCTCTAGAGTTTAGCATCTTGCTGAAGAACTTTGCTTCACGCTAAACATTTGCCAGACACGAGTGATACTCTTTAGAAAAACTAGGTGGTATGAAAACCTAGCACAGCCTTTTTATTGTAAAGGAATTTTTATGCTCTTATTCAAAATGATGTTAAGCTATGTGATCTTGTTTGACTGTAAAAAAATATCAGTGTTCAGGTGACATAGATAAAGAAAAGACTACTTTGTATATTGCCCTGGCAATAAATCTTACTTCTCCTATGTAAGAAGTATTTGTGGGGAAAAAAACCAAAGGAGGAAATATATGTAGAATTCTAAAGACCATAAGGTCTGTCATTTATAAGAAATCTTCATTTCCAAATATGAAAAAACAAAATCGACTTCATTTTTAAACACTGTATGCATACTACAAGCAAAAGTTCTAAAGTCTGAGATGAGCAAGGAGGCCAGCAGTCTCTACTGCCTGCTGATTACATTCTCTAAAGCATGAGGCAATTTAGCCTCCAAATTTCTGCTCCAACACAAGCGTTTTCAGGCATTTGAACCTGAGTGTCTCCACCTCAGTCTTTAGGTGTCCTGGACTGGGTCCCTTTTAATTCCTTTTCCTGGAGCTGTAATGTTAAATAGTTTTAGAGGTAAAAGGAGAAAATAAATTATTTGCTACCCTGTAGGACGCCCACGTGGGGAGTTGAGCACCTGGAGTCCCCTCCCTACTACAGTGAAGGCTGGTTATGGAAAGTAGAACAGCATCAGCAAGTGCATCCTGGTGCAGCACACAGCAGTGTATGAATGCAAGAGCAGGCTCCCTTAAGAAAAGCCAAGAAGAAAATGGATATGGGACTCCTATCCCAAGTTTGTCCTCCGGTTGCTGAAATAATATATAAAAGGGCAACAATACCATCACTGTTGACTAACTATCTTGAAATCTCTGAAAATTCGTCCAAGATTACTTCAGGAAAACTGAAAACACATTTTTGAGGGAAAAATTTCCTAATTACCATAAATAGTTTATCGGGATTTTTTTTAAAGTCTACTAGATGTTTCACTGTATCTTGCTGAAAACTTGGTATAGAAAACAGTATCTTGATAAGCACAATTTTTTTGGAGTTCACTGCTGAGGAAACACCACAAAATTTCACTAATTACCTCCTAAGTCTTCTTTCTTAATGAGCAAGCAAGTTTCAAATTAACAGAAGAACAATTTATTGCTAGTGTAATTACGGAGGGCTTCTCAGGAGAAAGCATCAGCAAGGCACAGGATATTTTTCCTTCATCCTATGTATTTGTATGCAATTAATGAAATGGAGCTTTTTTCAGTAATTCACCAGTGGCTGAAATTTCTAATTGAAGGCATTTCCTAAGTCATTTGAATGGCTTTCTTCCTCCGGAGAAGTAAAACTAACAAGCTTATGCTTGGACTATACTGAGACCATAGTCTAAGTATTCAGGGGGAACATGGACATTTGAGACCCCAGATCTTAAGGGCTGCCAAGCAGAATGGTGTCAGGGTGGAGCCAGAGGGGAACAGACAGTATTATTTCATGCAGTGTTTGTAGATAGGAGCAACCACTGTAAATATTTTTATAGCCCTTCTTAATTATAGTGGGTGTCCATGCATAAATTTTAAAGTCATCTAATTTTGTGACTTGCATAAATCTCAATCACCTTAGTTTATACCCACTTAAAATACAAAACCAGATTAGTTAATTTGGGATTTTTTTAAGACATACAAATACACATTGTATCTAGTTGGAGGTACTACTTACAGTGTTTCTGCAGATTTCACAATTACAATGTCTTGAAAAGAAAGCCAAGCTAGAAAGAAATATTCATCAAAGTAGCAGTGGCACTATCCAAAGAAACCCTATTAACTTTCCGTAGCATTGTCATCACATACTGCATTTTCTGCCCTCTTAGATTTTACAAATTTGCATATCAATATTAGTCACATGTGTTCTTTCTCTCATACACGCATCAGTAAGTGTCTGCAAGTTGCACTTGATAATCTTTGCAACACAGTAAACGCTGCCTGAGATTACCTCTGCAACAACTAGTTTAACATTATTTTTTTAAATCAGCAGTTTGAAAATATTGTGTAAAAACACAGCTTCCAATTTCAACAAAAAGGCTTTGTGAAAGTCTTCACTGCGCTATTGCTTCAAGCAATTTTGTATTTTTTTTTCATATTTCCACTTCAATTTCTCCAAGAAATATGATATTTTCCTTCTGAAATGGTTCTTCTAATTCTTGCCATGCTGCCCCCCAAAGACACCCACACACAGATGGCAAAGGAAGGAAGTGAAGCAGTAATGTAATTTTTGGTAGGCACTTCACATTCATGGAGGATTTTCACAGGGGAAAATCCTGAAGTACTAATTCAGGGGTAATGGGAATTCACATATAAATGATATATGATTTGACTTGTGATTTTGACTCCAGGAAGAAAGTCAGTGGAGACACAGTGACTTATAGTTTTGACATTTGCCCAGCAACAATGTCAATGTGCTTCCTTCCTCACACAACATTCCTACACAATAATAGTTAATTTATACAGCTGGTTTGAAAATGGGTTTTTCCACTGTTGCTATTTCAAAACACTCCTTCAGTGACTCATGCTCTTACTGTGCTCTATGCTTAAGACTCTGAAAACTGATGTCCAAAAAAACCCTTTTGATCACACAGATTTCCTGAATAACCCAAGCTATTTAATTTAGTTATTTTGACTAAAATACATCCTTCAGAAAGATTTAGTGATGCTAAGTACAACAGCATAATGTCATGCTCTGCAGAAACTACTGATAAAAGTCACAGGATTGAAGAACCCCAGAAGTACCTCAAGAATTTGTTCATAAGCCAGCCGCTCTCTCAGCTACAGAAACATCTCTAATAGCAAACCTCATCTCAATAAAAGAGATTCTACAAAATGGCAGATGCACAAAATATTTCTCTTCAGAGATGGCACCCAGAGTGGAGATACAGGCTACAACAGAAAGCCTCAAAACACAAATTTCATGACAAAATGCCAAGAAATTGCAGAATAAAAATACTTTGTTTGGCCAAAGTACTCATCCAGGTTTTTTAGTGCTTTTATTTTTTAACACATAGGTCCTACTGTTCCACAGCCTCCAGCATAGACCAGCTATTTTTCAGCTAATAGCAATAAATAAAAAATATAAGATACAAGAAAGTTTGCTGAAGTTGAGTAGAAACTTTCATCCTCAATTCTAATATGCAAGTGTTACACCAGAAATGTCATTGACTATGATCAGAACTTTGCTCAAGGCTTCTTTTTTTCTATTTGAAATATGAAATGTTTTAATATTCAATAGACCACAGAAAGTTCAAATGAATTTCTATTTTTGATTAAACTGTGCTGGATGTTTTTGTGCTATTTCCTCCAGTTCCATGATTATTTTAATACTGTATGTCTCGGAGTTTACACTTCAAAGATCTGCTGCAGGGCTACATTTTCAAAAAGGAAAAGAAATTAAGTTATTCAAATTGTAAGTACCTATACTTTAGAGCTTTAGTCTGACTGAAAATCTAATTCCATTCAGTTTCTACCAAAATGTGGGATTGTGTCAAGACTTTATTATGCTCAATTGCTTGGCATAATAAAAATAATTTACATCATACAGCATAGAATGAACTGTGTTAGAAATAAAACTGATCTTTGCTCCAACTCGATACTTCCACCAAATTCAGCATATTTTTCATTTGCAGTCTTTCATCAGTATTCAGAGATTATGAATTAATTTATTCTAAAAGTCAATAATTGTGCTGCATGACTGTCTGAAGCAGATATGACTGGGTCTGTTCTCAAAGGGTCTGTTCTTTACACCCCAAGCACTTTGATGCAATAAAGGTAAAATCTATTAGCTCCTGAGGATAATTCCCCAAAATACATTGAAATGTAGGTTGTGCTGACAATTGAAATTCTCTAACATGATTTATCCATCAATGGAACTACCATTTTAATATGCAACCAACAACTCTTAGGTTTAAAATAAACTTAATCATGCTATCCATAATAAGTACTGTATTTCTGTATAAAATTGAATTACAGTATATGCTTATATATGTGAGTATATATACCAGCCATTGAATAAATTATGCTCCCACCAATCACAAAAACCTTCACAAACCAAAAAGTAAAACTTTGAGAAAATAAATCCCTCTATATTTTAGTTTACCAAGTTCATTACTTTGCTGCATTCTTTCCCCAGGGACATTCACATGAGCATTTGTGAGTTATTAACTGCAGTCATGTAGCTAGTATTTACCTTTTTGTCTATGATATTTTTATAGGAATTCAAAAGCAGAATTTCATTTTTTCACAAGGAAGTTGGTACCGTATTAACCAAATACATCTTAGAAGCTAAATATTTTGCTTTCCATTAGCATCAGCTTCTGGCAATGACCATAGAGCCATCACTAATTTCTCCATTTGAGGAATGACTCTCAGAGCCTGGAAAAGTAATGACCTCTGCAAAAACCTCCTGTCTTCTCCCATCCCTAACCTCACATTCATTTTGTACAGAGCTGCCACTCGATACAATAATCCACTGGCTCATGGGAATTACTTGGAAGTTTATGTGAGAAAGCATTTTCAGCCATCCATTATCAGGTAGAAGAATAACAACAAAGAAAATATTCTGAACAATTCTGGACCTCTAGCCTGTGATGCAACCTTTGGTAGATCACAGGGCTGGTATTTATCTCTATAGTAAAGATTATAGTTCCTCATACTGTGCGTTGTCGAACTTTGTGGGGCTAGAAAAGAGAGAAGCATTTTGAAAAGATCAACCTGTAGGTATCAGTGTAATAAATAATACTATGTCTCCTGGAGTCTGGATTCTATTCTTCACGTTATTTTACTGTACATTTCAATCTTTTATTTCATTTGGATGAAACAGCTGAAGAACGGAAGGCGTCTTACTGTGAACACAGGACGGGTCCTTTGTAACTTAAACTCACGAGTACAGAAGCTCTTTGTGAGGATGAGGCTCTAGCTTTCTTTTTTTTCCTTTTTCACAAGATGTAGAGAAAAATTAAGTTCATACTGTTGCCTAGGAGCATGCAGTAATGTGAATACTACTTTTAGCACCTGTTGTGTCTTTGCTGTTTACACTGTCAGAATAATAAATAGTGGCAAGATGAAAAAAAACCCTTGGTAAGGGAACACGTATACACAACCATTCACGTACCTATGCAAACCAGTTCTGCCCTTCTTCTTCCCAGCCTCTGTACAGAATTTATTTGTATTTTGTATTTTAAGACCTATATATATTTTATGTAAAATTTTTGATGGCCACCATTTCTTCCTTAACCATCAATTGCAGACTCAGGAATAGATTGTATACCCTCCATTGGAAAAATAAAGGCAGGATCAGTAAATAAATATAAAGCAAACAAGTATCCAGTACCAGGAATGCTCTTTACTAGTGGAAGGTGAAAGCAGACACGACTCCTGTGTCAAGGCCCTGGAGAGAATAAAGATTTTGCCAGTCAGCTAAAGAGCTGTGCTGTCCAAATGCAATACACTTTGACCATCGCTATTTCTGGAACACAGACATAAGTAATTGCTGATGGAATAGATGTATATGCTACTGATTTTTTTTTTTTTATAGCAAGTGATTGTTTATTAATCTAGGTCAGTATATTAAGAAAGATCTATAGATTCAACTTTGAAACTTTCTTTCCATATTTCTTAGTAGTAATAATGAGGTTCCCCTCCCAAGTTATGATCCCAGAAAAGACTGTCACTGAACAAAAGAAAGCAGCAAGATTTTACCGTTGTCAATCCACCTTTACATTTCAGTAATTTTTCCTTATCACTTGTTTAAAATCATCAGTTAGCTTGCCTTATGAGAGATGTACTTGCTAGTTAGAGTTTTCTTCTTTTTAGCAAGTGAGCTGACAAAGATAAGACAACTTCTTTATCAAACAAGAACACGTGCACACTGAGCAAACAGAGGAAAAATACAGCTCTGAGCACAGGTTCTTAAGATGAAGCTCACACAAGTGACTCTTGCTACATACAAAGCAAATACGTACGCACAATCCTTTGGTGCTACCTAAACTTCCTGCACTCTAATATTAGTAAAGATGATGATCACCAAGCCAAGTGTATCAGGGAAGGCGGAAGATCTGGCAGAGGCAGAAGCTACTCCACAGTTCAGTGTTGCGATCATTCAGTAATTTTAGTATGGAAGCATCTCATACTAATTGCTACTCAAACACATTGGAACAGCAAGTCCCTCTGCTAAGGACTCTAAATTCAGCATTTCTGATATGACAATTTAACAGGATAATGAAGATTCTCCGTGTTGATCATATTGTGTGGTCGTTCAATACATTCTCTGAGCTTCCCCAGCCAAAAGTGCATCCTCAAAAGGATGCTTCACGAATCACAACAGAACTTGTGAGACACCAGAATTTCTACCCTGCAGCAAATTCTGAGGCTCTCAAACTTCATTTTGTTGTGAAGTGGAACCCTAACGCGAAACATCAAACCTTTGCACAAACCGAAAAATTCCAAAATATTTTCCTTTAATGTTATCAAAATGTTTAATTCAACAGGGGCAAAGCCTTTTTTTAGTATAAAACAAACAGAATGTTTCATCTTCATCTTTCTGACTCACAAGACAGCTTCTAACAGAAGTATAATAATAAAACAATAAAACCGAAATGCAGTATTTCGGTACTTCCAGATAAAAATGTCAAAAAAATTATCATGAAACAGTGAAAACATTTCCCAGCAGAAAACTGATTTGCCACGTAAAGCGTCAGAAAGGCTCTTAATGGATAATTCTTCTAAATTAAGCAGATGTAGAAGGCTTGAACAGAACTAAGATGGATGTGCTTCATTATGCTATGACGGTTTCATCTCTTTGACAAGACCGGGGGACAGTGTTGTAGGATCTACTACACTGAGCGCTCAGAGAAAGTCAATTGATAGTTTTAGACACAAGAGACGAAAGAAAGAGAATATAAAGGGCAATCTCATCTGCCTTTTTCTCTTAAGGTGTTACCTTGTCAATGATTAACTCTATTAGAATGAGTCAAAATTTTTATTCCACCGTATATCTTTAATAACATGCTGCTTCCATTTTAACCTAAATTAAATTCAAAGATATTCTTATCGTGCAATATAAACACTACAACTATAGCACTGTTAGCTCTGCTTAGCTCATATCATGCCTTTCTATTGATGATGAGTCATCTCTCCTCCTACCATGTAGTACCAGTCACAAACTGCGTGGTGGGAAGACCTGAAGAATATCTGAAGAAGTTGTGAATCCATATGCATAAGCCATTT
>JAOXJK010000023.1:40011069-40035743 GCA_025774025.1 Xenus cinereus | reverse complement strand
TGCTTAGCAGGGGAGTTGGACTAGATGATCTCTAGAGGTCCCTTCCAACTCTGTCAAATCCGTGAATCCGTGAATATATATACATACACACACACACATGTACACACAGATGCACCTGTGATTTTTATTCTGTATTATGAAAAAATCTTATATAATTTGATGCAAAAGGGCTTGCTTGGGGATGTTGAAATATTGTTTTTAGACTTCTTATCAAACCATCTGCTTAAAATTCTAGATTCTAATTTACATCTTTGAATTCATGTAGTAATCACTTGCACATTTAACTGTACTTTCCAAACAAAATACACGTAAGAAATGCCAGACACAGAAGGCTTATTAGAAATAAACAGGAGATCACTTTGCACCTTGTCCCAAAAGAGAGGCAGTGATGGTTTATTTCCTTTTTTTTGTTATGTCAGGCTTACTATCCTGTCAGAGCATCCCCACTGTGTACTCTAAAGCATCTGAAGGAGTTGTAACAGCCAACTGGAAAGTGTGAATCAGAATTTGTTCAACAGCATACACAGTGAAATGAGTTACTACCACCAAGGAACTAGCAAGAATGACACTTTTTAATCTCAGAATCTAGACTTTCTGCTAGGGACCAAGTCATTCCAATGCCTAAATATTCCAAACCAGATCATAAAACTGTAATTGCTAACCAAGAGCTTAAAAGCAGCACATTGCATGTCCTTTGACAACCCTCAGAGCCACAGACGTTAAAAAGTTAAACCAGCAGACAGAGCAACACATGATAATTCCCATAGATTTTTACTACTGAATATTGTTGCTCCCAATAAACCTAGAATATTACAGCACCAAACATGTCACTCATATCCAAGCAAGTTATTCTTCATATTGGTAAAGCAGAGCAATACTGTTATACACCAGCCAATAGAACACTAACAAGTTATGTTCTAGCCAATACAAAAGCAAACATCATCAGTGATATAATGTATAAAGAAAGAAATCCCTGCCTTGAAAAACAATCACGTTTTGTAGGTACAATCAGGTAAATACTTCAACCAGCAAGAGAAATAACTATTCAGTATTTAACAGCAGTGAGATTTTCTGCTTTACTGAACAGTTGTGATGCATATGGACGGGCATTTTTATGTAGAAGAAGTGGAGGAAAACAAAGCAATAGTGAAATAGCTTAAGCAGGTTCAGTATGTACATCAAGATAAATATGCCTAAGTATATTTATATGGGAGTTAAATATGCCTAAGTAGAGATACGGGCAAACTTAAAAAGGACACAGAGATCACTGAAGCAGAGAGAATAATAGTTAACATTTGTAGATGAACTGTGACTAGAAAGAAACAGATATGGAAATAAGAATATAATGTTAGAAATCACATTTGAAAAAAGTTACAGATCTTCCTTGAATTTATTTTTTCCTTAAAAGCTGATCAGATCATAGAAGAAATTCTCAAAAATACTGACATTTCTCAAGAATGCAGTACCATATTACTTTAAAAATAATTTTGAAGATTTCACATGCATTATTGATATTAAAATAAAAATTAAGTGCATTTAAAGTGATATGATTTATGTAATTTCTTCTTTCATTAAAACTACTATCCTTTTTAATTCTGAGATTATATTTCCTGAAGGCATACTTTTCATATAACATTTTGAAATATAATTATAGTGAAAATTGGAATCTCTACAGTTAAAAAAAAATATTTCATCTTTTCTTGTTATGTGTCCACAGATTGATATAATATTTTTTGCCTCAAAGCTTCTATTTTCTTCAGGGCACTATTTTTGGCTAGAGAAAATGTACTGAAGAAAAGTGAAGTGGGCAAGAATAAGCAAAGTTATGGAATGGGGTCCATGCAGGAAGGGGTTAAACATCTGGACTGAAAAAATTAGACTCGAGATGACCAAACGGGGAGAAGACAGATGTGAAAGACGTGGACAGGGCTTTGATCTAGTGAAAGATGTGCATGGCAAGGGGGCTGGATTAGATGATCTTCACAGGTCCCTTCCAACCCAAACCATTCTGTGATTCTACTGACCTATGAAAGGCAGAATAAGTGAATATGGGAGAATTAAAATTTCTCATGACACATAAACTAAGGATTTCAAATTCAATTATATTAGGCAAAAGGCTTAAGACAAAAAAAAGAAATGCATACATAAATAAATTATGAGACACAACAAATTTAGCTAAATAAAATTGAGGGGTACTTGAGCTTCTGCAGCACATGAGAAAACTTAAAATATAAGTGAGGTCTGTGTTGCCTGGACTGGGAGAAAAGCACAGCATTCATTGCTGTTGCAAGAACCTCAGTCACAGTTTTTAAACAACACTATACTATTTTAAATGTATTATTCAAATTTAGGTTATGGTTCCCCATCCTTGGTATCTTCAAAACTTCACCAAAAGAGGTTGGCAGGGTGGGACTGTTTGCTTCTGAGAGCCTTGATGACCATTTAATGCCTCAGGATGATGTGTGACAGAGGAGTGTTATATATATTGTGTCTTTTGCACACACAACTGAAAACACTTCATACATGGAAGGAGGAAGAAAATGAAGCAATGGTTTTATGCTGGACTCAAATCATAATGAAGTGAGTCAACAAAAAAAATTAGAAACATTTTTTAAAGGAACCTAAAGTGTTTTGCATGCTGACACACACAAGTGCACAGACACAAAACCATATTTTTAATATTTGTTTCCCAGAAGTTTATCACACGCTCATCCTTTCTCCATCCCCATCAAAATTTTTGAGAACCAGATTATTGATCTTCAAAAGCAACTTTAAATAACAATATTTATTTTCAAAATGTTTCATTTTATTTAATTCTTTATCCAGTAATTCCACTTTAAATTACTAAAACTGAAAAACTTTCTAAAATAACACATTTTAGTTGCAAATCCACTGTTCATATTTTTTCCAGACATAGCAATATAATTATTTTATTTCTGATACAATGGGGGAAAAGCATCTTTGCTTTAAACTAAGACCAACAGGGGAGGGAAAGGATGAGCAACAACCAAGTGAGGAAGCAGTGGACCAGGCTGGCAAGCAAAAGGTGTGGGAGGTTTATTAGACACAAGAGTTCTCGTAATTAACAGCACAGGACTGAAAGGAGTCCACCTCAAGCATATGCATCTGAATAAGCATTTTGGGAAACCTCACTTACCTCTCCTGGGAAATCAGCACAACTGGGAGTCTCTCTGAAAGGCCTGTAGACCCACGCAAGCGGCAAGAGGAACAAGCAGGAGGAATCAGAGATCTGCTTGCAGTTGCAGGGCTGCAGCTTACTGGGATGTTGGAGACCTGGGGTGGGGTAGCCCACACAGTGGGAGTACTGCAACGGGTGGATACGGGCTCTTTGGGAAGGACAGGCTGGAAGGGGAGGAGGAGGTGTTGCCTATTATGTGAGAGAGCAGCGGGAATCCATGGAGCTCTTCTCTAGATGGATGTGGAGCCAGTGGAGAACACACGGGTCAGGATTGGTAGTCAGAGCAACATGGGTGATATTTTGGTGTGTCTGCTACAGACCATGTGATCAGGAATCACAGGATGTCTTCTTCAGACAACTGAAAGAAGCCTCACATTCACAGGCTCTGGTCCTCATGGGGGTTTAACCACCCTGAGATCTGCTGGAAGTACAACACAGCAGGACACAAACAATCCAGGAGGTTTCTGGAGTGCATTGATGGTAACTTCCTGACAGAGGTGATTGAAAAGCTGACAAGGACAGGTGCCTTGTTGAACCCCATATCTTCTCAAGAAAAAAATGGTTGGAGGCAGCCTTGGCAGCAGTGACCAAAAGATGGTGGCATTCATGGATGAATAAGAATCTCCCGACAAAACTCAGATGTAAAAAGGAAGCAAACAAGAGGTGGGAGAACAGTCAGGTCACGCAAGAGGAATATAGAGACACTGTCTTAGCATGCACAGATGGACAGGGTTAGAAAGCTCAGCTGGAGGGAACCTAGTAAGAACATAAAGAGCAACATGGGTTTCTATTTCTACAGGTGTATCAGAAGCAAAGGGAAGACAAGGAAAAATGTGAGCCTGCTGCTGATGGGACAAGGCAGTTGGTCCTTGGCAAAGGACATGGAAGAACCCAAGGTACTCGATACTTTCTTTGCCTCAGTCTTTACCAAAAAGAAATCCCAGAAAAAAAGAAAAAAAAATTGTTACTGTAAGGGTGATTGAGCACTGGAACAGATTGCTTCGGAAGCTTGTAAAGTCTGTAATCTTGGATATATTCAAAACCTGACTGGCCACAATCCTGAGCAATCTGCTAGTTAACTCAATTTCATCACTGCTTTGAGCAGTGTGGTTGAGCTAGATGATCTCCAGAGGTCTCTTCCTGCCTTAAGTGTTCTGTGATTTCACCAGGCATCTGATTAGGCTACTACTTAACAGCAAACCCATGGTTATGTGATGGACCAGCACGAAGATACGTAAGTAAGCTAGGATTCAATGATACGTGTAAAATTTATACTTTACTGCTCTAATTTTTAGCTCACTTTTTTATTATTTTCACAAAATGACAAAGTCATTCAGTCCCAACCACAATACAGAAACTGCAACTGCCTTATTTGTTATATTTTATAGGGAAGTAGAAAAATACTATATACAAACCAGCTTTGCCATTCAGCCTTTTCTGGTGGTTTGGGAAGCTGAATGACACTCTTAAGCATCACATACAATACCCTTTCTTGCTAGCAGGTACTTCTGAAAGAAACATCGGTACGCATTGAGGAATGGCAATAAACTGAGGGCTAAGGGATTAACAATGCCTGAATAGAAGCTTAGTATGCTCAGGATAAAAGCTTTTATGAAAGGTGGGCTCCAAATCCTGCAAAATGATGAGTGCCTTCATCTTTCATGATCTCCCAGAGATCACAAAGATGCTCAGCACTTGGTTTCCCTACTGACAAAATGAAGGCTTTCGAGCAACTAAGAGGTGAAAGTTTTTCAGCAACTAACCAATGATTTTGATTATATTTTCATGCACAGAATGGAAAATTTATTCAGATTATTCTGTTAGTGTAATCAGCAAGAAAATATTTCATACACAAACATAAGGTATGCAGTTTTTTTGGACACTGTGCACAGACTTTTAAAAAATATGCATCTAATGAGTATTTCAAAATGTTTTGACTAAAATAGAAGGTCTTTCTGGTGGAAATATTATTTTTTCAGCCCAAAGAAACAGTAAGAAACCAAAGCCAATACGAACCCAGATATAAACTATAGAAACATCTATGTAGTCTCAAAACTCAAGTATAATGATGAACCTTTAAAAAAAAATAATCTGGCTGAATGATAAAAACCAGCCAGATGATATCTGAAAAGATCTCTTCAGGCTGCCATTTTATTTCAAGCATTGATGTCTTAGCTATACAATGGGCTTCATCAGTGCACTGATGCACTTCTTTTATACTGCTGACTTTGTACTCATTTATAACTGATCGGTTTGGATTTTTTCCTGAGAAAAATAGTTTTGCCCAAGAAAAGAAAAAAAAAAAATCCCTTCCCCTCAGCCTCTTTGACTCAAAGTTCACCTATATTGAATTTCGAGTTTTAAGGCTGAGAAAATGAGGACACAACATATGAAAGGGACAGCATTCTGAGAAGCAGCCTAATCTATCAGGAAAGACAATTTAGCAAGATTATTGAATTTTCATACTCTCTCTCATACGTAAGAATGACTGATCATGTCATAACATGGACTTTCTCTTTCCTCACAGTGACTTTTTATGGAGAAATGATATATTGATTTTGCATATAGGCTGCTGAAGAGAGAATGTACCTATGCAAACGTACACATGCAAGTACAAGCAGGCCCTGTCTGTGCTCTGCACTAACAAGAAGCCAAGTGGCCACACGAGCGTGAAGGCAAGAACCTGACACAGCGAGACCCACAGCTTTTTCAGCACATGATTATGTCTGTGCTCTGTGTGCTGCCCACAGTCAGCGTGGGCAAAGGACAATACATCTGTGCTATTAATGACTTGGTAAAGGTCATGAAATAAATACAAAAAAAGCAATAAATTTAATCCAAACTTCACAAGGACAGACTATAAGGAAGGCAACCACCTTTCCCTCCTTTTGATGTCAATACTTGTGTCCATTATCTTACACCATATGTTGAAGCAATCTGTAATTGTTGGGGCTAGGGCACCCGGACTGCAAAGACTGACCTTTGCTTATTTTTCATTTGTCTATTTCTCATTTGATTTTTTTGTTTGTTTGTTTATATAAACTCTTATCTGATGTTTCATGTTAAAACTCCATTTGTAAAACAGTATTTCAGGGACAAAACTACGCCCTAGAATAGTCTGTCCGAAAACTAGACAAGGAAGCCTTCTATGAACGCCACCAACATTATTTGTACTTTATTACTTTCTGTCCGCTCTCTGAGACTTCCTCTCATGTTGTTTAAAGTGAAACTGTCCTTTGTACCTCCTTGAGTAACTGCTGCTCAAGTCTTCTAGCATTTGTCCTGGCTTTGAATCTCCGAATTTTACTTTTGTTTTATTCTGCATACATTGCAATAATTGCTTTTTTGCATGTATTATGCTTGGAGGGTATCAGCTAAAAAGCTTATACCTCTTATTTTGAGGCTCAACCTTCAGCACATTAGGTAAGCTACACGAACAACTGACATTGTTAAACAACAGCGTGAAGAATAAAATAAAACCCACTAAGAAATGGTTTCCTTATACTGCAGCACTTATACTGTGTGGTTTCCTTATACTGCATGTCATGATGGAATTCGTTTTTATTTCAGCCATAATAAAGAATTATTCCCATGGCATTTAAGGGCTTATAAAATTCATAAATTCTTTCGTACTTGGAAATGTGGCAACAGAGCCTCTCACCTAATGGTATGCAAATTTCTCTTTGAATTTCATTTGGGTTCATAAACAACTATTTTAATCAATTAAGTGTAAATGAACCAAGCAATACATAGGAGTGATAGCAATACAGGAATGATTGCTCAGTTAGGAAGTTAAATAAGATGATCAATTCCTAACATAACATCTAGCAATTCTTGCAAGTTTTTGATTTTATGTTTCGCAGCTACAGTTTATCAGATACGTGCAGGATTTCTTGTCTTGCCCAATACAATTCAACCCTAAATATCATTTATATCTAGCCTTCTCAATAGTGCCTATTCAAAAGTGTGCCGCTATCTGAGCACCAACTTCAGCATTTTTTTTTTTTCTGTGTGTCCTCTCTGCTCAGATTTAAGCTACTCTTTTTACCTTTCAATGTCTCATTACCCTTCCAGCCTTCCAGCTGCTGGTATACATCCTTGAATGCAGCTAAGATCCCAGCATTTTTGAGCCAAAGTAACAGCAATCACAAATCAGCTCTACCATTCAGAATTCAGGTCATGACATTGCCAGGCTCCCACATAACAAGTGGCCCCCATGTCACTGATTGCTCAGATGTAGACTATGACTGATAGCCTCAAATCAGGGACAATAATTTGTTTGTAAACTACACATAAATATTTTTAAAGTATCATCTTGGGATTCAGTAATCTACCAGTAGACAGATGGTTGAGCTTGATTCCAGCTCAATTATTTATGATTTTGCAGTTGAGTTATGTAGATTGATTTCTGCAGTTTCTTTTAGGTGTCTGAAAAAAAAACCCCAAGCTATTATTGACAGACAATGACCCAGCTAATGAACACTGTGAAGTCCTCATACTGCAGGATGCAGTTCTCCAGAATGAGAGGAAAAAATATTGCCTGATTAAAATAGCATAAAAACTTTAAGTGATTCATTTTATTTTTTAAATTAGTGCAGGGCTCGCTCTCTCCTAAATACAAAAAACTGTGAAAAACAGTGCCAGATAGACACAGACCCAGGATGCCCTGCCTTCCTCCCATTGTCTCACAAGGTACTCCAGAGCCTTAGAAGGAATAATAAGATTGTCAGTGTTGTGGCTGTAAGCATCTCGGGTACCATTGAGATCGATGGAAAATGGTATTTCACTTCTGACAAGATTTGCAAACCATGAAAAATCAGCAACTGGGAAGCTGATTTGGCAGGCAGCTAAACTAAGAGGTGGAAACCTTCAGTGTGCAAGAATCAGACAGCTACACAATAGAGCTACCACTGATGGACACCGTTTCTATTCTTTTATCATTTTAGCTATTTAGAAGGTTTCCAAAACGAGGTGTTTTTTTCTCATGCCACCCTTTCTATATTGCTGGTGATTTCACATCCTTACCTATACCAAATCAAATCACTTTGATGATGCATATGCTAATGTGGGGGAGAAAGTTTAGTCAGTGATGACGGTCAGCGAAAACTGGTGGGGCAAAAACTTGCATTCCTACTCAACACTGTGTCCTCAATACACAGACATCGTTCAGAGTGCTAGCGTCTAATACATTTAAACTACTGGTTCTATCCAAGCTAGTTATCTGATGATAACAGAAGGATCCATCAGCAGAAATAAGATAAGAGGTATTATTTCACTTCCATTTGTTTCTAATTCTGATTTTTAATGGCTTTTCACTGCCTCTATTTCTCTAACTCACCTAAAACACCCAGAACGTATTTTTCTTCTATCATAAGACTATCAGCTTTAATCTTCAATTTACTACCCTCAGGAAAAAAATCTCAAAAGTGAAAGCAGATTGAGTGAGAGAGGGTTATATCTAGATATCACTCCTTTCATAATCTACTAAAGAAAATCCAAAGCATGGTATCATTTGTAATTTGATGTACGATAAATCTTTCAATGTCAAGCTCTCGATAGAACAGATGGTAACAGAGAACACCTTGCTACGGCTATGAAAATAGAAATGTACTAATGCAACTGCTTCTCGGAATTCCCATAGCCACTACGTTTGCACAGTAGCGAGCGTTTTTCTAGTACACTTGCATTTTCTACACAAACAAGACTGAAATAAACAGGAGTTTAGTCAGACAGACAATGTGATAAAAGGGACTTCCAGTGTAAGCCAGTGGCAATACGGTCATCTGTCTATTCTTACAGCTACATTTGAAAATTAACTGTTCTCATTTACACACACATTCAGATTTATATGGACACAGTTTATTCACCATAGCCAGGGGCTGGCTATATATGTTATGTATGCATGGTTATATACAGCATCAAAAAATAACTAAGACATTTTATAATATCCATTATAATAATAACTGTAAAAATATAACTGAAATACGGCAATCCTTTTAAACCCAATTTACCCATAAGAACTGAAAAGGAAGGGACTGCTTAGCTTCTATCAAAAAATGTAATATTTCAAAAATCCAAGAAAAGATAATTGCTTTACTTCAGTGTTAAAGTAAATCCAATACCTGTCTTAAAAACGACATATGAATGTATTTCTTTTTTGGACCTACATTATACATCTTGATTAAATCCTAAATCTAAATACACAAGACCTTGAACTCCACACAGTCTTCACTTACTTTGCTCTGAATGAACAAGGTTCCTGTGAGAAAAATTGTACATGAGCTTGTAACAACAGGCCCTGTAATGATGCGTATATTCATACTGTGTGTGCAACTTTGCAATGCCTTGACTTCTGAGATTTTCCTCTTATATACTTAATATTACTGTAGTCTATTACCACACACAGAATTTTCTACCTTTTTAAACACCAAGAAGCAAGGCAACAGGAATGTCAGTATGTTTAGTTCTTTGCTGAGCTATAAATGTGGTAGGTATTCTTGCTCCATTAAAATCACGCATCTGAAGTCTTTGCTGTGACTTATTAGTAGAAAGACAAGGCACTCTGTTTCAAACTTCACAAGTTGTGTATAAATACAAGAGCAAAGGCAGAACCCTTAAAAGATTGAAGGTTTGTTTCTACAAGTCTAAGTACAAAAAGATAGGAAACCTTTCAGGACATTTTTGATAAACAATGATCTCTTTTCACTGGGTGTCTAAAAGAGTATTCAAACTCACTCTAGCTCTCTGAAAAATTCCAGAGTTTTATCATAAATTACCAAGCTACAAATAGTGGTACAAAGTAAAGTTATATTAATAATAAAATAACATTTTCCTGACTCATTTTCAAAAAAGGAACAAATTGCCCCACCATATACAAACAGTAGCCACATCTTATGTGAAAGCAAGCACACTAACTTTAAGATCAAAAAGCAAAGAATTAGAAAAAGAAACCATAAGACATTAATAGTTCTGAAGAAGGGGAGGAGTGTGAAACTCAAGTTATAGGAGCCAATACTGACAATGTAAAGAAATGACACAGGTATTACAGCATGCAAGTGCTTTTCAACCTTTCCAAGGTTTTGATGAACCCAGATTCAAGGGAATGGGTAAGTTACCTGCTGAGACTTACATTTAACTATTTTTTTTTCTCTCTTCAACCTTAATTCAGCTCTTCCAGACCCAGTGGTAATTCTTGAACTAAAGTGAATGCTGTATGTACAAGAACCAGTGACATGGAAATGTTCATCTTCTAATTTCTTAAGGCCCCCTGGTCTCTATCACATTACCAGAAACCCTTCAAGCCAAGACCTCAGTCCTGCTGCCCACTCATTTCAAACTGGGCCATGGTTTTCTACTTGAGCCTAATCTTAAATTCTATGACATTACAATGTACATCACTTCAGTAAATTATAACCAAAACCAGTCTTTGCTTTACTATTACAACTTGGAAATGTTTCTAACATTTATTGTTCTCAGGTGTTACCAGCTTCCTAGTAACAGCCATACCAGGCATGGCACTTCATAGGGATTTTCGTTTTCTTCTTTAAAGTTTAAGATGTTGTAGTTCGGCTGACAGATAAATGAGTTGTCAGTCTCAAATAAGAGAGAGCAAAGGCAGTAGGTATGAAAACCTCTTTTTTTAAGGCTTTCAGAGGTCATGTACTCAGTGGGATATGAATTTTAAAAAGAAGTGGCATTTTGTTAGAAAAATTATTTCATCTGTCATGAAGCTGTAGCCATACATGTGTTAAAAACTGCTGACCATCACACATGCCCAGGCTACACCCAGCCAAGGCTGAGGACAGTGTTTCAGGGCCCCACACTGGGCTCCGGCCATGGCCAACAGCCTGCAGCCGCTGGAGACCCTCCCCTCGCTCCAGCCCATCTACCCACTCTCTCCTCATCCTGCCTCTGTTACAACTCCGAAACATTTCTGTGGTTTGGTATCGCTCAGATAAAACACGTGCAACACGAAGCCTGAGGCAAACCTCGTAACGTGCTGCGAACGCAGACAAAGCGGAGAGTATGGGGGGTACATCACCTTAGGCCGGCCACGCCATCATTCCCAGCCTGGCATTTGTTGCCATGATGGAAATGGCCAATTCCTTTTTCAGTGATGTTTTTTTTTTTTAAAGAAGAATCACAGGATACAACATGAGCTGATGTTCCAGCTGCTGTAAGAATACCTCTGGCTTTGGGTGTCTGTGCCCAGGTGCTGGCAGGGGGGCACTGCGGGGCAGCCCCTGTGAGGAGCGGCCGGGGCTGCCCTGAGCCGGGCACAGCTGGTTCCAGGTGGCTCCGACTGATCCGCCGCAGGGCACGGCCCAGCCCCACAGCCTCCCGTGGGTGCCTCAGGACATGGGTATTTCAGAAAGGGCAAAAAATGCCAGAAAAGCAAAGAGGAATGAGGAAAAAAAGAGATGTGAGGAACAGCCCTGTGAAGCCCCAGCCCATCCCAGGATAAGGAGGGCTGAGGTGACCCAGGTGCCAGGGTGGGGATTCCCCGGCAGCCCATGGAGGACCCCAGCCAGAGCAGGTGGGTTTTGCTGCGTAGCCTTAAAGGAAAAAAAGCTGAGCTCCATTAAAAGGAAAACCATACCAGTTTGGGTGCACTTCAGTGCTCTTGAAATTACTTAATTAATGTTATTATGTTATTGCTAATCCATTTAAATCTGTCAGAGGAGAAGAAAAGGTGTTGTCTTTAGAAGGAGAAAGGATACCTCAGATGCCAAACTATTTCTGTTGCTAATTGTGCCATTTTCAGTGATAAATGGTTACTTTGTTCGTCTCACAGATTTGTTAGTGACACAGGATAAAAACAAGTGCTCATATCAAAACTCAAAAGAGGGATTCACAACAGACAAACTCTAACATCCAGCCATTTCTTTTTCCTTCTTTCCCTTGCACAATGGAACAGTCTTGAAAACCAGCCATAGAATCATAGAATCGTTTCGGTTGGGAGACCTTTGAGATCATCCAGTTCAACCATTAACCTAGCATTGCCAAGTTCACCACTAAACCATGTTCCTAAGCACCACATCTACACGTCTTTTAAATACCTCCAGGGATGGTGATTCAGCCACTTCCCCAGGCAGCCTGTTCTAATGCTTGATAACTCTTTCTGTGCAGAAATTTTTCCTCATATCCAATCTAAACTTCAACTGGCACTGCTTGAGGCCATTTCCTCTCATCCTGTTACTTGGGAGAAGAGACCGACCCCCACCTCTCTACAACCTCCTTTCAGGGAGTTGCAGAGAGCAATAGTCTCCCCTCAACCTCCTTTTCTCCAGACTAAACAATCCCAGTTCCCTCAGCAGCTCCTCATAAGACTTGTGTTCTAGACCCTTCACCGTCTTTATTGCCTTCTTTGGCCACGCTCCAGCTCCTCAATGTCTTTTTTATGGTAAGGGGCCCAAAACTGGACACAGTACTTGAGGTGGGGCCTCACCAGTGCTGACTACAGGGGGACGATTGCCTCACAAGTCCTACTTACCACACTATTCCTAACACAGGCCAGGATGCTGTTGGCCGCCTTGGCCACCTGGGCACACTGCTGGCTCATATTCAGCCGGGTGCCATCCAACACCACCAGATCCTTTTCCACCAGGCAGCTTTCAATTCAGATCCACACAAAGCATTTCTCTCCAAAGACAGGCCTCAGCAGCAGAGCACCACATATCAAAAACCTTCTGCCTCCAGTTATCTGACTGGCTTTATTTTTTATGGCCAAATGGTTCCCCCAAAAGGGACTTAATATAAACCCAGACTGAGCCAGTGCTTAGTCAGAGGTCAGAGCAGAGCAGGACCTGATCTACACAAGAAAGAACTGATATTTAACTGAATCAGAAATCTCACTTTGAATTTTGAAAAACATACATGAAGGCATTTGGATTTAATGTGATTTGCATACTAATTCCATCATCTCAGTGACAAATCAAAGATAATGTCATTTGAAGTCTTCTGAGTATTGCTTCATATCTTTATACATTTATACTATTTTCTATTGTTTTGCCTCTACAGTTTCTTTGCTACTTAGAACCCACACCAATTGAGCTAATTTAGAATATCATCACATTTTTGAAACAAGATTATCTTAGAGAATGCAAAATGAAATATTTAAAAGACATAATAATTTTTCATTCATATCAGTAATTCAAGGGGGTGAGGATGTGTGTTACCAGAGATTTAATCACTGTTTGATTTGTCAGTGAAAATCATCACAGATTCAAGAGATGTTATGTAACAAATGCACCTCGACGTTGCTTCACTACAATACAGCAATTGCTTTGCTTATAACAGAAAGGATTAGTGGCAGATTTTGTGCTGAAGGTAATGTAGTTGAGGAAGAAAAGCCTTGGTCATGGTTTAGTTCCATTAAATGGGTTATCTCAAGGATTCCTATCTAATTCAGTATACACATGAGGTTTTTTTCCCCACTGAGTTTTACACCCTTTCATCCAGTCGTATGAACTGCACATATGTGTGTCTACTGTGTGAGAGGATCATGCAGCATTAAGCAGTGTGTTCTGCCAAAGTTTGGAATAGTGGTATTATTCATAAAAGTTAAACATTTAAGTAGTTTATGCTTATGACCCAAAATAAGTGCAGAACTCCTTTTAAAAATCTCAAAATGCGTGATTGAGAACACCAGCAATGAGCAATACTTTCCTACAAAGTAGCAGATACTGTGTTT
Organism: Xenus cinereus; assembly: GCA_025774025.1. Lineage (NCBI taxonomy): Eukaryota > Metazoa > Chordata > Aves > Charadriiformes > Scolopacidae > Xenus > Xenus cinereus. The sequence continues at coordinate 40,021,851 of JAOXJK010000023.1, read as the reverse complement.
TTCTTATTATCGTATGTGTAGGTATACATTAAGCTTAACACGTACTCTATACATGGGTCACTAATGAGAAACTATGCATGAAACACTACAGACTTTATTTTAAGGTAGATACAACAGCGACAAAACCTGAAAAGGACATGTTCAAAGTTCCTTTTTAAATTCTACTAAGAACTTTATTTTCTTATCTTAATATTCCAATAATGTTCATCCATGTTGTGGAAAGAAGAGCATTCTTCAGCAAATGTTCTCTTTATGAATTAATATTAAATGCCACTTAGCAAAACACATTTCAAACAAATAAATGACATGTAATTTCTTCCAGATTATATTGCCACCCTAAAGACAGCAATATTTAGATATGAGAATATAAATTGTCCAATTTGTTTTTCAATTTCTTTGGAAAAATTCTGATGTCAGTTTCAGGATTCAGAAATACCATGTTCACCTCTCAAAAAGATGAAATACAAATAATGAACACTTGAAATCTCTTAGGCTATGCTAAGTAAGATAAATTGAATAGTGTGAGATTATAATAGCGCTGTGATTTCTTTCACAAGCAAGGCATTTATTATTATTATTTGGGTTTCACCTACTTATAATTATTATATTACAGAATTGTATATATTACTATTGCATATATACTAAAAAACTAGTAAACAATAATAATGTAAATTGTCATTCAATCATTAAAAAACAGAAAAAGACAAAATTAGGGTTGCCAGCAAAGCACTGCCTAGCTGCCCTCATGCTCTCCCTTTCAGTCACTAGCATCACCTTGTATTATTTTTTGCCTTGCCTCAAAAGATGAAAGACAAACTGAAAACAGTGAGGCATAACTACCAATGCCATTGGTTTTTTTAAAACCTACTTCACTACTGCTTTTGGCAGTACTGACTTTTTGTCCAACACTCTCTGGACATCTAGGAGTCCAAGTCAAACACAATTTATAGTTCATATACATAAACCTCAGGATGAATAAATTTCTGCTGCTTCCTTTTTTGCTGTTATTAAAAAAAATCTGCAATACCCTTAGATGTGGTTATACAATCTTCTGTGAGTCCTAGACAAGACAAAAGTCCAGGCTATAGAAAAAGTAATTAAGTCTCTGCAATCTTGCACACAAATCTAACACATTTCAGCATCTGCAAAAAGTTTCTTGAATATTTTGGATATGAAGCTAATAGACCATTTCTTCTAATCTACTATAAATTATGAAATACCAAATCTATTAGGGAGAAAAAAAATTCGGCTTGATTTCCTTACCTCTATCATTTTGGTTGAAATGCTTAAACATATCAGGCTACCGCACTCTTAGTTACCAACTAGACAATTTTATTTGTGGTCATTTGTTCAAAGAAAACACAAATGAAAGCTCAACAAAAATTACACAAAATATACATAACTCTGCATGGAGTTGGTATCTGCAAGCACCAAAGAAGAAACACTGCTGTCAGTAAGGCTGCTCTCTTGCAAACATCAGAAAAGCCACGCTCCCAGCTCCCAATGGCTACTGATCATTATTTAGTGTAACAGTCACTTCAGGTTAGGTAGCGGAATCGGTGGGGTAGAAGGCAATCTCCCTCTTCTCCCACTGCACAGAAACAGAGGAGGCGATGAGAAGCTCTGTAGCTGAGCTGCGTAAAGCAGATCTGATCTGTTCAGAGCACAGAAACACGGTAAGAACCCTGCGTGTAAGAGCTTTTAGATATTCTGCCTGTGGAGAAGCAGGTGACTGCTGCTGCCACAGCTAGAAACGCATCCAAAGCACTTACCCTAACGCTTACCTGCATGCTTTTGTCAAATCAGAAATGGCATGAGATGGGAGATGCACAGACAGCTGCTAATGAGTGTTGCCTTCATTAAAGACTAAGGGGGGTTCTCTGTTTGCCATTGTAAACATAAAAATAGAAACAAAGCGGGCTCCTTGGAGACCTACCTAATTAAGAGCTTTATTAATTGGTACTAAAGCAGTAGAACTATGATGGCACATGTAATGACTTACCTTTGACATACAAAAGGATCTATGGTCTGATGGGGCCATAAAGCCATAAAAACTTGTAATGTGTATACAGTGGGCAATTACTGTATAGTTCAGTGTCATACAAGGACATTCACAGGGTACAGTTGCTTCATCACAAAGCCTCACAAAGATACTTGTGAGGTCAGGCTTGTGATTCTATAGTAGTAATGCAAATGTAATGTTTAATCAGTACAATGAAATTAGCTTGGTATGGACTGCCATATATAACTATGTGCAGCTTACTATTTGTACTTTGAGCCATCAGCATATCTGAGGCAGAATTTTGGGTATTGTTTTTCCACTGAAATCCACGATAACTATCACAACAAGGGTGTGTTGGAGAAACGACAAACTGCTAAGACATTCTGCATATCAAAATGATCACTTCCTTTAGTGCACAGGTAGCAAGGAATCAGCATACAAAGGCTTAAGCTTTTTTCACATAATTGTGTAGAACTGCTTATAGCTAAAATAAGCAGCTATTATAAGCGGAAAATTTTTTTTCTATTTTCAGATAATATTATTCTGGAGGTATTGAAAAACATGAAAAGGCATTTTAAAATTCACTATGATTTTCCTAAGATCATCATAAAATAGATAATTTGAGTATGTTTTATTCACTTACCATTACCCTGAAAATATTTATTTTCACTGACCTTTTCCCTTTCCCCTACCTTTTGTTTCTGAAAGGAGAATGAAACGTGGATTCTTTCTGTTTACACACAGGAATAATACAAGAGGAATAAATAAAGCTTAGAAATGTGTTCATGATGTATAAACTAGAGCCCCCTGCATTCCCTTGTAATATTTTCCCTTTGCCAGAGACTCATATGACGGTTTAGGGCTCTTTTAGTGAAATAAGTTATCACTCAACAAAGTGAGTATTGGAGACAGGAATTGGTATTTGGATCTAAGTTAATCTCATGTATAAATTGGGGACAAATTGCATTGTTACTTTGGAAGGAAGAAAAAGAGGCTTGGGGCTCTAGATTCTCCATCTAGGACAAACAGGAAGACAAACAGCTCCCACGTGAAAGGGATTTGATGAGATAAACCCTACAAAAAGCACTGCCTCAGAGCAGTCCAAGCTGCTGTTGACTCCACAGCCTGCTGACAGGGAAGTTCACAAGATCTTTCTTTCATTATACTCTCCCTTGAGAATAACCACCACTGGCCAAGTAGCAAAAGCACTAGAAGCATCTGTAGTCAATACTGGAGGTCAAGAGGTGCCACCACATATTTACATTTTTGTCTGTGCTCCTCATCCCAAATATGAGGATAATATAATAATTACATATAATAATGTAAAAAAACAAGCGCACCTCCCCTAGTTCTGCTGGAAAGCTTTTTTCAGAAAGTTGACATATCGCAGCAGTACAGTAAACAACACAGCAATACTGACTTGAATCTGCAAGTAGCCTAGAGCAGTAATCTGAGAAGGTGGACTACTCAGCTCACATTAATCACTGTCCTCATAAATCTAGTTATCACCTTTCTCAAGGACACATAACAGTTCACCATTTTTACTGTTTCCCTTTCTCTTGCCTGACAGAACCTGCTCTTGCTCTTCTCCTTTTCATAAAAAACAAAGCATGTTCCCTGCAATCCTCTTTGCAGATCATCTTTATGGCGTGAAGACGATGGACTGCCAAAGCCTTCTACAAACACCTGCCCTACCGCAGTGCAGCTAGGAAGCTGGGGCTGGATGATTGCATAGCAATATCCAAATAGAGATCACAGCAGAATCTTCCCCTCTATTAAACAAACAAATGAAAAACTCAAAAATAAGCCAGGAAAACTTTACATTCAAGAACATTTTGAACCAGTAGAAGTATCTGTTATGTCATGGAGGGGATATAAGGCATAGGAATAAATAGCACAGAATAATGAAGGACCGGATACCTTGAAAAAGGCATTTCAAATGCACAACATGGAACATCTCATAAACTTGCTATGCAGTACTGAGTGGCTTGTGAATTTTAACAGCTGTAGTCTCCTAATTACAATAGGATAGAAATGACAGAAGATTCAGGTAACACATCTATCATTTAGTCTCATTAAAAAGTTCTCTCTGCTACACTTTGGCCTTTACTTACGAGCTGTTCTAGGCAATACGACAATGAAGGAAAAAACAAATCAACAACAAAGGATGGGGCAGGGGGTGGGAGGTGGGAGAGCTTAGAAAATACTAATGTGAGAGAATCTTAATCTGAAAAGAAATCCTGTGAATTACCTGACTTTTTCTCTTCAGTAACAGTTAACTGACATAAACCAACAGTATGTTTAAATCGGAAAAAAACCCAGTACACAGATCTCTAATTAATACTATTCCCTCAGTAACTCTTTGTGGCTTTTTTTTTTTTGGTCACACCATGAAAGAAGTCAATCCAGTTTTCAGATGATAGTACCCATGGTCATATTAAAAAAATTATAGTACCGTATAAGTAACAGTTAAATGAAAAGTTCTGAAAGCAAAGGCAATATAACCTTCTGAAAGCACTAGTTAATTTTGGTCAAAAGCACATGCTGGGTACTTCTAAAAACTGAAGTTAGGGTTTTTTTAAAGAAAAATGCGCAAAACACCAAAGCAGCTGCACACATTTAACATATGTCAGCAAAGAAAGTCAAAAATTATATTCTGAATGAACTCGTGCACAAAATTCTGATCAAAGAGGAGCAGGCACCTGAACAGTCCATCATCTTGATGCCAGACATATCTTTTTTTCTGGTTCCCTTGGAGAAAGTAAGTATATGCTACTTCTTCCCAGTTATATATTCATAAGATTTTCCTTAATACTTTAAAGTGTGAAGACTTCCATTCTTTTATTTATAAGCTTTCACTAGAAAATATTTCTAAAAACCTGCAACACTTGCTAATACTAGTTTGCCAAGGCCCTTAGATTAACCAAGAACATCCTGAAATAACATGTAGGCGGTAACGCAACTACCAATTTAAAGAGAAAGTCTTAAGTAACATCTGTTATTAACCAATACTCTGGACCTAATTCACAGAAAGCATTTATGCTTTTGAAATTGAAACTGAAATCTAATTAACATTAGCAAAATTTTTACTTACATAAGCAGCGCTTTTCAGAGGTAAGATTTCTACTCCACGAGCTGTCAGTCTGAATCAGGTCAGATATAGCGTGGCAACTATGAAACACAAGGTTGGGCTTCAGGGAAAAAAGCCATGTCCAAATTATAATAACGTTGCTGGTGTTACGGTAACTGAGGTATATTCCATAGGCATGATGTAAGGGCAGGAAGACAACATTTGTCTTCTCCTGGAAATTTTTGTTGTCTTAGAAACTTTTGTTGTTTTAGAAACTTTTTTTAGCAGACAGAAGCAACTCTGTGCAGCCAACTTTTATTACCTCAAGTCCTGTGAGGTAGCAATGCTAAGCATTTGGCTTAGAGCTGTCTCAATGTCTATTTCATTTTTCTTGGGTTGGGTGAGCGGGTGGCATCCTTTTAGAAGTAGCAGAAAACTATTTTTTAAGAATAGTTTCAATTATAAAAAACAAACAATTTAAGAGTTCACCACAGAAATGGTATACGAATAAGATAAAGCACTGCAAATCACCTTTCCACCTCCTCCGAAGAGATTTGCAAAGTGTGGAAACACATTCTTCCTAAGCCAACTCCTACTTGACTTCCAGCAAATTTCCAGAGCAACCTTCAAATACCTTCAATTGGTTGTTGCTTGCTTCTGTGATGACACAGAACCAGCATCACTGAGAATGGAAGGGACTTCTGGAGATCATGTAGTTCAACGCCCTGCTCCAAACAGGGTCAACTGAATTGCAGTTGAATGCAAATAGTTCAGATAATTGCAAAACCTCAGTGGTCTGCTCAGCAATTTTAGGGCAATAGCAAGTACTAGCAATAGAAATTATTTGGTGTTGTCTAAAACTAATAGCCTAAATCCTTATGTTATTCCTGCTAGTGTTTGCATTTTCTACTGGAGCATCATGAACTTACAGTTAAACCTGTTACAGTTCTGTAGAAAAAGCTAAGATATTTTATAACCAGCAAATAGTTTTGTTTGGTTTAAATAATAGTTGCTTTTAATTAGCGGGAGAAATATGTGCTATGGCATAAGTACAACACATTATTTAAGTTTTTACCTTTTTCACTGATGAAAGAAAAACCTAATTAAAGAATGGTAAACATTCTAAAAATAAACAGTAGAGTGAAAAATATGTATACTGATGAACACTAAGCAACAAAACATTAAACAGATGTTAATGAACAGGAGACAGTTTTGGTTTCATGCCTGTAGGAGCTGGATCTCTGAAAAAATATTGCACTTTTACTTAGACAAATATATTTTACTTGCTGCACAGCAGTTTATAATAAAAATAAGAATTTTTTTTCAAACTCACTTCAAAGTTCAAAATTATATTAAGTGTTGACATTGATGGTATTTATTTTCTATTCTAACCACATCCAATCCCCAGAATCAATACACTGATTCTATATAATAAAGATAATGCAAATAAGGCCACTAACATTTTTGTATATTGCTCTTTCCCTGATGAAGAGCCTGAAGATATTTAGCCATCCAATGATAGCTCAATCTTGCTGCTGTTCCACCTGAAGACTCTGGGAAGGTTACCATGGGGACTTAACTAGAGTAAAACGACATCAAGCAGAAAGTTTGTAAAATGTCAGGAAATATTCCTTGAGAGTAACTGGCAAGTTGGAATTTACATCAAGAAAGCACAGGGAGGAAAAAATAGAGGCATTCATTCACTACCTCCCAGTTCCGCAAATACTTCACATAAAAGAAATCCAGTTGATTAAGAAAAGTGATGAACACTAAGCAGGCAGGGACACACCTCCCACTCAACCAGGTTACTCAAAGCCCCATCCAGCCTGGTCTTGAACACTCCCAGGGATAAGGCATCCACAATTTCTCTGGACAACCTGTTCCAGTGCCTCACCACCCTCACAGTAAAGAATTTCTTTCTAGTATCTAATCTAAATCTCCCCTCTTTCAATTTATAACCATTACCCCTCACCCTATTGCTACACTACCTGACAAAGAGTCCCTCTCCAGCTCTCCTGTAGGCTCCCTTCAGATACTGGAAGGCTGCTATAAGGTCTCACTGGAACCAATTACCTCATCTGCTTGCCAAAGGAGCTACTCACATGAAAGCAGACATTTAAACCCACTGCTCTTCTACCAAATTCATATGCTGTCACTAGGTTATCTTCAAGTACACTCTAATTTCCAGTTATTAAGCTACTTGCCATGGCAGATAGGAAAGTATTTTCCCAACTCTCTATACACTACTGCATAGTATAATGAAATACCACTATTCCCTGCCGCACACAAAATTACTTTGTCTATAGGTATCCTTCTTCCTTCTGCTATTGTCTTCTTGTTATTCAAATATGCTGGATAAATGCAGATGAATCTAAAAAGAGAAAACAGCGAGTTTAAGTAAGTAGTATCAACTCCTTAATTGCTTATGCAATATTTTCTTAGTAAAACAAACAAAAAAATATCATGGCTACAACATAAAAGTTCCCACAGCAGCTTAGAACAACCATTTATTTTCCCTAGACTAATTACTATGATGTTGCAAAACCCCTTTTTGAGTTACCCAGGACACTGCATGACCATTTGGCTGAAATGCTCCTTGCATGACACCACTTTTTGGGGCATGGTGTGTACAAAGGATGGCTATCTATCTTGAGAAAATATGAATGCTGAAAGAAGATATTTTGACCAACTTCTTAAATCCCTGACACCTGGAAGGAAAGACACACATTTCTCTGAAGAGAACTAGAGATTTCCTGTGGTACACTTTTTTTTTTTTATTTTCTGCTTTCTACCCACACAGAGAACAACCCACATTTTTTCTCTGAAGAACTATGCTTAGAAACTTGCTTAAGATTTTTCAGCGGATTCAAACCTGTCAAGCCCATCCTGGGGACATGAGTGACAGAACCTCAATTATACTTTTTACTATACACTAAAAAAAAAACCCATCAGTTGAGGCCTACAAGGAGAGGCTGAAGAATGCCTACGTTTGAATGAGAAGCTACGACAGCATAAGAAAACAGAAGCAAAAAGTGAGCAAATAACCCGGAGCAGACTAATGTTCAGTTATTGGAGACTCTCAAGGATCACTGATCTTTACTGGCTCCCAGGAAACACTTCTTGCTGCCTCTACGGCTAGCCTCAGTCGTCTCAGCTCTTATAACTCTTCCCCTCCTAAATACCTTTTCAATAGTATTTTCCCCTATTAGCTACAGCCCTCTTTGCGAGCCCACTAATATTTCCTTCTGGTTAAGTGGCAGAGTTCTGCACAGGAAAAAGCAGATGGGGCAAGAGAAGCATGCTACTGACGGTCACAGCCATCGACATTGACACTGGCTACACTGACCACCTCCTTCTCTCCCTCAGCTTGCCTCTTCTGAGCTTTAAATGATACGATACGCTAAGAGACATGACGGGACAGCACCGCTTCGAGCACCCCAGCATCAGAAACTGCCAAACGCCAGCCTCCCACCTCAACACACGCACTCTAATAACCTTCCTATATGACCCAAGCGACGCGTTTAAATTACAGTATCACCGCATGTCCTATTATCACAGCCGCGGGCCTGACCCACCTCCCGCCCTCCCGAGCCGCCACCTCCCCTTGCCACCCAGGGGGCTCAGGCAGCCGCCCGCCCCCTCACCGCCGGCCGCGGCCTAACGCGCCCCCGGCCGCGCCCCGCTCCAAGGGAGGCTGCCTGCAGCCCCCGGCAGGAGGGGGGAAAGGAGGCAGCTGGGTGGGCACACCGCTTCCCCGGATAGCCGGGCCCACGTTACCTCTCCTTATCAGCCGGAGACGTGGCGGTGGCGGCAGCCGCCATAGTAACTGCAGCACCGGCGCCGCTGCCGGCCCGCGCCTGCCTCACCCCTTTTCCCCTTCGGCAGGAAATCCCGCCCCCGCCCTCCCGCTCCCGCAGTCCCATTGGCCGGCCTTGCTGTCGTTAGAGCGCTTTACCCTGTAAGGAGGCGCTACGTACGCGCCGCTGGGCAGCGGGCGCGCGCACGCGCAGCCTCCGCCGCGCATGCGCCTTGGCGGCGGGCCCGTGGGGCGGTGCTGAGGCGGGCGGGCCCGGGTGGGCGGGGAGCGCCGTAGAGTGCGGGCCCGTGGAGGGAGGAGCTCTGGGGTCGGTGCCGGAAGCGTTATGGGAGAATAATCCAGTTCTGAGGAGACGCCGTGATGGCTCGCCGCGCCTCAGGGGGCATAGGCCGCACCGCCTGAGCGGGCGGTGTGTGCACACTGGGGGAAGCCCCGGGCAAGGGGGAAATGGCGCAGGGCAAGGCCAAGGTCCGGTCCCGGCTGCCGGGCTGACCGGTGCCTCTCGCAAATCACCAGCGAGCAGAAGGTTACCCTGCGCGCTGGGGAGTGCCGTTCCTGCTCAGTGCCCTGTGCGGTGGTTAGCAGAGAAACCGGCGGGGGGGGTCAGAGCCAGCTCTGCCTGTCGCCCGTGTGAAGCGTGAAATCCTACTGCCTGTAGCGAGGGTGCAGCAGTGGTGGTAACGTAGCCTGAGTGAACTGCAAGCGCTAATAAAAGGTGAGCCCAGAGGGTGGCGATCAGTGGCACAAAGTCTAGTTGGAGGCCGGTAACTAGTAGTGTGCCCCAGGAGTCGATTCTGGGTGCAGTGCTATTTAATGTCTTAATGATTTTAAGGAAATGCTCCCTCACAATCTGCTTGTGGGAGGTGCCCCTGCCCGTGGCAGGGGGATGGAACTAGGTGAACTTTAAGGTCCCTTCCAATCTAAACTGTTCTGTGAGCTGGATGATGGGGCAGAGTGCATCCTCAGCAAGTTTGCAGATGACACCAAACTGAGAGGAGGGGCTGGCACACCAGAGGGACCTGGACAGGATGGAGAAATGGGACAACAGGACCCTCGTGCAGTTCAACAAGAAGTGCAAAGTCCTGCACTTGGGGACCAGTACAGGCACCAGTCTGTGCTAGGGGCCGCCCAACTGGAAAGCAGCTTTGCAGAAAAGGCCGTAGGGGTGCTGGTGGACACCAAACTGAACACGAGCCAGCTGTGTGCTCTTGTGGCAAGGAAGGCTGATGGTGTCCTGGGCTGCATTAGGAAGAGTGGTGCCAGCAGGTAGGGGAAGGTGACCCCTCCCCTCTACTCAGCACTGATGAGGCCACAGCTGGAGTGCTGGGTCCAATGCTGGGCTCCCCAGTACAAGAGAGACATGGGCACAATGGAGAGAATCCAGCAAAGGGCCACCAAGATGATGAAGGGACTGGAGCATCTCTTGCTGGAAGGGATGCTGAGAGAGCTGGGACTGTTCAGCCTGGAGAAGAGAAGGCTCAGGGAGATCACATCAATGTATATAAACACCTGTGTGGAGGGTGCAAAGAGGACAGAGCCAAGCCAGGCTCTTTTAAGTGGTGCCCAGTGACAGGACCAGGGGGAATGGGCACACACTGAAACACGGGAGGTTCCTCCCAAACATCAGGAAACACTTTTCCACTCTTAAAGTAACTGAGCACTGGCACAGGTTGCCCATGGAGGTGGTAGAGTCTCCCAGCTTGGAGGTATTTGGATGCCATCTGGACATGGTCTGGGGACCCAGCTCTAGGTGCAGTGGTATTCCCAGGGAAGAACTGCCAGTACAGTTCATGAAAACTTAGAAGAGTTAAAGGTTATGGAGGAGCTTCAGAAAGAATCAGGGTGGCATTTGGTACTGATTAACACGTTAGTTGTTCAGTCTTTTGAATGATG
>JAOXJK010000023.1:39972673-40001293 GCA_025774025.1 Xenus cinereus | reverse complement strand
CCCTTCCAAGCTAGGCTTTTTCATTGTTCAAAGAGTGCCAGCTGATAAACATCGCCACCATGTCAGAGACCATATTAAAAAATTAAAAGAAAGGTAAATTCTTTGTACTTTCTCGAGTCTATATTCAGGTCTTGTTACTATTATAGACATAACTTAAAGGTGCTAATTTGGGATGCTCAGTTTCTTGTAGACAAAAAAAAAAAGTATATATTATTTTAAATTCTTTTCCTTTTTCTCTCTCTAAGTAAGGAACTTAGACTTTCATGCTCTCAATTACTACAGTCTCTCTGAAAAACAGGCATTTCAAACCTAGAAATAAGAACTTAAACTAGAGGAAGGGGTTTGAGCTACTCGTTTACAGATCTTGGTAGAGGATCCACAGGCACTACTGCTGCCAAGAAGATCCAGCAAAAAGTGCATGCTTTTTAAAAGCAACTGTCAAATGGTAAAACTTCTAGGTCATCTTGTGTTATCCAACATGTAGTTGTAATAGTCCTACTACTTCAACCTAAAAAAATTGCTAATAAACTTTTGCTATGTTTCTGCTGAGTGTGTCTAATATGCTCATTTAAATTACTATTTTAATTAGTTTTTTCTCCTGTTACCTGAAGACAGGGACAACGTTTTGCATTTGATTAATCTTTACCTCAGAAGTAATGGATGCTGGGACACAACATTATACAATACACTCCCATTAATAAATACTATAAAGAACTTAGTTGGAGATATTAATTGCATAGAATAGTTGTAAGCATGGATTTTAGAAAAAGCACATGACCAAAAATACAGGAAGAATTATTATACTCAAGTTACTTGCTTCTGGAAAGAGTGTTTGACATTTGATTGAAGAACTATGTAAGAATCTTAGTGTATAAGCAGCTTTAAGAGATTCTTAAATCCCGAGTGGGTGTGTGGATACATGCGCATATATATATATATATATATATATATAAACGAAACAAAAAAAAAACCAAAACCCAAACACAGGGACTGAATTCAGGCACTGAAACCTGTACAATATATGCTACGTATGGGATTTAGGCTAAAGAAATATTAAACTTCAAATATTCCCAAACCTGTTTATAGCGGCCTAGTCACAGTGGCTTAAAATGCTGTAGGTGTTTGGGGTTCTATTCAAAAGGCAGAGCAGAAAAGTTCTTGGCTAGGACTGGTAACTGAACTATGTGTCAATTTTTACTGAGTCAGTAAAAACTTGCAAGCCAGCAAAGTACTGCCTAATTTTATGTGACTTGCTGGTGCCTTCGTAATGCAGATTTTGAAGCTCTTTTGCAGATTTGGACTATAAATGTTGTATGTTACAGAATGCTTGAACTCTTTTGTCTCATAAGATTTATTCAAGATTCTCATCAGTACAATCCACAAATTACTAGACATGAGGCAAAATAATTCTGTCAAGTCGCTCTCTCAAAGCCTGTCCTGGTCTGGAGACCTGTCTGTGACTGTGGAAAAGACCACACAGTTAGTGCTGCTAGTAGTGCCTGAATGGCTGAAAGGAGGACTCTCAAGGAGAAGAGTACTTTCTCCCTGCCTGATGATATGACGCTATCTCAGCAAGGTCAGGAGCATGTTCTCAAACATAGAAAGGAAAACTACCAAAGGCTGACTGAAAAAAGCACAGTCCTGTGCCAGAGTTTGTGTTGCATACAGCACAAATATTTTCCTAGTCATCTTTTTTCAACGAACAGCTATTTGCACTACTGGTATTCCATATTAATATTTTGAAAATATTTTCCTTAAAATTGAAAATACCAGCAAGATTTTATCCTTGATTCCTCATGCTTATGCAGAATACATAAATCCATACGAAATTTTATTATTATCTATTATTAGCTACTATTTTAGTTCTTTAATCTGTAATATTTTTTGGTCTGAAATAAATAATCATTATGCTCCTCTAACTTTTCTTCATTCTAAGACACGAAATCACCATTAACATATCATATATGTTAATATATGATATATTATTCATTAGATTTTCTTTGTTCATACTAGAGAAAGTTCTTTCATCATACTGTTTCTTTGGGGCTATTGAAAGCATTATCCTGCAGGGTGTATGTGCTTCTTGTGATTTTTAGTGAGTATTGATTTTATTACATGAAAGCATAGCTATAAATTTTCTGTATATATAAATGAACCTATATCCATAGAAGTCACCTGCTGTCCAGGGAACAAATCTTTTCCCCTGATAAGGACACAACAAAAGAACTGGAGGGTACCAGAATCTATTTATGACACTTCATCTTACTTGTCCTGAGTACTGAAATGACTTTCTGTAATTAAGGCTAAACCAAATTTTTCTTGAAGATTAAAATTACATATAATTTCATCTACTTGTATTTCTGTATTTTAGAACTACTTTTAGAGTCAATAGGTAGTTTCAGTCTGTAGCATTAATCCCATATTTTATCTCTAAATATAGTCCACTGATCAGTGTGCACATCTGAATTTCTGTGATAAATCTGTGGAGGCTGTGTGTCTATTATAGGTTTAACTCAAGAGGATTCTGTTTTCAGCCTTTAATGATACATGCTTTTACCTTCTGAGGTCTGTAGTTCAGTCCAAGTGTGACTAGCATCAGTAAATATCAAAGTTTTGGGATTCAATTCATACACAGACAAACAGTAAAAGCTAGATTGTGACATTTTAGCTACTAATTGTGTTCTAAAAAGACTGGGAATACAGGATTGTCCACTACATACATATGTACCGTAAAAAACAGAGAAATGGTTGTAGCAGATGAAGAAGAATATAGGCAAACTGGAATTTCTTGGAACACACAATATAACTTTATTGCCTTCTTTAAACTTTCCATACCCAGAGTTCAAAATCTGACTGAACGAGGTCATCTAGAGGCCTCTAGAAGTAACACCCTCAACTTCTGAGTTGCTTTATCAGTAAAGCAGACATAATGGTACCTATCCACCAAAGACAGTCCTCATAAGTACTGCAAAGATTTACACCTTGGTTAGCACTGGTAGGATATATGAAATATGAAAGCAAAAAAAAAGATGTTCTAGGAAAAAAAAACTGTTCTAGGCTATGATTCAAATCATTGCACATCTGTCTAAGTATCTGTGAGAAAAATCTCACCACTGATGTGTATATTCCCAAGTGCTATTATATTCAAAATAATGATTTTTTCATCAATATATTTTGGGTTTCTTTTTCTCATTGTATTTCTTATTTTGCTTAACTTCTGTTTTTTTGCTTAATTTTCAAAAAAATCCTGTAAGATGTTCTGGGTCTAGTATAGTCAGGTGAATGGGAAGAGTTTAATGAAGGGAAGACAAGGCAAGACAAGTAAAGGATATCTGTATCCTAGAAAAAATTATAAATATATAATTTTCTTGTTTGTGCATGTATGCATGGGCACATCCACACAGGCATGTGTGTATGCATATCAGTGCTGGTATATGAGTCAGGAAACTAGTATGTAATCTAAGTTACTTAATAATTCAGTTGCAACAATATCAATTGTAGTTTATTATCCTTCATTGCTGAGTATAGATGATTCATCAAGGCCTGGGTTTATTACTGTAAAAATTTTCCTTATTTGAAGAGAACACAGAATTTACATATGAATAATGTCAATATAGGGCATGAAAACATTTTACTAGAAATAATGATTGGGCGTCATGCACCCTCAGCAAGTTTGCAGATGATACAAAAGTAGAAGGAGTGGTTGATATATCAGTTGGGTGTGCTAACATTTAGAGGCACCTCTATAAGTAAAAGAAATGGGCAGGGAGGAATCCTGTGAATGTCAAGAAAGGGAAATGCAGTGTCTTGCATCTGTGCAGGAATAATCCCATGTACCATTACAGTCTGAGGACCAACTATCTGGAAACCAGATCTGCAGAGAAGGAGCTGGAGATCCTGGTTGACAAAAGTAAACAAGGCATCAATATGTCTTTTCAGTAAAGAAGGCCAACAGCATCCTTGGCAGCATTAGGAAGAGCACTGCCAGCAGTTTGAGGGAGGTGAACCTTGCTCTCTACTCAGCCCTGGAGAACACACCTTTGGAGTGCTGGGTACAGCCCTGTATTTCCCTATACAAGAGGGATACAGTGCAACTAGAGAGAGTCCAGTGAAGGGCCACTGATTAATGATTAATGACTTGGAGCATCTGTCATAGGAGGAGAAGCTGAAAGCTGGCACAGTTCAGCCTGTGGAAGAGAAGGTCCAAAAGATACTTATCACTGTGCATAAATACTTGATGGAAAGGAGTAAAGAAGACAGAGCCAAACTCTTCTCAGTGGTACTCAGTGAAAGTACAAGAAACAACAGGCACAAAGTGAAATATAAGAAATTCCACCTGAACATAAAGAAAAATTCCTTTATAATGATTGTGGTAGAACACTGGAATAGGTTGCCCAGAGAGGCTGTGGAGTCTTCATCTTTGGAGGTATTAAAATCCCAGCTGGAGACAGTCCTGAGCAAACTGCTTTATCTAATGTTACTTCAGCAGGGGTTTGGAACAGAGGGTTTCTAGAGGTCCTTGCCATCCTCAACTACTTTATGATTTTGTGAAGTAAACAATTCATAATATGTATTTATATACCTGTCAACACTTTTAATAAGCACAATAGAAAAGCCTTATCATAAGAAAGGTAGTATAAAATGTATAAGTATAAAAGTATAATCTTGAATATACTACAAATTTTCAGCATCAGGAAGTTTTCTTACTAGCTCCATGAAATGTTTGGCTCTAAGTATATCACATTCTTTTCCTTTATTTCACATTACATCCAATTATATCTTGGACTAGATAATCTTTAAGGCATAGTGAAAATTATTTTTTTAGTAATTTATCACAATAGAAGCTGCTGCACATATAGTTCCCTTTCCCTTCAGCAGGTAGAAGTGACAATATAGGTTTGATAAGGGAAAAAAATAGAAAATGTTTTTATGTTGAGTTTGATTTTTGCTTTTTTAAAATTATTTATTAAGATGCATTTTAGTTTCTGTAGGTATTCATTTTTCTTGCCTTTAAGTTTTTAGTGTCAGTTATTCTAGGCCTCTTGACTTGTGGAAATTAGGAAACCTTCTTTCAGTGTATGCAATAAATTTAGATGTGGAGATGATTTCACATGGCAGGTTGAGAGAAGTATAAATTACATATTCTCAGTTGTCAGGGCCACCTGTGTTACTTTGAAATTCAAACATAAAAGAAAACTGACTCTGCTGAAACTCTGTGGGATTCTTTCTACTGGGGGCTATTTGAACAACACTGAACAAGAAAATCTTTGGGAATATATTTATCTCCTTGTTAGTATTTCCTTTGTTCTGATCTGCACTCAGGACCCCTGTTGGCTTAAGGGTTTTGAAAGTCATGCATAATACAATAACACAGTTTCTGTTGTCTTTGCTGAAGTAGTGATGTCTATGTATGTGGTCAGACAAGACCCAACAGCACACTAAAATGACACTGACTACCTCTAACCCATACTTCTTGCTTTCAAAGAAAGAAAGTCCAGACTCACATATTGATGGAACTGATTGTGTTTTCCACCCAAGAGTCCAATCAGGACCACTGAAGTTACGATAAGACAGTGAGGTTGAGAAATGTTAGATACACTCATGAATCAGTCTACTGAGTAGTTTCAGATCTATAAGTGGGAGACATAATTTGGCATTTAGCAGGGTGAATTGAAAGAAAAAATTAAAAAAAAAAGGAATTTTTATAGTTTTTTATAGGCTTTATGGCATAACCTATGTCTCTCTCCATTGACCTCAAAAGGGCCTAAGGCAAAGAGATTAACTTACATACTTCTAGCAAAGCTTATAATTAGGTGATATGATGTCCTCTCAAGAGTGGTCTTTAGCCCTAAAAACTGACTTCTCGTGGTAATGGTTTCATATTATTATGTTTTATGAAAAGAATATTTGGGCTTAAAATGATCAAAACCAGTTTTTTTTGTGAATTTTTTAAATACTGCACAATTCAGAACTACTACTGCGCTATGCAGCTCTGTAACTATTTTAATTCATCACTGCCCTTTAGCCCTTTTAGGTATCTTGACATTACTCATAATTTTTAAGGCTTCTTTTTTTTTTGCATTAATTTAAATTTATTCTCTTTAAGTTATTCAGGTAGTTTAACATTTCTCTGTATTCCAATGGCATTTTCTTGACTACTGCTAGCAAAATAAATTTGATAAGAACATATGTATACAAAGACTGCAACTTTAGGTAAGCTAACTCTATCATTCTCTCAAATGACATTTCTCACTGTTAAGATGTTAAATATTGGAGGTGAGGTTTATAAGAACAAATTGGTTTTAACTAGCTCTGAAAGTCCAATTCTAATTCTTTGTGTTCATTATAAAATTACAGCTTTGGAAACAAAAATTTTGCTCAGTGCTGAATACTTTGAAAATATCCATAATCTGTCTAAAATCCATAAATGGTGTTTACACATTATCTTTGGCTGCAGCTGTATAGGACTGAAGAGGTTGCCAACTCAGCCTAGCTACTGTACCTTCTCTCTCCCAATTATATACGATAACCTTTGCTGCAGACTTGATGGGCAGGCGCGTAACTGACTGTACCTAGTGCAGTCAAAACAAGCCACCTTACCCTCCATGGTTTAAATAACAGAACCTAATCAACTCACCTCATTTAGACTGAGAGAGGCTAGCAAATAATTGCAGGAGCAAAGGAACAGAGGCACAGGAATCTCCAGGAGGGCCAAGGTAACTGACACCCTGGTCCCTCACACACTACCCCTTGACTAACATTGTCATGTAGGCAGGGTACTACCCACATAATCCAAGGTGACATGTAGGGCACAATCCTGCTATGTAAGGTCTGATTCACTCAAATCGCACTACCATTGGTGAAGCCAAGGAACAGCCAAGGAACTTTTATGTACATCCAAAAAAGCATTTGCGTGATTGGCTTTTACTGTTGGATGACCTGCACGCTAAGTGTCCTTGATGGTCCGCTGCAGCCCTAGTGTCACTTATGATCCTGTATTTTCTATCAGTGATCAGGTGAGTCACTGAATGGTTGTGGTGTTCATCCTTCTTACTGCCTCAAATAGGCTTGGTTTCTAATGTGTTGTCAGGCTTCACTACTGTTTGGACCACACTAATAACCACTGAGGTGAGACATTCCTTCTCCAAGGTTGGTTACAAACACAGAAGGAGATGTGAACACACGACCAGACATGCTTCAAAATGTATAGAACATTTACTGTATTTTGTCTCTAATCTGTGAACTATAACAGCCTAGATGTCTTGTGAAATCACACCAGGCAGACTATTTTTTACTCATATTCTATGGTACTTGGAAAACACTTATAAACTTCACAGTGGGCTGGATAAGCAGATGGCAGGACAAGCATCCAAATATACCTTCAGATATCTTCTACCTAGCATTGGAGTTGAGCAATATTTACTAGTCATTTTTATAGGGTTTTTGTCACATTTACTATGAATTTTACTTTGAAGATATCCTCAGACACATAATGAAAAAAGCAGTTATGACACAGAAGAGGAAATACTAGACTTCTAGGCCCCATGTTACTCTTCCTGGCTTAGCTGTCCTATCAAATAGTCATACTCTTTGAATTATATCTACTGAATATAAAAGATTTTTTTTTTCCAATCTTTAGCAATTTCCTTATGTTTTCCACTGGGATTAAGTGTTACATATTTCCTTATCTTTTGTACTTTTCCGTTCCCTTGGGAGTCTGTGGAAACAGAAGGTAGCGTCTCTGAGCAGTAGTGAATACTATGTGATCCTTATTGAACTCAGGGAAATGATCAGGGTTCCTCTACAACTCTTTTCATTGCGTTCTGGTAATGTTTCATCTGTGCTACTGAATTATTAAATTTAGAAAATACATTAGTGATTTAATAAGGCAGCACTGAATACCCACATGGATCCTTACCATCAGTATAAAACGCATAGGATAGATGTAGAGCATTAACAGGTTTATTATTTAATGCTGGGTTTATATTTCTTTTTTATTTCAAGACTGGTATTATTTTGTGTATCTTGGCAAGCTAGTTACCGTACAATGAGACCTATATTTCTTGAAATAAGATGGTTTCAGCGCTTTAGCATTCAGCAGTATGTAGAGGAAAATATGTTTTATTCTGTCTCTTCAAAAAGCAATTGAAGTCTAGGAGAAAAATGTCAGTGTTGGAAACTCCTGGATGGAAAATAAAATTCTGAACTCCAAGAATAAGATATTCAAGCTCTTCTGCTTGAAATGTCAGTGCTGGTGGTCCGTATCGAGCACCAGACTGCTATAAACAGTAAGTGAATAGAACTTAGATAGGAGGAAAATGATGTGTAATACTGAAAAAAATACAATAATGCACTATCTAAAGCCACTATTGTTTTATCAGAAAGAGAATATCACAGAAATGGTGATTAAAGTTTTAATAACATTCTGGACAATTTTTGCTTCTCCTTATAATGAAATCATGCAATGAAGTGCCAAGAAGAAGTAACTTATGGCACAATCTGGTACTGATATAAAAATAAAAGAAGCTGAAAAATATTCTGGCTTAGTAAAGAACCTATTGATTCAAGCTACTGTTTCAGTAGGACAAGATACCTAGGAAAACACTCTTTGTAACTTAGCCTAAATTCAGTCAATCTTTTTTTTTTTTTTCTGCCATAAATGTCCTCTTTTCCTTTTTATTTTTTTTTCCTTCCTCCCTCCCCCTATATTTTGAGGACTTCGAGTATCAAGAGATATACCTTAGCTCTTGGATGCAACTGAAAATTAATATCTTGCCTCAGTAAGAAATAGAATTATATGTCTTATGTGACACAGATGGAAATGTACCCATCCAATTATGTCCAGTGTTTTTCTTAACATTATGATATATAGATTTTTAAAATAAACGTCCTTCATTTTGGTTCTCAGAAATGTGATTTGTGAGTCAACACAGGCATAAGATAAATATAAATGAAACGCATTATGTTATGATCTATTGCACTGTTGTATATGTAATGAAAATATGCAAAACCTGGCAAGCCTGATATATTTGTTACAATATCTGAACCCAAGATAATGAGAAAATTTATAAAAGCGTATGTGTCAAATACTAGTCTTTGTCAGGTGATTGTTTTCCATATAAAACTTAGCAAAGTTGATACAATAATTGGTCATCTACTAAAAATTATTAAGGATAATGAGGGGGTGTGATTTTTTTTCCACTTCAGACTCAGAGTTGCTCAGTAATATAAATATCTAAACCTAAACAATTGTACTGGTTTCCTAATTTGTGAAAGTATAAATTAAAAGATGCAGAGCGTGTGTGACATTATTTCTTCATAGTTCACTAGTCTGAAGTTCACTTCTAATGCTGTGACCATGACTATAGTGATTTGCAATCTTTCATTTTTTCATAAGACATTGCATATTAATTTCTGATTTTCTGAGTACAAAAACAACCCCAAAAACACAAACCAACAAAACAACCCATGGGAACAGAGAATAGAGGAGTCACCCTGAATGATACAGTGAATAATACTCCCCCCCTAGCAATCAACTGTTCACTGTTTTTTTACACATAACACCCATATCTGCAAAATGCTTTCAGATCAGATATGCTTATCTTCATATATTTATATTAGTTCTTCAAAGTTAAGTTTGCATAAAAGAAAATATATTTGTACTGTTGACAAACCTGATATTGTTATACTTTACTTTTTCAAGTAATCAGTTTGAACTATCTGAATGTGTTACTTCCAACTATATAGCATTTTATACACATGTATTTTTCTCATCTTCTATTTTGGTACACATAAAAGTAGTTTTGATTGAAAGTTATAAATTTCATGTAAATATGTGTGAATTAGGTTGATTTGATTAAATGAGCACTGATATATTCAAAACAGAAATTAGTATCCTCATCCAAAGTGATATGGGTCACAAAATCACTATGACTCCCATCCCCTTATGGAGACTACTTAGTAAACACAGAGTCTTGGCCTGACAGAAGTTAGTGTTAATGCTCCCTGGAGCAGGATTAAATTACAATAGCTGACAGCTCTTTCCCCTGATGATTTATTTGTTTGTATTACTGTTATTCTAGAAAATTAAGGCTTGCCCACAGACTGAGCCATAAAGGTGAAAATACCTTCTCCAGTTCCTTTCAGTTTTTCTTCTGCTTGCATTAAAGTGCACATGGGAATGGGATATATATTGTATTTTCAATGCCACTTTCTGGTGGAGATGTGTCTGATTTTTAAAAAAATATTCAAGTCTTCAGCTGTATAGAGCAACATCAGTATTGACCAGATTTCTGCAGAAATATGGTCTGTAAGGTACCAAGAATTACCCAATTGCTGCTGGTAATTTTCTCCTGCAAATTAAATATGTGTATAGACATGGTGTTAAGACCAAAAATATTTGTTATTTACATTGCAAATTATCGCTACTGTGCTAAAACCCAACATTAGGCCAAATGCTGTAGCTCTACACAGAGGATCTCTTGAACACAAGTGTCTGAAAACTATCTCTCAGGGAGGACATAGCAGTTGTTAAACACACATTTGAAGCAGTTTACTAGTTTCAGGCATGAATAACAGTAATCAGTCATCAGTAACAAAAAATAATTTATGAGAATATAGAAGTAGAATTTGATTTCTGTAAAGAAACTCAGTGCTTCCACATAATCGAGGCAACTGTGAAAGCCAGATATAAACTATGAAATCAGAAAGGTCTATAAGTGTTGAATAATTCGGGCATTCTAAGAGTTTCTCAGTTCTTTTCTACACAGATACAATATACTCAAAAGTTCACTCAACACAGAAGTGAACTGTTTCTCCCTTACGAATTATCCCATCTCTGGTTTTGATGACTGACATTGCTGTGAAGTTAGGAATAAGTATTTTACCTTGATAGAACACCATGAGGTTCCTTTTTTTTCAGATACCGTTAGATTAGATTTTTTTGCCACATAATATGATTAATTTCATTTTCCTGGAGTAAAACTTTTGTTTACACTAAACTAACTTGACTTTAAATATATGTAATGCAAAACATGACTTTTATTAGCCATGAGATTATTGTCTTTATAACTTAGATATAGGTAAATAGCTTATCCTAAAACACCAGCATGAAATTTCTTCAATATATCTTACCAGAGCTTCTACCTAACTAGAAGTCTCCAAATCTTATTACAAACCTATTTTTTATTCTTTGAAAAAGCTTATACATTTGAGTAGTGTATGGAATTCTGAAAATGAGCTATTAATGAAATGTGACATTGTCTGTTATTAAGTCATCTGGAAAACTTCGGTGAACAAAGTATCATATACAGTGTGGTATTACATTGCTGTTTGATGTGTTCTGCAAAAGCTTAATAAGAGGTAATCTTTTCCATTTAATTAAAATACTTGTGCTACTAACATTGGCCCAGTAATAATTAAGAACAATAGGAAGTTGAAATAGCTTTTAAAAATTCTTTTAAAGTAGTAGTTGAAGAAATTACCTTGAATACTATTTCTTCAGTGAATCTCTTTATGTTGGTCAAAGATAGACACCCTTTTTGGGCCCATGAGCCCCCAAACAGTTCTTTTTTATGTTGGAAGCTGAGCTGTTTGCTATATATGAACATATAGTCTTCAAAAAGTTTGACTTGTTTAATACCCCCACATGCACTTTGGTTGAAAATAATAATAAAACAAAACAAAACAAAGCAAAACAAAACAAAAAAAAAAAACAGAAAAACAAAAACTAAAAAACATTATGGGAATTAATGATAGGATCAGGTTTTCTCCCTTGCCAAGCTCCTATACTTACCTAAGAACACAGTTGACCATAGGAATTTAAATACTTTAGAAACCAAATTGAGTTTGGGCTTATAATCTGATTTAATAATACCCAGAATGTTCTTTGTAGACGTTCCTTCTATCATATTTATCATAATATTTTTGTAGACCCTATAGCCAGAGCAGAAGCCTGTTGTACCCCCAAAGTAGAAGCAGACTGTGAATTTTTGCTTCTCCTGAAACCAAAAAGTACTAAAAAGAGTAACAGGTCAGTGTGTATAAGCATTTTGTAACATTGTTACACTACTAATTGTATTCTGTAACAATGCTGAGCTTAAATCTTTAATTAATATGTAACTGTGAGGAGACAAATAGAGACTTTTGGTGTATGTGCACAGGTGGGTATGGGACAACACACACACAGTAAGAGCACAATGTGTAGAATGAGCAGGAGGAACATCCAACGGAACCTGGATAATCCTGCAGCATAAGTGTACTGGGTTTGGCTGGGACAGAGTTAACTTTCTTCATAGCAGCCTGTATGGTGCTGTGCTTTGCATTTGTGTCTAAAACACTGCTGATAATGCACCAAAGTTTTTGCTTATTACTAAACAGTGCTTGCACAGCATCAAATGTTTCTCTTTGCTACCTCCCACACTAAGTATGATGGCAGTGGATAAGTGGTTGGGAGGGTACACAGCCAGGACAGCTGACTCAAACTGACCAAGGGGTATTCCATACCATATAACATCATGCTCAGCAATAAAAAGCTCAGGGAAAGAAGGAGGAAGTTGGAGACATTCATGGTCATCGCATTTGTCTTCCCAAGCAACAGTTACATGTATTGAGGCCCTGCTTTCCAGGAAGTGGCTGAACATCTGCCTGCCTGTAGGAAGCAGTAATTTAATTCCTCTCTTAGTTTAGCATATGCACACAGTATTTCCTTTTCCTATTAAATAGTCATTATCTCAGTCCACGAGTCTTCTCATCTTTCTTCTATTTTCTCCCCATTCCACAGAAGAGGGGAGTGAGTGAGAGGCAGGATGCGTGTTTGGCTGTTGGTTGGGGTCAACCCACCACAATAAGCAAGACACTCAGTGAAAGCAGAACAAGTCCTGATTGCCAAAATCAAATGACCTATGTCATGAATAGATAAGATCACCTTCCTTTTTGGAAGGAAGCCAAGGAACATAAGATGTTCAATGGTGAGAGGGAAGGTAGGGAAGAAAGAAGATGCCCACTTCAGTTCCAGCTTCACTCTTCAAAAATCTGTGAAGCCTAATCACTTTGACTTTTGTGAGTAAAAACCATCAAGGACTAAAAACTGTTGCTAACTGTACAGGATTGTCTCTGGCATTTTATATTTTAAGATAATTTTGTTAAGGACAACTGACTTTATATTTTGGTAATAATGAATGATAACATCTAAGAACTAACCATTAGCTAAGTGTACAGTTAATGAAATTCAATCCACTAAATTCACATTTTGACTTTTGAAACAGACTTTATTTTGTCAGCCTTTTACACATTTGCATCACAGCATTTACTTAGTGATCAATATGTATGCATATACACACATACATTCAGTTGCAACAATCCAGTGTAATTTCCTATTTTGTGTAAACTATGGACACATTTTACAGATGATTCAGTTATCACTTTCTTATCTATGTTCTATATCACCAAGGTGATTTCATTATAATTTCCTACAATCTTATATAGATCACTGCACAGTTGTTTTCTTCATGCAATCTCTCATGAATTTGTGAACTATTTCTACAAGTACTAGTTCTGGTTTGATTACAACCCACAAAAAATTGCGAGCATTCATTTTTCAGTGGAGAATCCTTCAAGGATGTATTCAACAGCAAGCTCTCATGTAATTACTCTACAGAGGATACACAAGGTCCAGACTTTTAGTTCTGTTATCTGTGATGTGAAAACTTTTGATTGTTTAACAAAATACTTCAACACAAATTGGAGAACTATGGAGTTAGTTTTCCTAATTCACAAGGTTGGGGGTTTGCTGTTGGTTTTTTTTTTTGTAGTTTGGGGTTTTTTTCTGTTGTTTCATTTTTTTCCTCAGCCTTGGAATTTTCAATCTACTCACTGGTGTAGAACATGAGAAGGTTATGTACTCTCATCCTGTGTAATAATCTTCAGATGTAGCTGATCACATGGTCATACTACTTTGAATACGTGACACTAACCTTCGATAAATGTCATCTCGTGTAAGTTTAGACTGTAAGACTTTGATCCATATGCCTGATCTAGCCACAGCAGTCTGCATTTCTACCCAGGATCTCTTCAGGGGGACAGTCATCTTTTTCAGTGACAACCATTTAAGGCAGGTCTGATGAACAGCCCTCTGAAATGCTTACATCTACCTGTTAAGTATCATTGAAGTTAGGTGCTACCACTAACATAGACATCTGTTTTGAATGAGGAGGCACTGGTCTGTTACGATCCCAGTAAGAAAAGCACTCAGTCTCTGTGAGGTATCATTTAAAATGCTATTTATTAGATTTAATACTATAAAGAGAGGATAATACAGTCAGTCACTGAGAGGGCAGCTGCTCCAGAGCCAACTCCACCTGCAGTGGACCAGCAGATCTTGGTGTACAGGCAGTTTTCCTGAGGTATACAAACACCAGGGTAGTGGAGAGACCCGATAGGAATCGGAAGCTCTCACAGGAGATATTTTGTCAGGAAATGTAGTGACAGAAAAAGGGGTAATGGTTTTAAATTGGAAGAGGGAAGATTTAGATTAGATATTAGGAAGAAATTCTTTACTGTGAGGGTGGTGAGGCACTGGAACAGGTTGTCCAGGGAAGTTGTGGATGCCCCATCCCAGGAAGTGTTCAAGGCCACGCTGATGGGGCTTTGAGTGACCTGGTCAAGTGGGAGGTGTGTCCCTGCCTATGGCAGGGGGGTTGGAACTTGATAATCTTTAAGGTACCTTCCAACTCTAACCATTCTATGATTCTCTGAAAAGTTTCAGAAAACACCTACTAAGCTTCCTGCTTTAAAGACAGATTTCAAACTTTTTCAACATTATCCTTTTAGATGTCTGCTCTGTGCATTCACTGATGGTTTGACAGTCCTTTCTATCAGCCTCCCTTTATATCATTTCACAGCAGAAGCTCAGAAACCAGATCAGGCTTACCTTATACTTTCAAGTAAGATTTAATTTCTGCGATCTTGTCCTATGTTTTCTAACATTTCATTAGATCAGACAATCATTCACATATTGGAAGAAAGAAGCTAACGGAGCCACTGTCTTTCCATTTTTCCCCGAACAGCAGCCACAATATCCAAAATAGTTATAAACAAATGTGCAGTTGCGCATCAAGGTGAGCGTGTGGTCAGGGAAAAGAACACATACTAAGTATAACTTTTCAGCATAATCTATAAGTTGCTTCCAAACTTTCCTAAAAGAAGTCACGCTGGTTTTGCAGTGACGTCAGAGCTGCATTTCTAACTGAAATGCTTCTGGTAGCCTTGTTTGAGCCCTTCCTCATTCTCAAATTCCGTTTCTTTCTGGAAAAAATGCATTATCCTGACAGAATAAATGGTAAACAAACACCATTTTCTTACTGCCTACTCTAGCTGACAGTGGGGACAACCTTTTATATTCTAATTACCTCAGCATGACTTAAAACAGCACAAACCGGTTCTAAGTAGCAGAAGCATTTTTAGACATCTGAGCGAGACTTCCCATAAAGGCAGATTAATACCTGGAAGAATTTAATGTGTAAAAGTTAAGACAAATTACATCTGTTCTCTACTAAAACCCCGTGACAACAGAAGGCTTTTTGCCTTTCCCATTTTCTTCAAATATGATGTATCTGAAACACAGATTAATCTATTGCAGAAAACAAAAAACCCGAAAAAGGAAAGTTAAAAACTACCACAAATTATGGCCTCCCAGAGCAGCATTCTCCATCTAATCCATTAACAGCCACCAACAGCTCTTTGAAAGTTTCACCATGCAGAGACAGAGCTCAGAGAGCCATCCTGGATGACGAAGCTGTATGGGGCAGAAAGGGGAGGACACAGCTATTACTCAGCAGAAGCAGAGAGAAGATAAAGCTTTGCAATTGAGAAAAAATATTCCCATTGCTCAAGGAAAGAGTGTTTTGTAAGTATAAAACTGTCTAAGGCTACATAAATTTTATATGCATCACCCTAATATTTAAATCTAATGGAAAATTTAGAAGTTGAGAAAAACTGTTACTCAAGCAACTATAGAAAACACACACACACACAGAGCTTCCATTAAATAAAGTACAAGATAAACTGACAGAAAATTTTAGAACCATAGAATCCCAGAGCAGTCCAGGTTAAAAGGGACTTTGACTTTTCCATTTTGTGGGAAAGGGAGCCTAGATGAGATTATCTAGCACACACAAAAGGAAAATGAATGCTATTATAAATAAATAAATACTGTTAGGAGAATAGATGACTATCCAGACAGCACTGCAGTATGGCCTGTTTCAAGTAAATAGCAGAAGATGTGTTCAGCTTTTACTGGCATCTTAAGAATCTTGAGACTTCCTACTGTTACAATAGTAAAAATAATAGCATTGCTAAACCTAATAGTTATAAAAAAGTGGTATCATTGCTGCCTGGAATGTTAGATAAATAAGACTGCTTTACAAAAATGTCTCAACTCTCCTCCCATGATAATGCTGCCATACAGCTTTATAAAACCAACCCAAGTATTAACAAAGTGCTACAATTTTTGAGTACAGGGAAGCTCAAAAGACAATGGATGAAAAATATAACCCAGCAAATTCCCTTACAAATGAGTTATCAGAAAGCAGAATTTGACTTCATCTAGTTATTAAAAAATAAATTATTTTGTCACTTGTGTAAAGAGTAAGATTGTGGTTTAAATTACTGAAGATGGCTGTTCCTATCAAGTCATATAGAATGCACATGAGTTAATAATGTATTTCTTTCTTCTCCTCTACGTCCTTTAGATTTTCTTCCACAATATATGTGGTATTACTGAGAATGAATGGGCTACAGGTGTTCAGAATCTCAGAAAGAATATTTGTTTCTGAACCTTCATAACACAAAGCATTGAATTTAAAAAAAAAAAAAAAAAAAAGATAATTTTATTTTACCAGTCACCAGGAAGTTCCCTCAAGCCCACGATGCTACTCTGCAGATAACACTGCGTCATCCAACCCCACATTGCCACTCTGCAAATGGCACTGCTTCACCCAATACAACAATGACAAGTTAGAAATAGAGTAAGTACAGCATGAGTAGGCAGACTGCCCATTATCTGCAGTTTTCAGAGTACAACTGAGTTTCCCTCAGTAGAATTTTAGATTTCACTTCTCCATAATCAGTCGAGAGACTCGTGTACCTTGAAACCTTAAAAAAAGCCTTTTCAAGCAGTTCTCATACCTTGCTCTACAATCTCACAAAACAAACTGCCCCAAGGTAGCTTTGCTTCCCTGAGGAGTTTCACCTATTAAAAAAACTCCATTTGAGATTTAAGTTCCTCTTTTTTCCATATTATGGAAAAAGCACCATAGATATTAAAAATTTCTTAGAAATAAGCACAAAATAATTCTACCCTTCATGTATTAAATTCCACCAGCTTTTATAAAAGCTCGATGCTCTGCTCTACAGCTTATGCTAACAATAAGTTAATGATGTCTGACAGAAATGTCACTGAAAGGGAGCCACCAAGCAAAAGTGTTCCCTTGGCATCCTCCAAATAGCCAAACATACTTTTATTTATTTATATATTTTCCATTTCCTAAGAAAATGGATTAAACAGCTGAAAAATGCACTCTTCTACACACATCTGAGTTCTCTCTGTGAGATATGGCCCACAAACTACACCTTGACACTTACTTTTTTAAGCACTATGCCATTGGGAAACAGGATGGCTAACAAAAACTTGAGGTGTGGGTCAGTGTCAGCTTGCCTTACACAAGTCAGCAAGCAATTCTGTGGCTGTGCAGGCTGCTCTGATACTTCTTAGTTAGGAAAATGCTTTAAGGCTACAATGCATAATGAATATGCCAGCCACATTTCTACTTCCATAAAAATACACCTTTAATACAAGTTTTTAAACAGATATATTGATAATGACCCTTTTGCTAGAAAAGTTGCCTTTTTTCTTAAGGTGCCTTCCCTGGAGAAGGAAAACTAATGCACAAATCCAGATAAAATTTCACTTGACAAGACACTATTCCTCGTGGAAAAAAATAAGGATATGATAGACCACTACTACACAGTTGGTATCATCTCCCCAACACAAACCCAGACAACCTTCATATCTCACAAATTTCTACATAATCAGTCAGAGATTGGAGGAAACAAGCTATATATATTTATATATATATAAATATATATATATATAGCTTGTATATATATATACAAGCTATATATATTTCTTTGCCGCTCTATAACAGAACTATAACAGAACTCCAGACGGGAACTAGAAAATACAAATCCTTTAAAATTCTTCTTAAGTAGCAATACTAAACTGACCCTTCTGGCAAACTATTCCCAATTAAAACATGAGATATGAAGAAACACATAGCTTCTCAAATAAACATTTCTCTAAGAATTGCATAGAGTGCAGTTTTTTACAATTCATACACATGTACTAGTATGAGAAAAAGCATCAATTCTTGCATAAGATTAAATAATTGGTGCACAAAAAATCCTCTCCCTTCAAAAGGAAACAGGTGTAAATTCCATTTCTCAAAGTTAACGGAGCATGGCTTAAAGCCTTTAGAATGTCACTGTATACAAATTAAAACTTTCTGCCTCACATTTGGTTGTTCGGGATCTAACCAATGCTAGGTTATCTTTGTAGCAATCTAGCTACAAAGGTATACAGAACACAGTGTTTTCCCCTGTGAAGCAGCATGGAAAGCAGTGAGGTAGACTGCACAAGCAGTACACAGGGGCTTTCAGGTATAATTCTGCCCTGAAGACAGACTTTTTATACATGATGTTTGGGTTCGTATCTTAACTGAGTTTCACTGACCTCACAGAGCTTTTCTTTACCTTGCAGACAGATGCTCCAACCCCAGCTTTGCCAAAGCTTGGACAAGTTGTGCTCATTTACATTTCATTTCTCAAAATCATCAGTAGAGATTATTTTCACCATCTGTGCAGCTCCATGTATCCTTAAATGACAGAGGTTGTGAAGTAGGGTATTGTGGCATTCCTCAAAAGCAGGAAAGGTGGCATCACAGATCCTGTTAGGTTATGACAACAATGGCTATACAGCTTCAAACAACAACAATGCACTTTTGAAAAGTTCACATGATCTGATAGGATAAAAAAAGCTCCATTCTGGATTTGGTTTGCATTTTAGTGCATTAATCTACTCTTTACTGCTGGGCTAAAATTCAGTTGGAAAATGGGATTTTCATCAAGAGATTTTAATCAAGAGTAATGACTTTTTTCCAAAGTCAAAGCCAGCTTAAAGTTCTTCAGTCTTATCACATGATTTAGCTGTATTATTATTCCACAAGTCTGTAAAAAAAGGGACAATGTTTTCAGCTGTCAAAGGAAGAAAAATCTGTCCTTCTTATCATCAGCCTTGAGCTATTTTAGCAGCTCATTAACATTTTGAGGTCTATCATAATGAAAAATTTAACTTTCTTCTGTTCTTTAAAAACACCTCGAGAAAACTGAGACAGCACTTCCTTCACTCCTTAGCAGGGCTGTCACCTAGACTGTGGTGCTCAGGTGGCTTTTTTCACCACCTCTCTTCCAGTGTTTTCTGTATTTCTGATACCACGTAACTAAAGGCTCAGGCATGGGGTTTATGTAAACAGATTCTATGTGAAAGACTTGCTCTGGAAACTGCAGATTCTCAAAGCCTTGAAATACATCTCTCTCATATGAAAAAACACTTGAGTCTGATAACAGATTTATTCTCGGGCTCCTCTTATCAGGCTCTTCTTGCACAGCCTCTTGCCTCCAACAACTTCAGCATTCTAGCAAATCCAGCATAATGAGTGCAGCCCAGATGCTGGATTGACCGAGTGTATATAGTGGGTGGATCCCCAAGAAAACATTTTTACATTATGTGCACTCTACGACAGATCCATCTGCAAATCTGTCTACATTTCCTCAGGCAAAAACACAGTAGTCCTAAACATCTAATTCTGGAACATACAACATGCTCAAAAGAATTATCTTGTTTGAATCAGGGATACACATGGCCCTCATTTGGGCAAGGGAGATGTGACACTAGACATGAAGATAGAAATAAGGAGAATCATGTACCAGATATACCCAGTCCTTTTCATTTACGCTAAAATAGCCCAGCTCCTACTTGAGTTTACACACAAATCCCAGCTCTTACACACACAATAAGTTTAAACAGAAAACCAGACAGTTGCTGCCACTGCTAGATCAAGACTCTTCCTGTGTCATGAAGAAAAAGACAAGATTTCAAACATATTTTCAGCCCTAAAATAGGAGGGAAAACACTTCACATTTCTGTTACACAGAAATCTAAAAGCATTTGGGAAAAAGTCTAAAATATTTTGGGTCTACATAGATCATAATCAAAAGTTCAAAGGAAAATTAAATCACTTCTAAGTAGACTTTTAGGTGTTGTGCTGCATTATTCAACAATTTTGAACTATTTAAATAAGATGAAATGAAACAATGTCATGATTTATGTTTGTCAATGAAAAATTTCCATAGAAAACTGAATCTCAAAACATGTCCATCCAATTCCAAAGGCAGTGATGCATTTAAAGCTACTTTAGATTCCAGTTACAGTATCTACTCCTTTGTATGTCAGAGCCCAAATTCACCATCATCTTGAGATGAGAAGATACAGAAGGATTCCTGCTCTCACCCCCTGTCATGTGCTTCCCTCCATAAAAGTGAGCCTCTGTCAGTTGAGCAACACTTAGGTCTTCATTTGTGAGGCTGAGAAGATGGCAGTGCAGAGAGAAATGAAGAAAGTTATGCTCAAAACTGTTAAAAGATCACAGAAAAAATTGATATATGCCAATTAATATGAAATTGACACAGCACTGGAACATGGAGAGAGGCATTTTATTCCTCACTGCACCCCAGTCATCCCTTAAAAGGAAAAAAAAAAAAAAAAAAAAGATGTGATACATTCTCTACTGAACTGAATGGTTTTCCCCTCTGTGTTCCAAATACTCCTTTCCTAAAGGATAACTCACATTCGCCAGAATGCCTGGAGATCTGTAAATCTGACACTGAGATGGGTACATTAGACTGGCAAAAGTTTGCATACACTGCATTAAATTAATAAAACCAAAGGATTTACGGTGGGGAGATGAGCAAACTGAAGATCCAAGCGAGGTGCTTGATTTTGCAAATAATATAATGAGGGAAAACCAAAGTTCAAGATGTTCACTCAAAACAAAGCAAATGCATTTCAAGTCTCTTGAAATTTGGAAGGGACCCTACCACTCACCATTAGAATTGCTTTTACTTGGTAAGGAAGTACAAATAGACCAAGGCAGAGTAAATAATCCATTAAAGGTACATTTAAAGGAGTGGTCTTTTAGCC
The DNA here is from genome assembly GCA_025774025.1 of Xenus cinereus. Classification (NCBI taxonomy): domain Eukaryota; kingdom Metazoa; phylum Chordata; class Aves; order Charadriiformes; family Scolopacidae; genus Xenus; species Xenus cinereus. The sequence goes on along the minus strand of JAOXJK010000023.1, from coordinate 39,979,980 downwards.
TTTCAAATCTTATACTGAAAACCACATCTGCTATCCATATTAAACTACAGAACTGCTTTGATTTTAGCAAAAAATATATCACCTTACATAAGCAGAAAGCAAAAACCGATGGACTTCTGTTATGATTTAAGTGCCACTGGACACACACAAAACTGAGGAAGGTGTCAAGTGTTAACCACACACCCCTAGTTTCTCTCTAAACTGACAACTCATGAAGAATCTTTTAAAGACAAAGTGGAAGAAGGGTTCCAATATCAGATTAAAAATTTAGGAAAGAATTTAAAGCTTTAAAATTAGGAGAGTGGCAACAAGCCAGAGAAAAAAAAAAAAAGAAGCAGAGAATGGAACTAAAGAGCTGGAGGAGCAATGGAAGCAGCTGAGTGAAGGGGTGGGAAAAGAAGAATCGGGGCTGGAGAGTGAAGTCACGAAATTATGGGGGAAGGTGTGGGAAAGAAGTGAGCAAGAACCTGAAGGGAGGAGAAAAATAAGGGAGAAAGGAGACAGCATGCATTTTAAACTATACATTTGAAGAAGCTTTGCATTTTTACCATCTGGCAGCATACGTAGTTTATTACAAAGTGCTGGAATATGTTTTGTGGTGCAGGGAGAACTGTTTCATGAGCTCATCTGAGCTAGACACCTACCATTTAGTTACCTTCTGAGAAGTGGGAGAGGGCCCAATGATGACTTGGATGATTATGTCTAATCCCATCATCAGTAAAAATTAAAAATGGGTTCAAACCAAATCCAAATAGTCATGGTGACACAAACCTCCCTGCTCAGCTAAACCCCCCAAAGTGACATAGCAAATCTTCCTACCGCCAAATAATGCGTAACGCTAGCATCTAGGCCAAGTAATGTTTTCCAGGAAACACGTCATCTGTTCATCGGCATAGTGTTGCATGGAGTGCACTAAGCCTAAAGTAAAATGCCCAATTCTTTCCCTATTTCAGGGACAATTTCATCCAATAATTCTTCTACTTTTAAATTCACAATGTTATTAAAGAAAACAAACAAACAAACAACAAATCCTAATTCTTACAATTCAATTCTAGCTGTCTCTTTACAGACAGCCACACCTGGCAGCGATATTTGGGAGCAGAAGCTGTCAGCCCCTATCATGTCTCAATTAAAACTGAGCATACTTCACAGGTCTTCAAGGCCGGTTCCATTATCAAACATGAATTCATGTTTCCATTTACTCTGACTCACCAGCACCTACATACACAGCACTCATTTCAAGTCCTAGTGGAAAGAATATGGTGTTTTCTGCTCAGGGTGCTTAGAGCCAAACCATGGAACAAACCACTCCGATGAATAGACTCACTCACTTCAAAAATCGCTCACTGCTTACAGGCATTAATCTATTTTTCAAGACATGCCATGTCATGTAATCAAAGGCATAAGAACAGTTTGACACAGGTAAAGTTATGCTAAAATTGTGCTAAGACTCCCAATTAACTGTCATACTGTTTGCAGCTTTCACTCATATGCCTTAATGAAATAGAGTTACAAATGCTGTAAGAGGCAGGGCACGAGAGGTAGTAGTCATCCTGTGCAATTAGACTTCCATAGTTACACCTGGAGGTAGGGACAGGACAGTTGGAAAAAACGTATATAAAAACTGTAGAGGGAAAAAAAAGACTGTTTGCTATCTACCAAAACATACTAAATGAAATATGCATACTTTCTTGAATAATGTGTTCCAAACGTTTTATAAAAGGGTACAGGTGTATTTAGTAAACTACTGGAATTGAATACCAAACCATACTGAAGCCTGTATGTTTCTAAACTCTGCAGCTGCAGAGTTTGCCACACAATCTCTGTGGAAAATCAAGATTCTGTAGCATTAAAAAACTCCATGATTCTAGCGTAGCTTTTTGGTAGGAAATAAAAAACTAAAAACATAAACTGCAATTAAGCTGTTGAAGTCACATTTGCCTGAATTTGCAGAAAGCCTGACATAAGAGCTCTGAATTATGAATTCCGCAGTTTCATTTCAGCATCACCATTAACTGTCTCACGGTTAATCAAATATGCTTTTCAGACAAACCAATCTGTCTCCTGCATCTTCTTGTGTAGAATAAGCCTCAGTTATTTCTAACTCTAAGCCATTATGAAGATTTGCCTTGGAAAACTTTATCACCAAGAAGGACATGACATCACACTATTCATTTTCATATTCAAAAAATTCAGTACAGAATTCAATTTCACATTTTAGTCTGAAATCAATGAAAAAAACTCCAGCTGCAGAACTTATGGTCTTCCATGGAATACATAAGACATCGTTCTCAGTATGCAACACGGCATGTTCTCACAATGTATATTTTTTCAGTTATGTATCATTTTAAAAAAGCTTCTTGTTTCCCAACTGCAATTCAAAATTTTCACAACAACTATAAAAAACATGCCATAATCCCTGAGAAACTGATGCCAGCAGCCACTGAGCAGTCTTGCCCAAATTCAGAAGAACCTCACATACCCATTGCAATCTTAGTATGACTGCAGAACAAATATAACTTTGCCTCTAAATCATATTGGAGCTGGTGTTAAAATGATTGGAGAACTGAAGCAAAATTGGCAGGAACCAGACGTCTGCACTCACTGCAAATCTTTGAATTTAATCTTCAAACAAACATAAGCCTGATCTTGAGTTACAATTTAAAGCGATCTGGCCATTATTCTCCACGGTTCCTAAGGTAGATATACACCACGTTTGTTCAAATGCCCCAGTGATGTCAAAAAGCAAAGCAGTTCCCAAAAAGAATTTAAAAAAAAAATAATCCAGAAAGCAGAGCATATGCTTTAAATTCAGCTCTACACTAACAGGAACATTCATACCTCTCTATTTACTTGGCTCTTGGTATAGAGGGTAAATCTAAAGAAAAAAAAAAATCTCAGTTTCTGCATCTCACGCCAACAAGAACTGTGGGAAGACAGAGATGCCAGTTTGTGTTCTCCTAAGCATTCTAGGGATTTAGGGACAAATTTTGTATAGCTTATTCATGCAAGCTCTCTCGAAACTGAAGGAGCGTTCCACTGAAAAAAACGTAAAGAACATAGGATTTGGTCGAGTTCCTAATACCTTCAACAAGTATAAAGACTAGAAGTCTCTTCAACTATATAGTCACAATCCCTTCCTTTAAAAACGATTTTGTTGATGGTTACTGTAAACAGACAACCTGAAGATCCAGACTGAAGTTACAAAAGGGCTACATATAGTATCAAGTTCACATTATGGATCATGGAAGTTTAGAGCCAGACTAATCCCTGAACTAGTTCTACTGATTCTTCTGGAAGTCCAGAGTTACTCGGCTTTGCAGAGTAAGATCTACAGCATCTAATGAGCCAGGGTCTCTAGTCTTTGAGTTCTTGAACACACAAACCTGAATTCACAGTTTTTTATGACAAAATGAATTTTCTGTAGTATCAAATTAGGGACAAACAACTTAGATATCTTTGACAGAGATGGAACTTTCCTTTGAGAAACAGAAAGCAGCTTCAGGGCTACAGCATTCACTTACATCTTATGACAGAAACACTGCTTCTAAGAGATGACAAGGTCTGATCACAGAAGGTGTGTCAAAGCCAAGTACACAACTTTGGGGTGGAATGATGGTGAGGTTTGGGTTAGCAGCATTTTCAAAGATTTGGTTACCACAGGTAACCTAATAAAGAAGCTTAACTGTTAGCAGAATGTGTTGATAACTAAAAATAGCAATCTGATTTCAGATATCATTGTGATCAAAGTTCAGAAACAGTACCAGAAGAAGCCTGAAGCAGGTCCAGATGTTCTGAAAAGTTTCACTGAATTAACAGCAATATTGAAAGCCACAGTGAATTCCTGGTGATTTGCAACCTTGTTAACAAAGCATTATCACGTTTATATTGGGAATTCAAAGGACTCTAGCACATTATGGAGAATAACGTTGACTGTCTGCAAAGAAGAGATGGGGAAGAGAGATGGACTGGAAGAAGCAATCAAAAGAATATCATGTATACCTCAAGTGTTTATGGCCAGAGCTGTATCGAGGCAGAGACAACACAGCTCTGGAGATAAGCAGAACTCAACGTTTGTAAAGCAACATCCACTTGCCAGTAAATTAAAAAAAAATAATAATCAAGATACCAAAAAATATTGCCTCAGGGCACAATTTCTATTCTTGTAAGTTGGGATCTGCCTGTGTGCTACAGTAAAATTTCCTTAATGGAGCAAACGCATGAGAGTATTTCTTACCAAGTCTGCTAAGGTTATTATGGAAAAAATTGATTTGTGGTGGTATCACAGTGGGAACAAAAGGAACTTCTGCAGCTTTGATGGTTCACAAGAGATGGACCTCTATTTAGTGAAAAGTAAAGGAAAAAAAATATTCTGTCCATCTTAATACAATTCCTGTAACATTTTAGAGTAGAGGTCTGAAACTTGGCCAGTTACAGAGGTCATTTTACCTTGAAATTTAATTGGCTGTATTGGGCACTCCTGTTCATAACTGCAGATGAATCCTTGGAAATTCAAACCAGAATGTCTACCCCTGAGCTGGACAACAGTTCTGTTCACATTTACATTCTGCAGATTGGACCCGTTTCTGTCATACATCTGTTTCAGGACCATCAAATCTGGAAACTGCTATTTGAATAAGGACATGAATTCTTAAACCTCATTCCTGTCTGTATCTCTATATTTATATGAATGAGCCGTAAGTACAGAAATAATGAATGCTTATTCAGCAAGCACACATTACATATCATTACACATTACATATCACATTACTGTTTTTTCTTTTGTATGAAAAAAGTAAATCTTAAAAAAACATTTTGAAATGCTACAATACACAATGTTAAATGCTGTAATAACAGTGGCAAATCTCAATGCCTTAACTCTGATGCTTGACTTTTAGGTATCCTTGGAAAACCCAAACTCCAAATTCATTCAAAGTATGAAAATTAAGTTACAATATCAATGTAATTATCCAGACAGTGTCACACTGACACCTTGTAATTTACTAGCTGTTGGAGCAAGGGTTGTTGGAGCTATACCATATCTGCCATTTGCAATAATTACTACCTACTACAGTTGTGGAAGCCAGAGATGAGAACATTAAACTATTTCTTATATATTTTAATATTACATATTAGGACAAGCGAAAGAATGAGGGAGAAGAAGGAAAAGACAGAATATAGGCCATATGTCATGGTTCAAGTTGGGATCAATGAAGCCCATGCACTAACTACTATGCAATAATGAGTCCTTGTGAAGGAGCTTAGGTGTTTATTGCCTCTGTGAGTTATTACTAATATAAAAAGCAATACAAAATTGTAGACATTTGACTCTACTTCCCCTTAACTGCTGCTCCTGTCGGCAAGGAATCAGCAATCATCAAGAGTAGGGTATTAAGCATGTGGGATCCAACCAAGCAAAGTTGGTCGAAGGTTGGTCCCGGGTCTCCCTGGAGGTCCTTCACTCTCAGGTGTTCCCAAAGGCAGAGTTATGCTACTCCTCCTTTGGATAAGTTTTAGGAGGTATAGAGCATCTTCTATGTTGTTTGATCTTTACTGCTGATCTACTTACAGATCTTTGCTCTGAGCTATCACTCAAGCAAGTTGCCCCCATCAAATACTCTTGTATAAATATAATTCTGTTATTTATGCCAGTTATGGGAGGGAGCTGCTGGTGGTGGTGTTAACAACAATTGTCTAACTGTGCTCATCTAACCAAAACTACTTACCTAAAGAGTGGAAGTCTTGTTTCTGACAACGAGCTATAACAAGCAAAATAAAAATCCTTGAAAATTTAATACAACTTCACAATAAAATCTCCAGATTTTTCAGATGTTGCATTTCGTATCATTTTAACATTATTCAATTAGAACAGAAAATGTCAGAATAAAAGAGCATATCCAATTTAGACTGGAAAGTCACTAAAGCCACGGATGTTAAATCAATTTTAGTTTCTTCTCTACTGCTTTGGAGATACTTCATTTTTTTTACCCACAATCACAGAAAAAAGCAAGTACTTTTATAAATGTAGCAACTAATTTAAAGAATGTCCACACAACTCTTCTCCACTCTGCAACAAAGGAAGTCTGAATCATGTGATAACAGTGGCATAATTTAGGTCCTTGGTACCTATCGCTACAGATGAGAAAAAACAGTGGATGTCAGCCACCTATTATTCTCCTCAAACCAAGAGATGCATTACAGGACAATTTAAACCCTTCTATGATTCAGGACAGATTTAAGGATCGTTCTTCACAATACATAACTGAGATGCTTGCTCACACAGTGAATGCCCTAATCACCCATTCCTTTTCCAGTCATATCCATCATTTGGAGAACATGCAAGAAGCATAGTGTCATTTATAGCAGGGTTCTCTCTCACACAAAAGAAACCAACCAAACAATCAAGTTTTTATACAGGGAAATATGTATACCAAGGGAAGTATGTTTACACCAGAATTAGCACTTACTTGCATAGACAAGTGTGCTATTTCTCACATCTCACCTGATCAGCTAGTTCAAGTCAAGACTCTTCAAGCTTATTGCAGACAACGAAAAATCGCTTGAGGTATGAAAATTATTAGGCCTAAAAATCATGGTTAGAGTCCTGCATAAAATGAATTAAAGAATTCAATTGTTCTGAATGCAGGAAGACACACAAAAAAAAGATTGGTTCTTTGCTCACTTGTTCAGCTGGAACACTCTATTATTCTTCTACATCAACTCCTCTATCTCCAGCTGTCTTATCTTCTTTAACATTTGACTCTTTCACTGATATACAAGATTTTCACTAAACGGAATGCACCTTGGGGACAAGGAGAAGGAAAAAGGAAGGTATTTTCTGCGTATTGTTTGGAGGCTCCACTTGATTTGGCTTTCTGGTTGATTCAGAAAATTAACCATTTTATACATTTACCTCCAATAAGCAGATGGTTGTTATGCCCATTACTTCTAATCTGATATATAACATTTCTTTCCATGGAAGGCAAATACAAGAAATATGTGAAACTACTCCATGAAACTAACAATGTCAGTGGGGAACGACTGAACAGGAGTCCAATTACTTAGTGATATAGTTAATTACTTAAGTGATATAGTTTTCTTTTTTCTGGGTGACAGTCATTTTCATTCCATTACTAATTTTACTCCAAGGCAATGTTCATGCATTTTACTCTGAAAGTTCATTTTTTTAATATTGTTTTATAAACAGCAAGGATCAATTCTTTCTAAGTCATTAAATATTTTCCTCTTTAATAACCATTACTACTCCTCTTTTCCATTCTCCACTGAAACAGCAAGGATAATAAAAG
>JAOXJK010000023.1:39961255-39972573 GCA_025774025.1 Xenus cinereus | reverse complement strand
AATTACAGGTAAATTATTTAGATCTGAAGTTTCTTCTGCTCCTACTTATTTTCCTGTAATAAAAAAATTCCTGTCTGCAAAGCCAAAACAAGCTTCAGAAACTACATACCTTTAGAAAAATCAGTTGTGTGCATAGAAGATGCTAAAAAGTTTTTATGACAAGATGAAATACATGAAGACTTACATCAGAATTTCTTAATCAATTAAAATACATAGCAAACAGAACTACATGACAAAATTCATTCTCGAGCACAAATAGAATTGTATATAGGAAGTTGCAAGTTGTTACCCCCAGCTAAGCACAAATACATTCTCAATCTTAAATACACATTGGAATATAATTAGATTTTATAGTCAGGCTTGATTAAAGTTACAGTTTCTGTTATGAACAAAGCTTTAACTGGGTCATCTATAGCTTAGGTAGAAGTTTAATCACAGCTTCTCTCTGCTTTTAGGATAAAAAGTAGGATTTTCTGGAATGGATCACTTCTTATCTTTAGCTTCTTCTGGTATCATCATCATATTCTGAGCAGTTTGCTGTTTTTCTTGCCCTCAACACATGATAAGCATAGAAATTTTTATTTATTTCAGAAAAGAAATTAATTTCTACCACCATGGTACTATTTAAGAAAGCCTCATCCTTTTCCTTTCTTTTTTCCATATCTTCCAAGAAAATGTGGGGTTTCGGCATTTTGAGAAATTTTATTGAAATAGCAAGTCACCTTTTGTTCTTCTGTCTGTTCTTTGTAAAAACTCTTCACAGACATTGAGAGCTATTAAAAAAATACTAGTTTGATATGAAGTTTCATAATGTTGCATGCTCTGGACAAGATCAGTCTTTCTTTTTAATCAGTTACTCCCTATGTAGGCTGTTGTATGTAACCTCAGGAAAAATTGACCTTATGTTCTTACTCAGACTTATAATGACTGCAGAAGAGTAGCGTAGAATTTTTGGCCACCAGGAGGTTTGTACACTGTGAACTTACCCTAAACTGATTAATGGTAAGAAGCACACAATGTGTCCAAAACCCTAAACAAACAGAAGCCATCTATATCCATTAACCTAGCAGATTACAGAGGAAGAAGAAATACTTGTCTCAGGACAAGAAGGCTGAACAGCACCGAGATTATTTGGTAAAATATTTAGTATTTAGCCTATTTGCTCTGGTGTGCTGTAGCTTCGTTTCAATATTCTGTCTCATAAAGCTTCTCTGCCCTACAGCATTCAAGGATACGTAATTATCAAAGATCAACAGAAACGGCTGCCTTTGAAGTCAGGCAAATTCAGCTAAAAAGGTTTTAGGAGAATGCTGATGCAAGTTGCCAGTTTCAATGTATGAAGCCTTCCAATTTTTGGCACATAAAATGCAAGCTTATTTCAATAAAGAACATATTTCATTAGCATTCAGTGACTTGAACTGAACTATATATGACTCCAATACATATGGCTTAAACTATGTAAGCTACAGATGAAAAAAATTCTGCTTAGTAAGCTACCACCAACTTTCACCAGCAATAACTATCATCAGACTGATTGTATTTTCACTAAGATATAGCACGGAAATTTAGAGTTCGCTGAAATTTGCCAGATGATTTGATTCCATAAAAGGATGCAAGCTGTGCCCTACCCAAAGGAATATATCCTTCCCAGAAACATATTTTTTGTCATAACTATATACAAGCAGCACTGGACTTTTTACAGTCTAAAACTCTGCAGTGGTCTCATTTAGCTAATTACATAATTATTATAAAGTATGCATAACTTTTAGGATTATTTTCTTCCTAAAATCAGTTTTCAAAATCATTAGAGAATGCATATATATTAAAATACTTCTTCATAAAAGCATGTCTTGCCATGTAAAGGTATTTAAAATGCTAAATATATGCATCTGGTCAAAATTTTCTAATTAAATGGTAATCACTAAGAATTGTAACATCACTTTCATACATCCATTCCTTCCATCAGCAGTGAAGAAAAGCACAGTCTCCTCTAAAGTCAACCTGGATTGACAGCCTAGCTTCAGAGGCACACTCCTGCATTTCCAAGCTAGACATGTGAAAACTGAAAGGTTTTCTGAGGAAATGGCCACCTCCCAGCTCCATAGAGCTTCCCAAATTCAAGGCACCAACGTTAAACCTGCATGTCTTTGGAACATGAAGGAACAGTAAAAAACACTGTCCAAAAGCCTGCCACACATAACACCTGAAAACAGGAGACCATTTCACTAGTAGCACATCTATTTCCCATAGTAGAATTTTTATTTTGTACCCCATTTTAGCATGGTTTAAAAAAATCATTTAATTTGCACAGCAAGTGAAATAGGATTTGAAATTTTTGTCAAAAGTACATAGAACATATACTAGAAGCAAAATCAAAAAATGAAAAGTGGGGGGTTTGTTATTATTACTGTATATAAGACTCAAACATTACAATTGGCTGATGTGAAAGAAAAATAAAAGAGATAGACAGTATCTTTAACAGCAGTACTTCGAGGGCAGGAAGGGCGAAAAGCAACCCTAAATATTACCACGCCATGTTTTCAGGCTCCTCGTCAAGCAGAGAAAGTTAAGCTCTGCATAAGTAGAACACACAAAAGGATCTGTAATTCCCAAGTTTTCAGTAACTTCTTAGATATGACAATTCTTTTTGTCACAATATAAAACCTGGCATGTTGTACTAGAAACTTTCTTAATATTAAGGTAAACTAACTTCTAGGATGGCTCCCACTTCAACCCTAGTTTGGGTTGTAGCCCAACTGGTCTGCTGTCACTGGCAACAATGGTCTCAGCTTTGAGATCCTTCCTTTTTCCCACTTCCCTACTGCCCCCACAGGGAAAAAAGAAAAAAGAAAAAAAGAAATAATAGAAACCTCAGTAGCAATGTAGACATTCATTTACAAAATGAAAACAAAACCCACTAATTAGGCTTTTTAAAAAAATAAATAATTACCACAGAAAGAGATGTGGGCGGACACTGAGACAAAAACTATGGAAAAAACACCATCAGAAGATTCCTCAGCAACTAGACAGAAGGGAAATGACAGATTTCACCATAATTCTGCTCGGGAAAATACCAATTCTGGGTCCCAATCTCGGGGTGCATCTCTAGTCATGTACTGAGCACTGTTTCCAAGAGATATAATGATGGTGATAATGAATTCTGAAGATACTACCCATAAGCAGGCCAATAAAGCCAGTAATACGTAATACTTAAAAACAGATGCCAAAAGGCAAGAACTTTTAAAGTCTGCAAGTTTATAGGAACAATTCTTTGCATGCTGCATTTATTCCTGAGTGTCTGTTTTTATACAAACTTCTGCTTTAACAACATGGGCTAGAGAAAGTCTGTCCAAGACTAACAGCAGAGCACGCCCAAGTCCTGAGTATCTAGGATAGAGCCTCTTTGATAAAGCATTACCCCACCTCAGCTGTTCTTCCATTCCCAGCCAAAACCAGGTACCAAAGTAGCTGCCACCAAATGCACCACATCTCATCAAGACTCTTCTGGATTTCCACTTCTTATTTTTAGTTATTGTATACTGACTGATTTCATAGGAAAGTAGTTTGAATTATCTATACATCTATAACAAAAATAGCAGGTATAATTAGAGGTTCTTCAAGTCTTTTGCAATTAGGTATCTATCATGCAATCCTTCATTATTCGAGTAAGTAGCTTGATTATCAAAACTAATAAAGCATCATACTATATTTCCTTCATTTAGCGATTCTTTACTTCATAAATAAGTACTTGCGAATTTAAATATATTAAGACATTTTCTCTTGTGTGAAGATTTTTCAACTTTCTGCTGTCTCAATTACTTCTATATAACAAAGAATTTCTCAAACTGTACATGCAAGCTTAAATACAAATTAACAAAATTCAGGTACTCCTTAATTCAGTAAAAGGCAGTATGACATGCTTTTCTTCAGACTTCATAGAGATATTATTGACATTCTGAGTTTACTGTGTCATTTTATGGCATAACAAGTCATCATACAAGGAAGCTTCCTGGTGGCAATCAATGTGCTAACATTTTTCAAGGCTCATACAGTTTGCTCCATCTCCTTTTGAGGAAGTACTCTGTACATGCAGCTTTTCCACATTAGTAGGAAAAATAAAAAAGTTTATGGATGCATTTATTTTTCCCTTGCACTTTCCCTTCAGCCCTGTGGATATACTGCTGTTTGTTGCAAATGATTTCACAGGCAAATGCAGTTTTAAGATTTAAATCCTGCTTCAAAGTCTCCAGTTAAAGCTGCGTGTACTCCATTTGTATTTTAATAGTTCTCTGTTTTACATGCAATAACAGAGATCTAAGAATACAAATAGTATTTTTTTTTTCTGCCAGCATGAAGTTGTGTAATGCTTGATTTTGGGTATGCCAAGGTCAAAGAACGTTGCTTTGTCAGAACAAGCATTCATAACTAGCTGTCTTGATATCCAGCGTGCATGCAGTGTTGTCACTGGTCACATTTATTTCCAGGAGCATATAAAAAACAGTAACAACTTCATTCCATTCTTCAAAGTATAGTATGTGCTGCTTCCTAATCTGCAAAGTTAACCACACTGCCAGTCAGATTTTAAATAGGTTGAGAAACACACTGTACAGTGTGAATATCTGCAATTATTTATTCCTTTTCTTTAATATGTGACTATTTAAGGTATGGCAACTGAATGCGGAACAAAGACGGACAGAAAAAAGAAAAATCTCAAATCTTTGTGGACAACCACAGGAAGTAAGAAGGCCCAAACCATTTCAGGAACTTCACTATATGCCATGTAATTTCACAAAGCTATTTGGATTATGTGATTATTATTTTCTTTAGAATCCAACAAAACCAGGATATACTTGTCATATGTACTTTGGGTTTCAGTTTTAAGACAAAATTGAATTTCAAATCCTCCCAATGTAATACCTGTAATTAAAATTCAAGAGAAAGTCGGTTGGCCTTTAAAGTTGATTGTTATTCCAAGGCTTGAGAAATAGCTAAAAATTTTACTTTATTCAAAGATAGGATTGATTAAGGGATAAATAAAATCAATAGACGTGATCTACATTTATTTGCTCTAGTCTTATATCACAGAAAGAAATAAAGGAATGTTTACTTCCTTGCTGAAGAATATGACCTTTATTTTTATTTTGCACATCCATACAAAAAGGGCCTATAAACCACTTTTACCAGGGAAAATTAAGTATCTGGTGTTAACTCATATTTTAGTGCAATGAAGAACATTAACACTTGCCTTGACCAGGGCAACACAGGCTTTGAAACTCCTTGCAGGGAAGGTAGATTCATACCCTTAATCAGCTGCTGAGTGAAGCTGATTTTCTCCATAGCTCAAGCAGGATCACATTACGGATGCTTCTTTACCAGCGCTGCATGGCTTCTAAACTTCTGTACTCCATCCTTATAAGTGGAGTTTCTACAGGAACAGAACAGCAACGCATCCTATCTGAGTAACGCAACTGAATGAACAATGCTGCCTCAGTATAAGAGGAGAATGGGAAAAGCTTCTGGTTACAGGGAATGGACTAACATAGCTCAGTTTTCTTCCCTGTTCTGGTGTAGGTATCAACAAACTATTTAGATGTATGTATATGGCATATGTAACATACGATACGCTTCATATCTACAGTACAAAGAAAGAAGCCCACTTCATAGATATGCTGCAAAGTTAAAATGATTACTAATTGGAGATCTCAAAAAGTGAAGTGAAGAATGTCAAAGAAAAGTCAAAGAAATGTTGTCAGGGACCACACAAATTTTTAACTTGTATGGTAGTTCTTCAAATCCATCATTTAGTTTCATCATGAACCTATAAAAGTTTACCTCTCAGAGTAAAAATTAAAGCATTCACTACTACTATTCAGGAAAAATTTTCAGAAGAAAGAGGAAAATGTACCCAGCCCTTTCAGCTAGTCATATGATCTTCAGCCTATGTGCAAGGCTCCTGGAAGCCAAGTGAATGTGGCAATGCTTGGATTTCTCTTTAGCTAGCAAGTCTCAGCGTACAAGACTAGAAGTCCTACAGTACTTTCAAAAGCAATGTCAGAATATTTTAAAAATTAGTATACTAGTGTAGTCTTCGTATTTTTTTTTAAAAAGCTGTTTTCCCAAAGAGCTCAGCTTTATTCTGTAAGCAAAGTCACAAAAAGACACTGCACTTAATCACTTGATGGTGAGAAACACCAAACTGAGGTCTTGTTCCTACACAGTAGCAAATCACATCCTTCAAGGGTCAAACAAATTAACCAAGTACCTATACTAGATAGCTTGGGCCTTTCTTTTTCCTTTATTAGATTTGTAGCTCTTCCAGTCATAACAGACCTTCTGGTTTCTAGCAGAGAGATGGATAATGAACTGCTTTGTGGGTGGGCTATAAAAATGCTGACAAATGACCATTTTCAATGACTTTTCTGTAAATCTCCTCACTGGAGTGCTTTGCATGTAAATTCCAGCAGCAGTTGCTGCCATAGCAACAGAGTTATTTAGGAAATAATTTAAAGCGAGTACCACATCATATTCAGTCTCTCATGAAAGAAAGCAGAGTTGGCAGGACTAGCAAGAGATACAAGGTCTACAAACAAATGAGTTTGTATGTTTCCCTTCTATTTACCAATACATAGGAATCTATATAAATCAATTCTTACCTTCAATAGAGCTTTGGCACTTCTATTGTATTTTGTACATTATAAAATTAACCAACACTCACGAACAACTTCACAGATACAAATTCATGAGGTTCTAGTCAGCCCATTTCTCCAGTCTCTCGAGGTCCCTCTGGATGGCAGCATGATTTTCTGGTGTATCAGCCGCTCCTCTCAGTTTTTTATCACCAGGAAACTTGCTAAAGGTGCCCTCTGCCTCAACATTCTGATCATTAATGAAGACGTTAAACAGGATCAGGCCACTCATCACCACCTTCTGGTCCCGGCTATTCAGTCAGTATTCAATCCATCTCAGTGTATTCTTACCCAGCTCATACTTCATCAGCTTCTCTATGAGGCAGACAGCATCAAAAGCCTTAGTGAAGTAAAGGTAGACAATATCTGCTGCTCTCCCCTAGTCTAGGAAGCCAGTCATTTCATTATAGCAGTTTATCAAGTTGTTCAAGCATCACTTCCCCTTGGTGAATCCATGCTGACTACTCCTGATGACCTTCTTGCCTTTCATGTGTGTGGAAATGCTTCCCTGGTATTAGTTATTATATCACTTTCCCAGGGTTCAAGGCAAGGTTGACTTGCCTGTAGTCCCCTGGGTCCTCCCTGTCCTTTTTGAAGACAGCAGTGGCATTTGCTTTCCTGCAGTTCTCAGGCACCTCTCCCAATCACCACGATCATTCAAAGATAATCGAGTGGCTTTACAATGACACCAGCCAGCTCCCTCAGCACTTGCAGGTGCATCCCGTCAGGGCCCAGGGACTTATGTATGTCCAGTTTGCTGGAACTTGATCCTCTTTCGCCAAGGATACGTTTTCCTTGCTCCAAATCTTCCCCCATGGTGTCTGCAGCCTGGGATTCCTGAAGGCCAGTCTTGCTAGTAAAGACTGAGGCAAGGAATCAAGTGCCTCAGCTTCCATGTCTTCTATCACCAGGTTCCTTGCCCCATTGAGCAGCTACCCCACGTTTTCACCAGTCTTCCTTTTCTCACTTATCTACTTATAGAAGCCCTTCTTGTTGCTTATGACGTCCCTCGCAAATTCAATTCCAGTTGGGCTTTGGCTTTCCCAACTCTGCTAAAAAGTGTCTCTGTGTTGCTCCCAGGTTACTTGTCCCTGCTTCCACCTTCTGCATATGCTTCCTTTTTGTGTTTCATTTTTGGTAAGAACTTCTTGTTCATCCATGAAGGCCTCCTGGCATTTTTTCACGAGTTGCTACTTGTTGAGATGGACTGCTCTTGAGCTTGGAGTAGGTAATGCTTGCACATTAACCAGCTTTCTTGGGCCCCTCTTCCCTCCAGGCCCTTAGCGCATCGGACTGTACCAAGAAGATCTTTGAAGTCAGAAAGCCAAAGTCTGCTCTTCTGAAGTCCAGCACTGTGATCTTGCTTTTTGATCTGCTACCTCCTCTCAGGATCCTGAACCCCACCATCTCATAGTCACTGCAGCCAAGGCTGCCTTGGACCTTCACATTCTCAATGAGCCCCTTCTTGTTTGTGAGTATGAGGTCCAGCAGACCACTTCTCTTCATTGGCTCCTCTATCATGTAGGTCAGGAAGTTGCCAGCTGTTATGATTCTCATTCATTCATACATTCCCTTCAGGAAGCTTATGTGATGGCACAAATACTAGCTTCCAAAGAGGGGAAAGAGGGGAGAATTATTTAATTCATTAACAAGGCTCCTAGCTTGTTAAGTAATAGCAGGAGAATAAAAATACATTTCTAAAGAAAATATGAGTATCAGAGTCAAATCAAGGGCGTGATAGAAAACATAAAGGCCAAACTAAATCATATTTATATAAACAAATAATATCTATGTGACTCGCCACTGAATGCAGAACAGACACACAAAGATTTCTACCTTTATCATTTTCAAAGAGAAAACATTTATACTTGAAGTGGAGGCCAAGCTAAGTATTGTGATCATCACTGGAGAAGAGAGGAAAACTTCCTGGTTTTTTTCTTAAGAGAAAAATTTCTGTGTGAAGTGAGCACTTTTTCGCTAGCTGCCAGCCCCACTGAGCTCAAGTAGAATGTACAGGTTGGAATCAAAACCCATCAGAAGGACCTGACTAAAATCTGTCTAGATTCCACAGCAAGCTTCCAGCATAGACACCCACCCCAGTTCAAACATAAAATATAGCCTCATTCTTACTGGAAAAGAGAATTATAGGAAGGATGAGAGAAATGTGTTATTAGAAGTACAAATACTTCAACAGTGAACATCACGAAATGTTAACAGTTTCTCACAAGCAATATCAGTTACAGCATACCATAATTTTCTAAATTCTTCCTTATTTGCTGCACTGGTATGAGCTGAATTTCCATATGCATGGCTTCATTGTTTTTATTTCATCACCTGTACCTCACATAGATAAACAAGTAACAGAACTTGTTCCTAGACATGGTTATGGCAGCTACATCCCATGCAAGTCAATAGAGACTAATTTCCCTGCTTATCATCATGTACTCTGTCAAAGGTATTCTGCATTTCTGTCAAGGTGTGATTGTTTGGAATAATAACAATATAAATGCTCGTCTCAAATTTACAATTACATCACTCAGTCTTCTATATTTATTTTCAAAAATAATATTTATGTATGTACACACAACTCCAAAACCAGCCATATCAGTGTTTGCTCACCTGCTGTAACACTAATATAAACTGGTACTATTAAATAATATCCTATAGTCTTGACAATACTCTCCTGGGTTAGCTAGAAATGCAATGAAAGAGCTAGCCACATTTCTCATCTTTCCACCTATACCACCTTCACAAGCTGGTACAAGTAATGAACTGTGTTAACTCGTTCTTAAAAATACTGTGTAAGGCAAAACTATCTTTCAAGACAAAACTTTATTAATTTAAATATTGCAGAGTACCACTTAAGCACCTATAAATTACTATGAACTATTTGTATAAGTTCTGTCATATACTGTAGAATTGCACATAAAAAAAAAATCTTAAATATATATCATGCTCTGAAAGGATGCATGCATTATACACCTCTATTTCTGGTTGCTCATCCACCTTTCTATAAAAGTTATGTCCTCAACTTGTGAAAAATTAGTTCATAATTAAGAGGTATTACTGTATATTAGAATATTCCAGGACTAGGGTGGGCAGCTGATACACAATATGAATTATCATAGTTTGTAGTAAGGACTTTTGACTTCAGAGACATTTGCTGTCCACATGTAATCATGCAGGCTAGTTTCACGTAATTCTGTCCCTATCTGTGCCTGAACGATATAGCTTTCACGCACACCTTTTTCTAAATGGGATTTTAACTAAAAACTATACTGCAGTGTTTTTGAGGATATATTATTAGACATAACTTCACTAACACTCAAAGTAAACATACTGGAAATTTCTGGCACCTGCGAGTATCTCAGAGAGGAATCGAATACCTCCAACCCCTGTTTTCCATTTTGATTCCAACTTTCCAGAGATTCACTATCTCTACAACAGTCATTGCCAATGGAAGCTGACCTTCCTAAAGCATGTGTTTGGAACACGCTAAAGTTAACTTCTCCTATAGGTCCAACACACTTTCCTATAAATCCCTGCCCTCACTTTAAAAAAAAACAAAAACAAAACAAAAACACAAACCTTATTGTTATATCAATTAATTGCACTTCTGTTCAAAAGAATATTCTCCAATAATGCTGTAAAAATTTGCTATTATATACTAGTAACTAAAATGAAAGGGAATTTTTTTCTTTACATCATGAGGCATCATTGTCTTCTGAGATACAGAACTTCTGAGATGCAGAATTATTTAATTGACCACAGACTGCAATACAGGATGTGCCTGTTTTTACTGCTTACTACAGCTTTAAAGTATATTTCTCCATTTGTACCATTAGAGGCTACAAAGAGAAGGGAGTGCATTTAACTTGTTACTAGACCAAAACACCATGTTTTGTTGTTATTTCACATTGACATTTTCCAGTAATTCCTTTTTTCCACTACAGCAGGTAATCTGGCATACTAGCATTTTGGAATATGCAAGCACAGAAAGACAAAAAAAAAAAAAAGTCTTTCTACCAATTAATAGATGTTTCAAAATAATTTCCTTCAGCCATGTTTGTGTACCTTCTCTGTATTCAGATGTCTTTAGAAAGTAATTTAGTTTTGCTGTCAAGAAATAAATGCAGAAGTACCTCCTCAAGTTCAACCAACTACAGTTTCATCTACATTACAGGCCTAGTCCCTAGATGTGACAGAAAAATTCAAATATCACATAATTTAAGAGTACAGAATAAGTTTAGTGATATCATCAACTCTAACAAGAAGGCTGGTGATTCATTATGATTTTCTTCTACAGTTCATATTCTTTAAAAAATTTCTGTGTCTGGTTAGAATTTCCATTACAGCTCTGATTCAACGTTCAATATCAGTAATGCCCCTTCTCTATCACTGCCATCTTTCCATATGAACTTCTGACAAATAACTAGAATTAGGGGATAAGGTTTATTATAATTACAGATCAAACTTGCACTTTATCTGTTGAAAGGCACTGTAAAGAAACCTGAAACACAGTTTCATATTTCTAGGTTAATCCATCTGCAAAATTGGAACATTTCCAAAAAAGCATTACCACGCGTCATTAGTGAATGGCCTACTAGTATGGACAGGACAAACAGAATTGAG
>JAOXJK010000023.1:39932341-39945469 GCA_025774025.1 Xenus cinereus | reverse complement strand
CTGGACACGTTCCTCTGCAACCTGCTCTAGGTGGACTTGCTCTGGCAGGGGGGTTGGACTAGATGATCTCCAGAGGTCCCTTCCAACTTCACATCATTCTGTGATATGGCTAAAACTTAAACATGCTAAAATCCATTTACCATGTCTATAATGATTATATGAAAAAGTCAAAAAGGTGGGATAAAGGAGAAAAGTGGAAACATACAGAAATATATTTCCTCTTGCTAAGGCCTGTCAAAATTACAAAGAACAAAACCACTGATATTTGGAACAAATCTTGGGAATAACTGTGAATTTGTAGCAAGCTTCACTTCCATTTTGTTGATCCTCAAATACTGTTCTGAAGGTGATGCGAAGACTGTTCCATGCATTGAGGGAGAAAATGGAAATTACCTAGTCTCAGCCACTTTTTATTAGTCTCCCTAAATCACTTCACCACTTCTTGTTTATACTTAGATTTTAAAATCGACGCACAGAAATCATCTTTTCAGTTTGCCAACAGAATGCTAAGCCCAACAGCCTCCTGTGTGTAACATGAGTGCAGGCAATGAACAGCAGTGTTTAGGCTGGCTGATGAACACATCACAGTAGAGGCTTTCCACCCTGGACATTGCATAACGAGCATCAGTGAATTAAAACCACCATCAAAAGACTTGATCAACAGTTTGACCAGGACACCAACATCAACACGTAACTTAGAAGGCACAGTTTACGAGACCAGCATTCATTCCTTCCTCAAGAGAATTCCCCTCAGCACCTCTGTGGGATGTTTCTTCACTGCCCAGGGGAAAGAGCACCACCTAGTGAAGCTCTGACACCATTTTCAGAAGCACCTGCACAATCCTGGGGGTCTGGCTCAACTCTGCTGATCTTGCCATGTTCACCAGACAGAGCAATTGGTGGTATGTCTCACATGAAGACAAACATATTGCAAGTGAGAGAATGATGTGATGCTAAATATTTTTCTTTCAGTGCCTCACATGCAGTCTTTTGTCCTTGAACCTACTCCATGTCCTTTAATATTGCCAAGAGTGACCAAGAAGAAGCCCCATAAAATGATCTCTTAAAGAAACTATATCACAGGAGACAAAGGGTAGAATTCCTGTTTTAAGGGGAAGTAAGGAAGAAGTCTAGTTCTTCATGAAAAAAAACAACCAACCAACGGCAAGTTGAAGTCCTATGCTAACACTCTTCCAGAAACATAAACTGACATCTCAGCATCTGTGTTTGTCTTCATTTAGGTAACAGACATCAGTGAGTTGGAAGGAAAAGTAGAATTTTCCAAGGCAATCCACAGTTACATGTTCATACCTGTACAACATATCTTATTTTCCATAGTTTAAAGTGATAGCTCCTAAACATTGGAATACTGAACTAGAAAGGATTGTCAAGTCCAGTGTCATGGAATCAAAGTTAGCCCTCAGTTTCTCAACAGAAAAAAAAAAACATAAAACAAAAGAATCCCAGACACAATAGCATTGGCTATGGCCTGCCTGACCAACTATGTACCAAGTTTCTGTTAAAAGGTTAATGGGATAACAAACACAGATGCATCAACACAAATAAATAAAACCACAGCTATATAAATAGAACATGTCCACACACTTTTCTTCTGAATGTACGTCAAACCGAGATACAAACACTACCTCAATATAAGAGCAGGACAGTGTGTTTAGTAAACAGCTGAATGTGAACTTCAACATCCAAATATAATGCTATAGAAGTGGAGTTGCTGGTAAAGCGAAAGCAACATTGGAACTACTTTTTTTTTTTCCACTATAAATGAACCCAAGTGCTTCAGGTCACAACTGTCTGTAGAAGAGAACAGTTGCTTAAACTTTTACAAGATTTTCCCATAGCAGAGATACTATTCCCATTCTTGTACATTTTTAAGAAATGAGCACAGATAAAGCCCTATTTCATTTATCCCTGTTTTAAACAAGCCAAAGGTATTTCTCCTCTCTCTTGGAAACCAAACCAATGCATTAGCCATACTGGGCATTAGTTTGGCTCATCTCCCCTGTTGGACACTGGTGTTCCCTCTAGACCGCAGGAGCCAGTATCTAAATTTCATCCAGGTAGTGTGATGATTCCGCAGAGTAACAGACATGATTTACGAAAAGGTTCTAAACATCTTTAGCTCCTAGTGACTTGAATGAGATTTGTGGTTGCTTAGTAACTATTAAAAAAAATGAGACATTTGAAAACTAGTAATACTGTGAGCAGCTGGGTAGAGCTCTTGTTGTTTATAGTATTCTAATTATCTAAAACTACATTCCTATGACCGTAGTACTTTACCATCTAATGTAGTACTTTGACAAATTTAAGGTACTCTGTACAAGGTAAACAGTTGATCTTAAGAGAATTTCACTAAGATAAGTTTAATTATCCTGCAGACCACCTATTTTACAGGTCACACAGCTAAAATAAACCATTCAGGCCATACAGAAATCTTAGAATAGCCCTGTATGAAACTATTATTAATACACTAAGTTTTCCACTTGCTACCAAGAAGCCATCCTGTTATACAATTTTGATCTTCAGATCACACTTATATGCCTGCAGCACTAAACGTGCCAACATCAGGGATTTTGTGGTACAGCCACAAGATGTTCATATTTGCTCATCCATACAGACAAAAGTGTACAACATAAAGAGAATTACTATCGCAAAATACCTGCCTCAAGTTTGTGTAATTTTGAGGGTTTATTATTAAGCTTTATCATTCTTCTTGTTGATATTGATTCTATATGAAATGTAATTGTATGGATTCTGCTGATATCTGATATCAAGAGATGCCATGAATCTACATCTGAGGGCAGAATATAGCTTATGGAAGATTAATACCTCTTAGAGTTTGTAGTTCAGAGGAGTGTAGGTGTTAAGAAGCACTAATACGTCTTTCTTTCTAGAGGCATTCAGTAAACTGATATCAACTGATTCATCCAAAGTAGATCAGAAAAACTGGTTTTCCAGCAGAATTTAGGGCGCCTTAAATAACAGCTATTCGAAATACTTCAGTGCAATCCACTTTTACAACGCAGAAGATGAAGTACAATATATAGCATATACATGAGATAATGTCAAAAACCATTATATATTTAAATGCCTTTGTCCTGGTTTGAGCAACACAGAACTACTTTCTCTTCTAATGCACGGGAACAATGCACTTTTAGCAGACTCTAGTGTCTGAATACATGAAAATATTTACTTTATAGCCAGCTATGGTATGTGAGATTCAAGGCCTCAGTGTTCTCAAGCCTTGCCAGGTGCAGGGTTGAGGAGGAGCGAGACCTGGGCACTTGACGTGAGCTGGCTAACAAGATTATTTCATCCCATGAAGGTCACGTTCAATATAAATTAGAAAGTTTGCTGTGCAGTGCTTTCTCTCCCTTGATGGCAGCAGTCCAGAGAACTTCTTGCCCTGGTGCTAGACCCCTGCGCCCTTCCCTTCCTCCCAAAGCCGTAGCACTCACAGTGTCTGACATTTGCTGTCCCCTGCTGGGAGCACGCAGCTTCCTGCTGATGTAATTGGCTGAGTATAATCATTATATATTTTATATTGGTACCGGGATCAATACTGGTTCTTTAGTGTTAATTATTTAGTCTTATCCTATTAAGTCTATTTATATTTCAATCCTTGTGTTTCCTTGGTTTTCCCCAATTCCCCTTCCCATCGGGTGATAGAAGAATTGTCTAAACGACAATAAATTTTTATGGGTTTCTCAAGCCATAACAGCCCTCTAATACAAAATTTCTGTTCATTTTTATTAAATTATGATCAATTATGAATCAATAATCAGATTACAATAAAAGTGGGACTGCCTGGGCATAATATTCCTTCCATAATAAATTCCATGGGGGGTGTATGTATATTTTCTTTTTTTACTGTGGATTGCTATTTAATGAACAATGAAGAACGGTCACAAAAGCAACATGCCAGTAAGATTCCTGACCCCATGGTAGCTATCATGAAAGCAGATCCAGATACTGCCGGTCCCACAGCAGCAGGACTCACTCTGCATTGCTGAGAGCGTATCTATAACTGCCAATGTGTTAGACTACTGAAATACTATAAGTGTATATGCATGTACATACATGTATATTCACATTACATAACCATCTACATCATCAAGAATAACTGGAACAGAAAGGGGGAAAAATCCTTTGCTGTTATAGGGAGCAATTTTCACTTTCAGCTAGATAACCCTTGTACATCTGAACTGCATTGTGAAGAGATCCTCTGTGCTTGCTATCTCTTCCTCTGTGGCATTATACTTCCTCCCTAGAACTTCACATTATGTTAGTCAAATGGGATTCAGCACAGGTCAAAGGAAGAAGCAAGCAAACACCCAACTCCAGCAGAAGTGATGCAGAAGATTTAATACTGCTTCAAAATTCCCATTTTACCCAGTTTTGGTAAAATTGCTGCAGATTGTCAGGAAAATTATTATTTCACTCTGATGGATAAATTTCTATCTGGATAGTCCTCGGGACCTATTTGGCTCTTGCTTAAGGTTTTTCAGAATTAAACCAGCACATCTTTGATATGAATACAACATGGTAAATTCTTAGAGACTTTCCCAAAGGATTTCTCATTTGAATGATACTGTGCATCTAATACATTTCAAATTTAATTTAATGGCAAATTTAATTTAATAAAAGATGTCCTCAATTATGTAGAAACAGCGCAATCATAAAAATCTTGAAGAATAGGTATCTTTCGTTGGAAAAATACGGTTAAAATATACATTACAGTGTCATCTCTCCAGTTCCTACTCATCAGCAGTAAACTTTTAGCCAGAAGTATGTTTGAAAGAAGAGCAGATAACAGTAAGAAAAAGCAAGAATAACGTCTCTGGCTTTTGATGCCCCAATCACCTTCACAGCTAGCAACTTCTCTGAAACTCAGTCCATAAATCTGTCTTCCTAGAGACACAGAGAGCATTAAAAAGAAATTGGAGAGATCCATAGCAGCATCAGACAAAGGAAGCTTTCAAACAGATACACACACAAGCACAAAACAAGCCCCATATTTTAAGAGACTGTATAGTCCAAATGCCAAGCTCCCACCCCTGTCAGTTAAGTAGTCTGTACGTTAACCAGTAGAAGTTTCACTAACTGTTAGAATGGCTTTACAAGATGCTCCTACACCTGTTCCTACAGCTCTGTTTCTCTACCAGCTCACTCTCCTGCACCAACGCCAGGTATTTCTCACTCTCCAGATGAAGCTACACTTCCCAACTCTGTTTCTCAGACAGTTCAGCTCCAAGGACTAATGCCCCATGTTGCTTCCCAGCCAACCTCATTCCTGCTATATGTATTCCAGTTACTCTTATAACCAGCACATACTTTAATAACTTAACTAGCTTAACCTTTTTATCTCCAACTTTATTTTTTGGTAGCAATCAAGACCAAAACCAAAATTCTCAGCTGATCCCTTCACCATGGAACATTATACACGTACTTTTTCTTCACTGCACTACCACCTCAAAGTTTCATTTGAAGTTTCATGTTTTTCTAAAGTGGTCAGTCTCCTCCTACTACTAATCCCATCCTCAAAGCTTTCTTCCCTTATTCAATTTTGTATGGTTCATATTATCACTATTAAAATCCAGACTTTTCTTGCTTTGATCAAAGTCAACAAAAGGTATCTTCCTACATTTCCAACTTCTTTCCCCTACTACCGCAATCTGTTTCCATTAAATAAAAAAATAAAAAAAAAGAATAATGGAAACCATTCCAGGTAATATTTTGCAAGCTCAGGCCTAATGACTTCCTTCTTCTGTAGAAAATAGTTTGCTCTATTTTAAAAAAAAAAAAAAAAAAAAAAAAAAAAAAAAGGATTTTTAGCTTTTCCACTGCTCTGACATGTTATTTCCGTGCCTCGGTTTTCCCATCTGTAACACAGAGGAAAATTATATACATCTCTTTTGTAAAAGCTTTAATTTTTGGAGATATAGTTGAAAACCATCTATTGTTCACACTATAATTATATATCTGCAGTTCCTACCTTTCCCCAAGACTGTCTGAAAAATTTTATAGCATGTATAAAACAATTAAACGTATTCTGCTGCTTTGTTCCATTTTTAATAGGCTTGACCTGGGATTTAGATTTGTAAATGGACTTCATAAGCCTAGTTTCTTCTCTTTTAACAGCTTTTACAGATTGATTTGAAGACCTGGTGTAGTGCTTCCTGTACCAAAAATTACAACTATGCTTCAATTGCTATGTGATTCCTGAATTGGGAAAATAGCCACAATTTAACAAGTTGTATTTACATGCAAGGATCTTAATGTGGCCTCAATATAGTTCATATCAGCTTTGGTGGGAGTCTGTCAAATGTTATGATATGATAGAGGTTACTATAAAAAATCCTGCAGTCCACAAAGCATGCTCTAAGTCTAAAATAAAAGAAAACAAAACTCAAGACTCAAAACCAAACAATTTCTGATTCCGTATTGCACGTCACTATCAATAGCATCATTGTTTCCATAGCTACAAATGTAGACTGCTTCAAAGGAAAGAAGCAGAGAAACTGAAAATGACAATGCACAATCAAAACAGGCACATACAGTTTTCAGACAGCACATGTGGGATGGAGAAAGGAAGTAACATGGTGGCAGCGAATTCTGTGGGGTTTTTACATTTGACAGTAATGCCAGTGATCCGAGCACATCAAGCAGCAGTAAACCCCTCACTGCAATATCACTTGATACATTTCTACACCTAGTGGAAGGAAGAGGAGAACAGAAAGGATGGAAAATACCAGCAGGAATCACCAAAGCAGATATACAGGGCAGGTGCCATTCTCACAGACCTAGCCACCTGCAGACTGGGACATATTTTTAATCAGCTTTCCTTGGCATTTTCAGTGGTTCTGTATAGTTGTGAAGACAATCAAATCCTTTATACTGCCCTTATCACAAATGATGCCAAAACATACATACTACACCTAGTACTAACAATAACCATTCCAGGAGGGGACACAGCATCAAAGTGAATCACTGCACAGGGGGTAGATACAAAACATGAGTGTGAGAGCGTACAGGAAAACATGCAGTCTTACCACATGAAAGGGACTCCACAGCATCTAGCAACTAATCTGTCCTTCAGTATTAAGATCCTGCCCTCTAAATATGTAAGCTATGTAATAGCTTACTTCACTACCAACCAACTACTCTGGAACTATGACAACATCCTCATAACATTCATACTGGATAGGGAGGTAAATTCTGTTGTTCCTACAGCTGGAATTACCGAGGTCCACAAACATGGATCTTTCTACGTCAATTCTATACTGATGAGTGTTGGAATAAAACCAAGACCAGCATCCAAGACTTGCAACAGTACCACTCTTCTTCTCAGAAGAAGAAACTGCATAATGTAGAGGTATGTTGTAATTTAAAAAAAAAAAAAAAAAAAAAAAAAAAAAAAAAAAAAAAACCAAAAAACCACTTATCTCTAGTACCTTAGAGTACCCTGGCATTTTCAATGTAGTAAACTCAGTAGTTTACACTGGGAATAAGATTCCTCCATAGGTTGTGATGGCATATTCAGAAACACATCGTATCAGACTAATTGTTCTCTTATCAAAGTGAGTGACAGCACTCAGAAAAATCCCACCTACCATGTCCTTCCTTTGTCTCACAGGCTCTAAGGAATACAGTTATCTGTGACATCATTTTCTTCCAGCAACCTTTTTTAAGGGAGTAGTTGATAAAAGCCACAAGAGAACACAGTGTTATTTGCACTCTACACTGGAAGTCATCTCTGGTACAAGCAGAGGAGAGGAGAACGGTTATTAGAAGATGGCGGTCACTATTTCCTCAAATGTCACTGCATGGCTACTGCTCCTTTACAACTTTTGCTAAGTATCACTCTTTGGAGGCATAGTTTCTACAAAGAATATCAGATCATGATAAACTAAGAAGTAGCTTGAGATTACAAATTCAGCCCTTGCTATACATGAGTACCGGCATATATGACCTTCAACAATTGTCACAAGAACGGAACAAACACCTCATTATCTTCATTACAGCATTGAAAGCCCCAACTGTTAGGAATTCTAATCAGCTTTGGCAAAAGCTATTTTAACACTTAGGGCAGTGAGGAAGGTAGAGAATCAAAGTCTCAGTCACAAGAATATTACCATTCAGACATGGCTAATCTTATCTCTACAAAATAAAGCTACCATCTCTCTAAAGAAGCTAGTTAAGACAGCAATACAAGAACCTTTAAACTTACGATTTTGAACTCCTAATCCTTGCAGCATATGTTTGGCTAAAAAAAAAGTGAGCAAAACACAGACCAGAAAGATAAACAAAGGTTTAGCAGGACAAACAATATGTCTAAAATGGAAGTTGCTCAAAGAGAACTCTCATTCTTTTAATTATTTCTGCCGTGCATGAGATTAAAATAAAAAAAGTCAGGTCAGGCTTTGAAACATAGAAACGCCACTCAGTATGGGCCTTATATTACATTGGACGTTTCTCCTTGAAGACCTAGACTTCTGTATGAGAAACTCGTGATGTTAAAATACTATGGATTCTAGTGTCTTATCGCTTTTAATTGCTTACTGGAATGAACTCTTTGAAGAGAAGTAAAAGCAGGGGGCTTACATTTTTCATGTTTGCCTCGGGCTACTAACAGAAAAATTCAGGACTTTTTCGGAGGTATGTCAGTAACAACGATGTGTCACATGTCATTACTTTATAATTAGGCTGATAGCCAAAAAGAATAATGCAGCTGACATTCTACTAAAATAAAAAGTATTCCCCAAGGCATAAAAACACTGACACAAGCATCTTAAAAGGCAGTGTAAAAAATTATATAAAGAACTACTTATCTGTGCTGCTGTCTTTTCCATCACAGATTCAAATAAGAAATTCTAAGTTATGCATGCATTGAATATTTAATTATCCTATGCTGATTTAAAAACAAATATTTCAGATCTGAAAGCAAAATGCAATGAAACCCCTCTTTGTCTATGAATGCAAGTTACTACAAGAATAACAGGTTATCTACACTATGTATTACTCTAGATTAGAATTTCATAATTCATCTTTTTCACAAACCAAATAAATTTTAAAAAATAGAAACAATAGAAAAGTGTTTGTAATTTACTTGAGGTGCAATACTGATTCTATTCAGGCCTTAAATAGTGAATTTGTAAACATCAGAATTTCATTCTGTAAAGGTTTTCCTATAAAATGCTCCTGACAGAATCAGGATTTAGGAAACCCAGGACTGTAACTCCATGTGGTTTAGAACATATTTAGTTCAGATTGTGTCTGACAGTTACACAGACTAGTAGAATTACCAGATTACAGAACTGTGGTTTATAGCCAAAGTATTGGTCTTCACTCAGCGTGGCCAAACTTCAGTTCTTCGTTAACACAACTGGTAAGAGATGCCCCATCTATTCCTTGCAGATACACATATCACAAAATGTGTGCCATTCCATCTGTCAATGTTGTGTAAACTACTGGAAAGAAGCATGCTGCATTTGTGTATTTCAACAACGTTATTCAAAATATAAGTCTTCAAATTCAGTTTCCTTCTGAACCCAGCCAATAGCACATTTACATTTTTTTCTAACAACTATTAATACTTTACCAGTTGGCCAAAAAAAAAAAAAATCCTTCATGAAGCTGGCAGATCTAGTTCTTTGTTCACTCTGCACAGTGCTTTCATTTCCAACACAATGACAGACAGAGAAGTATTGTGTTTTCAAATGTACTACAAGGAATCCTGTGATTTAGTTGCTGCTATTAAAGAATTATATTCAAAGATGATATATTCTGAAGTGAAATGATTTCTGCCTAACTATTCTCCTCTTCTGTTCTAGACACAAAATTTATAACACATTTGATTACAGCAATATCATACTGCAGAAAAAGGCAGGTGATTCATAAAAAAAAATGTTATCTATTATTTTGTTGCCTGTTCCTTGAATACTGCCAAAGGAAGGACTACTTAATTTTCTCTCTGTAGTCTAACACCAGTGTACACGAGCTTAAACGACCTTTTGATTCACCATGCTATAAAAATAAGTTGACATGTACAAATATATGGAAGGTAATGCTGCAGAAGGTCAGCACTCTTCAGAATTTTAATACTCAGTGCACCACCTGCAATTTAGCGACAACACGAGGACCACTGCTACACTAGAAGACACAAACTGGTATCATTCATTTATCACCGATTTACAGAGAAATGAAAAGGTGTTTGTTTTTTTGATTTGCTGAGCATACCCCTGAAGTTTTGTGTCCTATCCCCCCTCCCCTTTTTCAAATTTCCCCTGCATCACCAGGATTCTCGTCACTTGCCTCAGCAGTTACATTTCAATCTGGAGGCTGCTCAGGGGCAGCGCTAAATTTTGGCATGAGGTCACACTAAATTTAATGGGTCACAAGCTTGACCAGTTCCTCAGACAAAGTCACCACAGGAGAAGAGAAACAGTTTCTCTGTGTTCCCCCTTTGTGTACCAAATAAGCTAAGAAAAGACTAATTTCTCAGCATAAAAGTACATGGAAAACATGGAAAGATTCTGTTTAGAAAGATCAAAAACCTACAAAGAACAATATAAGCTTTGGTATATTGCTTTCAACATATGCAGCATATTTTCACATTTCAATTCGTGCATACAATTGTATTTTGAAACACACTTGTGGTGTTCATGGCAAGGTAACCCTGTATTTTTCTAGATGCGCATTCTTACAGAGATGGATAACTAAGGTGAAGTTCACAAATTCATTACTGTATGTAAAAAGAGCCTAATTTTTCAAAGTAGGAACTATGATCAACTAACTGAAAATCAGCAACATAATTGAAAATAGGAAGAGAAAAAAGCATTCATCAGACTTCAATTTGAGACTATTTTTTGATTTCTGGGAAAAGACACCACAGTTACTGTTGATACCTCAGTTCACCCCAAAGACTAAACTGAGTACATATCAGATGCTTTCTATTACAGTTAACTTGCAAAAAGTCAACGCCTTTAACATAGTAATTTTTTTTCCACTTGATAAAAACAACAACAAACAAGTTTGAAAGCACTGTATTCTAGGAATAAACAAGTAGTTGCATAATTATGTATTTCAATTTGTGACAGCAAAGTTATTTTCCTCCCTTATCATTAGAATTTATTTTGTTATTCTTTTTTGAGAAATGCAATTAAAGCTTTATAAAGAAACAAATGTACAAACGCATCTCAAAATCCCCAAGCATTTACTGTAACTTAACTGAAAGCACGGTGGCTAAATAAACCCCACTACTGGACTTCAATGTCTGGAAATTTGTGTACTGATGCTATTAGAATAACTACATTAGAAATCCTTCCCAGAAAGAATCCCTGGAGTGTGTTTGGTTTTTTTAAGTTGTGGCAACTGCAGATAAGTAATATCTTTAATCATTTTTTCCCTTCATAGGAAATAACGGTTCTGACTTCCCTGCACTCTGAAAATATTTGCCCAGAGACAGAAATAGAAAATATTGTATTATATAGTTAATATTTAGCTTTAAAATATATGAATTCATTTTACAAATAGATTTTACAGGTGAACACAAACTCAAAACACATTCCAGTCTCTGGCACATCACCATCATCATATATCATATGTATTAATGCAGAGAGTGAATGAAATGCATCACGTATTTCAAACTGACAACCAACTGTTTCTGAACATGACGCAAAGTTGACATGTGTGCATATTTCACCATTTAAAACAACAGATCTAGTAATTTCTCAAAATAGGAGCCACTAGTAGCACCCGGGATATAGACCTACTATGCACATGCCCTTTAAACTGCATTAAACAGCACAAATGTCCATAGACTTTCCAAATCAGTGGCAGGTGATCATGCTCTGAAATCAGACCGTTCCATCCAATGCAAAACACAGCAGCAGCATCTATTCATAAAATTGCAGAGAAACAGCAAAAATAATGGCTTCACATGCTAGGCAAAGAGTCCAGTACTTCACCGTTTCCTGAAGTCCCTTCCTCAGCTTTTGAAAAACACAAAGGCTTACCTTTCTGTATACCAGCATGTTTGGGGATTCATCAGCCACCCCATTGCTGCTTTGCCCATAATTATTTCCTTGTGCCATGTCCCACAGATTTGATCCGCTTTTGAACGTTGCACTGTAAAAGGTAAAAGTAGTTTCAGTAAGACGTCGCCTCAGGTCTCCTTCCTTCCCTGATGATTAATGGACCTGACTTTCTACCAACACGTTATGAGAATCAGTGTATGCTCTTACTCAACAGATATTTACATTGGAGCAAAGCTACTAATTCACCATTTACTGTCATTACTCTCTTTTGCCTGTAAATAATGAATGTAATATGTTAATCTAATTTAGACGTTAATGAATTGTCACTCCGAATAGCTCTCTGACATACCACTAACAACCATATCATGCAGACGCCTCCTCACAATGAGCTCCTTCCTCCCCTGCACAGGCTTCACCGAGGGATGATCCGCACCTTCCAGACCCCCGGTTTGGGAGGACTGACTCGGCCCACGACTGTATATTCAGCAGTGTCCCCTCCTCACAGCTCGGGCCATAGCAACTTTCGCAACCCTCAAACACGCAAAGAGCGAACCACACGCTTTAAACTTCTCTTTAATTCACGAGCACATGTGTGCTCTCGCACATATGCTGGGGGAGGGAAGCAGGTGACAGGGGTGAAAGGAAGGAACAAGCCAGTAAACCTTTCCCGTCGCTTTCACCTACTTTCATCCTACTTCACTGCAAAACACCGGCTCCGCCGCCAGCCCCGTCTCCTCCCCGCCCTCCCCCCCGGTCACACGGGAGCCGCACTAAGCGAGAGCTCAGATCATGCCGTAGCTCCGGCTTTGCACGCAGGTGTAAGAATGCGCTCCATCTACAGACCACACCGGGGCGGCTGCGGAGAGCTCGGAGGGCTGAGCTCTACTCCAACCGCTTACCTCCCAAGCCCTCCCCCTGCCTCCCCCAGACCGCTCGCCCGCGGGCTTCGCTGCACCGCGACTACGGCGCCGGCTCGCCCTGCCCTGCCCCCGCAGTTGCCCGGCCGTGGGTGCGCGCCGCTCGGCGGCAAATGGCCGGGGGAACCGGCTCGCCCGGCAGGGAGCCGGGCGCG
>JAOXJK010000023.1:39903519-39916553 GCA_025774025.1 Xenus cinereus | reverse complement strand
AGGGAGGGTGTCAGGAGGAGGGGGCTGGTCTTTTCTCAGTGGTGCCCAGTGACAGGACAAGAGGAAATAGGCACAAACTTGAGTATAAGAAGTTCCACCTAAACATGAGAAGGAAATTCTTTACTCTGAGGGTGGTAGAGCACTGGAACAAGCTGCCCAGAGAGGTGATGGAGTCTCCTTCTCTGGAGACGTTCAAAACCCACCTGGACAAGTTCCTGTGCAACCTGCTATAGGTAGACCCGCTCTGGCTGGGGGGAGGTTGGACTAGTTGATCTCCAGAGGTCCCTTCCAACCCCGTATGATTCTATGATGGAATTGTACTGACAAGATTCACTTGCCAAGGTAAAACACGCAAAGCTAAGGGAATGAGTAAGAAAGCATACAAAAGGCTGGTAATATAATCTATTAAAGCTGTCTTAACATGTCTCTTAAAAGTTGCTTAGAACTCTACCAAAAACTGTAGAGCTAAACTTATTCCCACAAAAGGTGTTGGACCTAGGCTGAATTTTTCTAAAGTCTTCACCAAGATAGTGAAGGCTGCCGCTATTGGGCATTTCCCTGCATTTGCTGGTTTGGACTGTTATGAGCCAAACTGCAGGCAAAAGATCGTACACTTTGAACCACTATCTTTTTGGAAGAAGAAAATTGTGTATTTCATATGAAGGTGCCACAAGAGATGGAGAGGAACAGATCTGGATGGAGAGCCAAGAAACACTTTTCTCCTGGAAAGGCCAACACGAAGGAGTTTTAAAGGGAACGCAGTACTAAAACTCACTGGTCCTAACAAAAGGACGTGAACTGAGAATCCAAGGCAATAGATACTCAAACAGGGAAAGAAGCTTGAAGGAAAGCGCGAGCTGATGTGTAGGCAGAGAGACAGATTGCACATGGATCTGAAGGAGTACAGATACTGTTATACACTGCTGAGTAATCCCAGAGTCACTTGTCCATAGAGGTACCTTTCTCAGCTGTACAATCAATTTAGGCATATGGATAAAAATACAATAAGTCTAAGAACAAGGAAGACAGAAGGGTGACTTTCTACGTGCTTGGACTGTCTGGGTTAAGAAGCAAAGTCTTCAACCTGTTGTGGACTCCTACAAGTCTTCTACTATACTTCGGTGGAGGATAGTATCTCACATTTCCCAGCAAACTCAACTCACAAGCTGAAGAGGCTGGGTGAGAACAAAATAAAAAGTAATTTAAGAAAATAAACAGAACTGTTTAACTGAATAAAGAGTTTCTTCCTGGAAGCAAAAGGCAAAGTTTAAAGGATGTCTTCCCTCTCTGAACAGGGAAAGCTGCATTATTATGTACCACAGATCACTGAAGTAAAATTCAAAGACTCACAAAAGTCTCAAAGGTACCTATCTGGACAATCAAAACATACCAGATAGACTTCACTGTTTAAAAGTTTTGGCTGGGATCTAGTACCACATAATTTACTGGTGAGGGATTCTTCATATCTCTTCTACATACAATCAGAACTGGCCACATTAAAAAAAAAAAAAAAAAAGCAAGTTGGGAATATGGGGGAAAAAGTAGGAGGTTTTCTGTGTGGACTGGCAGACCTAGAACAGCACAAACTTTATTACTATCCACAAACAACATTTTTTCCCCCTCTTACAACCTCTAAATACAGGGACTTCAGCCAGTAAAACTTTGTAACAGAACCTAACAGTACATTAGCCTTGTGTTAAGATCTTTCTCCACCCTTTAGACCCTTCATTTTCACTTATTATAAAGGAGTAAATTTAGCTTATACCATTAGCTCATAAGCTGAACTGCTGAACACTGTCAGTCTGCTGGTAATGGTTCTGTGGTAAAGCCGACACGCAATTGCTACAGCCTTCCTCCTACTGCTCCTGAACAAAGTTCTTTACATGCCTGTCTCATCCTACATGGCCTCTTTTTTTAAATTACTTTCAGCTAAGATCACAGGTCACAGCTAAAATCTAATTCACTAAGTCGCATTCCCATAAGATTTGTTACTAAAAATATAATAGTTTATATTTAAGATCCCCAGTTTAATATGCATAATTTGAAGAAATTCTTAGAGCTAAGAACAGAGAAACCACATTAATGACTGGAATGCTAGAAATACCTGGAAACATCATGGAAGAGAAGATCCTCTTCGGTAATCTTTGCTTTCTTTCAACAGGTTATTTGATTGCAGATTTTTCTACCCAGTTCTAATATAACATTATCTATTAAAACTGTTTGAATTAAGCAGGAGAGATAGGTAATAGGCACTACCATATTAAATTTTGTGGGACAGAATTATCAGTGCCATGCCTTGCAATTCCCAAGAAAGGAATTTTTCACATCTAATGATTTACTGTAAGAATATATGAAAGAAACATAGTATTTCTTTCATCTACCTTTTCTTGTCAGTCACATTTTTGTGGACTCACTCCATTTCTCTGGAGGTAACTACTTCTTCCCACTAATTGGAGAGGGAAGAGAGAGAGATGGCTTAGGCTACATAGCAAACATTCTGTAAGGTAAACCCAGGCCACTGTCATCCAGTTGCATACTGCATAAATATTTCTAAGCCCTTCCTAAAGCAACAGCACACCAAATGCCACTAAGTTCTCAAAGCTTCATAAGGTCAGCTGACACAGTTCTGCACTATTGACTTCGATTTCACTACAAACTGTCTACACACCCAAAAACTTGATATCCTGCAATATCTTGTTTTAAGAAGAAAACAGAAAAATTGTTGTGGTGAATCATATTTTGTGCTGATGAACCAAAGAATGATTTCTTCACCTATGGAAATTTGAACTTTTAAAGGTATCCTGCAAGGTTGAAAGAATGAAGGCTTAAGTTTACATGGGAACAGTTAAGTAGTTCATTAAATTCAATACTTCATAAAATTCTTTGTTACAAATTAACCTCTAAAAGCTAGTAAGTCAAGCATGTAAGACATTTGAGTTAACCCTTCCCCCATCCCACTGCCCACCATATTTCCCTCTCTACTGCTATTAATCTTCAACTCAGTATCACCATCAAATAGATTTGTCTAGGGATCAGTCTGGGAACAGAAGTTGGGGACAATCTTCAATGACATTCAAATAAAACTGACACTTACATGGAATTATTAATGCTGACCCAAAGTCTTTTTATGCTAACCATAAAAAATTTTTTAAAAGACTTCTAACATTACTGATTACTATTTTTTAATCTTCTTTCCAATCGTTTTCTTTGAGCCAATCCAAACTAGCAACTGTATGCCAAGTTTAACTTGATTTCCTTCAATTTTATATGCATTTAAGCAAAAAGCACAATGGAAAAACTGAGTAATCCATGTTGTAATCGTTCATTGGACTTTCAGAGAACTACAGTAGCAACATCAGCACGTATGTTGATATGTAATCAAAGATATATTATGACGTACATGAGAGTATTAAAAAATAAAAATCAATGCAATCAGAAATAGTTGGGAAGATTGATAATCAAGATTTTGCCTCGCACTGTTGCTCACCTTTGTCTCCTAGATATTCATCCTTTTTCCCCTTCTGCCACATACAACACAATATTTACCTTTAGAAAATAAAGGACCCTTCAGAGCATGCTTATTGGGTGTGTTTTTGTCGTACAATAGTAGAGCGTGCTCCACTGTATAAGTAAATATTATCTCAAAGTAAACACCTCACAGAAATGTACTGACTGTATTTCACTTCTGCTTCATGATTTGTTCTGAACATGGAGGCCCATTTGCTGCCTCTGCTACAAGGATTACACTGCAATCAAGGCCAGAATTAGCACTTACTACTCCCACTCTGCCACTAGTATTCCTCATTTCTCATATCCAAAAAATCAAAAGTGGCCAAGAATGTTAAAGCAAGCAAACCTATCACATGCACAACACACTCTACGTTAACATATCTGGCTTAACATACATTAAAAAAACACTTTCTATTTTTAGAAACAGACAACATTTCAGTTCTGAACTTGACTTCCCATTTTATAGGAACTAGCTCATTCTGTCACCTTCTCCATTGCTTTTTGGTAACCCTCAAATCAGTATCATGAAGACCAAGTGAGAACATACGTACTAATCTGTTCCTGAGGTTATTATAGATGCTATTGTAAGTGCGTCCATCATACTTAGTATGATGTTTTTTCTTAAATAACCTGACAAATCCATATGGTGTCTGATCCTCTTTGTACCACAGTGTCCCTAGCACAAAACATACATACACCTGCAAAATCCTTGACTTCACCACCACACCACCACCTGCAGCCAGCTCTTTCCTTGCTCTCGTCAGAATAGTGATACCTACAGCAAGGATAGATGTCACAGGCCTACAAAAGCCAGGAAGGGAATGAACCTGGATCATTACGTCATCACTACAATGTTGATTATGAGCGTTCTGAGCAGGGTAGAACGGTGCCCAAAACACTCAAGGTTCCTGCTTACCTGTACCCATTAGCAGTACCTGTTATTTTTCAAATATCTCCACAGAAGTCAAAACCACAGTGACAGAGTATTGTTTAACTGACTGTTAATGGTTTGAGAAAACCCGGAACAATTTATTGCCATTTAGACAATTATTCTATCACTCAATCACCCCTCCCCACCTGGAAAGGGGAACTGGGGAAAACCAAGGAAACACGAGGGTTGAAATATAAATAGATTTAATAGATTAAGACTAAATAATTAACAATAATACTTAAGAACCAGTATTAATCCTGACACTGATACAAGATATACAAGAATTAGACTATTATTTCAGTAGGAAGCTGTGCACTCCCAGCAATGGACAACAAATGTTGGACACTGCAAGTGCAACAGCTTCAGGAAGAAAGGAAGGCCTCAAGAGTCCCGCACTGGGGTGAGGAGCTCTCTGGACCGCTGCCATCAAGGGAGAAAGACCTACGCAGCAAACTTTTCTAATTTATGTTGAATGTGATGTTCATGGGATGAAATAATCCTGTTGGCCAGCCTGGGTCAAGTGCCCAGGCCTTGCTCCTCCTCGTCCTGCACCTGGCAAGGATCGAAAACACCAAGACCTTGAATCCCACAGAGCCTAGCTGGCTACAAAGTAAATATTTTCACATATTCAGACACTAGAGTCTTCTAAAAGAGCAGTTTTCCCCAGCATTAGAAGAAAAGTTAGTCCTGTGTTGCTCAACCCAGGACACCCACAGAGAATGCCCTGTGGACTAAACGCCAGGATTACAAAATTAATAGACAGTTTCTGTTTTGAAGAATATCCAAGAAAAATTGTTTGCTTTCCCTCTCCTCCTCCAAAGAGAGCAAGAGAAAAGTGACATTATTTTTAAATAGATCTCCAAAATTGAAGTGTTATGGCCAGAGAATCTAAAGGTCCACAAATAAAACTGCCAATTTTGATTTGCAGTTTTTTTATTACTCTGGTAATAAAAATTGTTTATAACATTTGTTTCACCAGTGTTTGTAAGGTGTTAGAGTTGGAGAATGAGTACACAGAATATGTTAATATTTGCCTACAAATTAATACCAATAACCTAGATTAGAGCTATCTATTAGAACTTCCACTAGTTTATGTGAAAACTTGCTTAGTTTTCTCTTTTAAAACCATTCACACAGAAGTGCACAATGCCCCTCTGATTATTACATCACATGAAAAGCCACAACCATGGCAAGTCTGAAGGGTGTAAGAAGAAACAGACAAAACATTTTAGACTTAGGCTTAAAGACTACTTCCTATCATGCATTTTTTTAAGTTCTTAATTCTCCAAGAGGTCAGGTAGATAGACTGATTTATTTCAATCACAAAATACACACAAAGTTTTGCCTTCATAGGACATCAAAGGATATGTTGAACTCAAATCTCAACGTGGTACTTGAGGTACACTTACTTCACTGAAGATTGAACTTTCAAATTCGGAGGAACATCAAAAGGAACACCAAATAAATTAATCTTCTCCTGAAGAATCCCACAGGTTCACTGATGCAGGAGTTTCACTTTTCAACTGCCTCTGTTTTATGTTAGTCAAAAATTACTAGAGCATGATTTATACTAGAAATAGAAAATTTTTCTTCTAATTCTCAGGAAATATACAGCTACCCCAGAAAGCACTTAAATAGTAAGATTCATTGCAAGTAATTTATGCATTTTGTAGAAGCATGACACATAGTTCAACATAATGCTAATTTTGCATGGTAACAGTCTGGGTTGTTCAAGGAACTCTGAAGATTTCTATCATCCTTAAATAGCACCGCTCCTTGGTAAGTATCAAGTGCTGACTGACTTGTTATTTCTACAGAAATAATTACCTTGCAGTTTGCACAAATAAAAGCAGTCTAAATATGGAAAACTACTGTTACTTTTCATCACATCAATATTTCAACCTAATGTATACCTTACACAGGGGACAGTTTTGTTCTGTATATTTTGGCATAACTCTCTGAAAGATCCTTCAAACAAATATCAGATATAGCTATCCTCTTTCTCTCAAAAGGCAGCCTTTCCTAATCTTCTACAAGACACAAACACAGCAGGATCTACTCTGACACAGGGTAATCATTGGTTGAATCTCTACTTGCACATATGTAAAGTTTATGTCAGCAGACTCAAATTCTGGCAACAACCTGTCAAACTCAGCAATGTGGCAGTCAGCAAGGACAAATATTGAAATTCAGCAGTAACCAGAATGAAGAAAGCCAAACAATACTGAAACAAGTTGCACGCCTGTTGCCAGTTACACTGCAGATATAGAACACTACATATGACTCGTCCCAAGTCTACAAACACGGCTTGCGTGAACCCTCTACCATGGGTTTACTTTCCTGTGGTAGGAGTTTTACCATTGAAACACTGAGCGCTCGTACCAATGGAGTCTGCCATCAACTTTTGATCCAGGTGCAGCAGACCTGCAGAGCACAAGGAGCCAGACAGCGTCCCTGAGTGAATGCAGGAAGGAGAGCGTACTCCAGCACACCAAATGTGGGAAAAATGACAGATTGGTGGCACAGCTGTCACTTTGAATCAACAGTGAATGAATAAGCTCTGAAGGCTGAGTTAAGAGACGCATGTACATAAGGTTGGGGGATAGTATCATCTTATGTACCAAGGAGGTGACAGAAGTAGGGACAGAACTTTAACTGCTAAAGACAGCACCAAAGAAAATACTAACTTTGCTACCAGGTAATTTTACTCTGTAGAAGCACCATCATCTGAGATCGTTAGCACAGCAAGAAGTAGAGTTCAAACAGAAAGTGTGCATAAGCAACTAATCCAGCTGAGTAACTGTCAGGGTTTGAATGAAGAGCAGCTAAATAAATATTTAGGAGAGAGAAAACACCAGTCACTGGAAAAAAAAAAAAAAAAAAGTTAATTTCCACAGACAGCTACTGAAGGTTACATCATCTACAGCTAAGCCTCTAGGGCAGTCTCTCTAGCTTATGGTTCTGTAGTGCCACATACAATAGCATCCTGGCCACTATGAACAACAGAATAGGATACTGCAAAAGGAATAAAAGAGTAGAGTTATTACTCAGGGACACTTTTCAAGGAGATCTCCCTGCCAAAGTATTAAAAAAAAAAAAAGCAGCATTAAAAAGACAGAGATGCTCATTTTCCTACAAATGCACTTGAAATTTTTTAGTAAAATTGAGGATTCTTTCCCAAAAAGTATTTTAAAAGACCATGCCATCCCTAGAAAATAGAAGAGGGAACAAGTTTAACAACAGTACAACAGTAACAGTAATACACCACTTAATTCCTAAAGATATTTAACCAGTTTTAAATCATTCATGGAATCACAGAATGATAGGGGCTGGAAAGGGCTTCTGAAGATCATCTAGTCCAACTCCCCTGGCAAAGCAGGTTCCTGTGCAACCTGCTCTAGGGGGACCTGTCCAGGCAGGTTTTGAATGTCTCCAGAGACGAAGACTCCACCACCCCTTTGGGCAGTCTGTTCAGTGCTCTGCCACCCTCAAAGTAAAGAAGTTCCTCCTCATGTTTGTGTCTGTTACCTCTTGTCCTGTCACTGGGCACCACTGAAAAAAAGACAAGCTCCATCCTCTTGACACCCACCCTTTAAGTATTTATAGGCATTGATCAGATCCCCTCACTTATAAGTGGCCCAACAATGACTTCTGCCAGCTCCCTCAGCACTCACAGATGCATCCCATCAGGACCCATGGAGTTGTGGATATCCAGTTTAATTAATTTATCTCTAACTTGATCTTCCTCAACCAAGGGGAAGCTTTTCTTCATCCAGGCTTTCTGTTACCTCCAAAGTCTGGGACTCCTGAGGGCTGGCCTGAGCAGCATCCTCTGCCTTCTCTGCATCCTCTGTCACCATGGCACCCGTCTCATTCAACAGTGGGCCCACATTTTCTCAAGTTTTCCTTTTGCCTTCAATATACTTGAAGAAACCCTTCCTATTGTTCTTGATGCCCCTTGCCAGGTTTAATTCCAAGGAGGCCTTGGCCTTCCTCATTTTATCCCTGCATACTCTGATGGCATTCTTGTAATCTTCTCAAGTGGTCAGTCCCTCCTTCTGCGTAAACTTCCTTCTTCCACTTGAGCTTTTTCAGAAGCTCCCTGCTCAACCATGCAGGTGTCCTGCTTCCCTTGCCTGATTTCTTGCTCTTAGGGATGCACCAATCCTGAGCTTAGGGAAAGCGATATTTGAATATCAACCAGCTCTCTTGAGCCCCCCTACCTTACAGAGCCCTAACCCATGGGATTTCTCCAAGCAGTTTCTTGAAGAGATCAAAGTTACCCCTCCTCAGGTCCAAGATTACAATCCTACTCGTTGTTTTGCACATACTACCCATGATCCTGAACTCTATCTTTTCATGATCACTAATCATCAACAGGGAAGCCCTTTATTGGTTAAGACCAAAAGCACAGCAGGTAGCTAAAAGAATGTTTCGTTCCCTTTCCAGAGGGAGTATTTGCCGTTTTACGCAATAGAAAACAACTAGGTTCTTCAAAACTTTTGGAGGACTCGGAATCCCAGATAATCTTGATTCACATTTTTCCACACACACTATATACCTAGCTAGTAGTATCAACCATTATCCACAGCACTCTTATGAACAAAGCTAACATATTACTTATTTTTTCAACCCAGAAACATTTTCTACTTAGGTAAGTAGAGCTTAGACACACCTGGAAGCAAAGTGCAAAAACAGCTTTGGGAAGATCAGAAGATTACCCATGTCTCTACAGACTAGCACTCCCTAACAGCTGCTCCTCTCTCCTACAGCTATTCCTTCTTTCCAGACAAGGGGAACTAGGAAACCTCACCTGCACTTTCTTCTAGACATCCCCATTCAAGAACAGGAGAGCTGCTCCCTCTTCTCTTTCACTATTCCCACAGGAGAAATCCTAAGTTCTACACACAGACT
The DNA here is from genome assembly GCA_025774025.1 of Xenus cinereus. Classification (NCBI taxonomy): domain Eukaryota; kingdom Metazoa; phylum Chordata; class Aves; order Charadriiformes; family Scolopacidae; genus Xenus; species Xenus cinereus. The sequence goes on along the minus strand of JAOXJK010000023.1, from coordinate 39,907,198 downwards.
TACTTACTTACTGTAGATCCTCACAAACAGCAGCTCTGGAGCACTTCCAGCACAGTTAGCCTTAGCAGCTGGGCACTGCCTTTTCTAACAGCTGCTTCTGATCAGTTGCACAGCCACAGCTGGGAAAAATAATTAGGCTGCACCATATTACCATGGGGTAAAAGGAATCCCCACGGTTTAATAGAAGCCAGTTTTTATTTGTTGTCCAAAACAGTGCTTACAGGCCTGAATTTCTCATAACTTAATGCTTCAGTCTTCTTTTTTATTTCTGTGAACAGGTCCCCAAGGCACTATGTCAGCACAAAAATGTAGGTGGTAGGAAAAGAACTCCTCAGGCAAGCAAGTAAGATTTCCACAAAGAAAGCTAAAATCATTCAAAGGCAAGCAGCAGCTCCCACTGACCCCTACATCCACTCTAAGCTATGCCCTATCTTCCCTTTGTTTTCACTGTGACCAGATCAAAACACCATCAAGAAGAAAGAAGGGAGAAGGTTAAGAGGCTTTTTTTAGAGTTTTTATTGTTTGTACCTGGTATTGAAAGTAAGTGCAACAATGTCATCAGGATTATTGACGGAAGAAACATTAAGATGTTTACTGTCGAAAAGGGAGCTCTTCATAAGAGTTTTTTTGGTCACACAATATAAAAGAAATTAAGATATTAACTTCTCTGATCCATTGATTAGTTTTGACCACGAAGACAAAAGCAGGATACTGCATCATTGATTTTATTAAGTAATTTTAGAAACCTTTTAGGGCTACATAAAATAACATAACTGCACTATCTGTGGTAGAGACTTAGAACTACTCCAGTAGTATCTACTAGAAAAAAAACGTGACCACATGCTCGGAAATCCACCTGATGCCCAAAAGTACAAGAAAGAGGGGGTGAGGATAGTTCCCACTGTTTAACTCAGCCAACTCTGAGATTTAGTTTGAGACTACATCTGCCAGTGAAGTTACTTGTTCTTAGTAACTGCACGCATGAATAACAGCCACAGAACAGCAAAGCCTGGTATGCAACAGTTCTGCATAGCACTGCTGAACCACTGCACCTTCACAAAGAGGAGGTAATTTCTCACCACAACACTTAAGAGTGATGCTCAGGGTAACAGTAATTCCCTGTTGGCTTGAATTCCTGCTGCAGTTCTTCATCTTGCAGGAGCAGTAAAAGCATTTCTAATGGAGTCAGTCACCTTTCTTGGTGACTGACTTTAGAGCTTTAATCCTCTGGCAAATCTCCAGACAGAATTCCCAACAACTATTAAGTGTAATTGCACAAACATCTTTTAATTTTTTTTAAACTAAGGAAAAAAAAAGAACCTGAACAAAACCAGCAGTGGTTTGGATCAAACCATCAGTTAAGAGCTGGCTTTCCCACCCTTATCATTCTTCTTCCTCCAAAGTTTACAAAACTATACTGCACAGTACCTGCAGCAATGAAAATGACATCCTTAAACCTTTCCAAATGCAGGTGTCCTACATCTTAGGTAAATCACCTAACAGTCACTCAGAAGAAGTTGGGTAAACTAACCCTTTCTAGTGTTTACAACATTTTTTCCATAAGGAACTCAAGAAATGGTATCTGAACTTGCTAATAATGTGGTTTTTTAACAAGTTTATACGGTCAATTTTATTGCTTACTCTAGTTACACTGAAACACAACCTATCAAGCAAGACACAGAAGACTATTATGGCTATACAACAAAGAAATCACATTTCACTAGTGAAAACTAGTGTTTATTAGAGAGAATTATACTTTTTTTTTTTATTTGCCTTTCATATCTTTCATTCCTGTGCCTTCCATTAGAGTGTTTTATTTACCATGTGTTGATGTAACACTAGTTCTTACTTTAGTTCTGTTAACCTAGGAGATCAAAAGAGGAGAGCACAGCATGGAGACACTCAAGTGGCTGAAAACAGAGCTGTGGCATGTTACAGACCTCTGCTGGAGATTAAAGGACTCGTTAATCAGACCTGTTTCCTTGTACTTTGGGCACAGTATGTCATAGAATCATTTAGGTTGGAAGAGACCTAACCTCCAGTCAACTGGGACCTCCCCGGTTAGCTAGGACTGCTGATAAATGATGGGAATTGGCTTGGTGAGCACTTCCACCAGCTCCCTCAGTACCCCTGGGTGGATCCCATCTGGCCCAATAGACTTGTGTGCGTCTAAGTTGTGTTGCAGATCTCTACACATTTCCCTTTAGGTTATGGAGGCTTCATCCCCTTAGGAAATTCAACTCATTTCTTTGTTGCATACTCCCATTTCTGGAATCTTAATCCACTGAGCTGCCTGCCCCACTAGCTACTGCTATAGCAGTAATGTAAAAAGGGGTAAACTGTTTGGCATTTCAAGTCAGGCAGTGAGACAGCTGGGCATTTCCCAACCTAGAAGCAGGTAACTCCCTTTACCATATCGCACATCAGATACACCAATGCCTTAAATCAAAACAGGCAATACTTTCTGGAATCTCTCCCTAGGCCAGCATCATACTTGAGTGGACTAACTCTTGCTGACTAACTTGCCACATGTGTTTTCTCAGCCATAGTCTTTTTTCCAAAATGCTGATTTTGAACAGGTTTCCCTACAGATTAATTTTTATCCAGCACTTATCTCCCCTGAAGGGCTAGCATTTTACCTAGCACACTGACACACAACCAGCATAACCACTCCAAGCAGAACTCAGCAAACACCACTTAAACCATATTGTGCAAAACCATAATGTAGTGGGAAAAAAAAATCTTTTACAAGTCTGATCACATTCTCTGAATATCCACATTTTTAGTATAATGTGTGAATAAAGGTATAGATTTATCAAGCAGTGTTAAGTAAACACATTAACAGAAAAAGCTTAACGGAGTAGTAATGGCCTTATATTTATAATAGTGATTTTCTTCTGTGAAGAGTTCTAATGTGTTTTTCATCTTATTTTTGCAAGACCTCCTGTACTGTTCATTTCAGTATTAAAGCAGGAATGAATACTTCATTACATAATCTTAACCATACTTTCCTTCTGCCAATAACATTTAAAGTTCAACACACTACAAATATTTGAAAGGCATCAATCATATTTGCAAAAACAATTTATTTTATCAAGCTCAAAATATCTAACATAAGCGTTAGTAACTTTTTCTATCAAATTTCATGTGCCGCAAAAAACATCGTACTGATCACCTCATAAAAAATTTTCTGACACTTTATAAATATATTAAGTAGGAGTATTTCTCATGTAAGGAAACATTCTGGGTTCAAAACCCAAGAAAATTAAATGGGAACTCTAAAAAATTACAGTACAGTAATCTCCCCTTTCAGAAGTCTGAAGTCCATACATCAGCTATTGTCCAAGATCTTCCTTCCTGTATATCTTAAGTACTCAGCTTTCCTTCTACCTTCTACGGATAAAGACTTATGTCACAGAACATAGAATTGTCTAGGTTGGAAGGGACCTTTAAGATTATCTAGTCCAACCATCAACCTAACTGATAAAAAAATCTTCACTAAACCATGTCTCTAAGCGCTATGTCTACCCGTCTTTTAAATACCTCCAGGGATGGTGCCTCAACCACCTCCCTGGGCAGCCTATTCCAATGCTTGATAACCATTTCAGTGTAAAAATTTTTCCTAATATCCAACCTGAACCTCCCCTGGTGCAACTTGAGGCCATTTCCTCTTGTCCTA
>JAOXJK010000023.1:39875878-39894230 GCA_025774025.1 Xenus cinereus | reverse complement strand
TGTTTAATTGGTTGGACTAGATGATCTTAAAAGGTCCCTTCCAACCTAGGTGATTCTGTGATTCTGTGATTAGTTTCCAATTTTGAGACCAGGATGTCGTGCGGGACAGTGTCGAACGCTTTGCACAAGTCCAGGTAGACGACACCTGCTGCTCTGCTCTTGTCCACCAAGTGTGTGGCAGTATCATAAAAGGCCACCAAATTTGTCAGGCACGATTTACCCTTGGTGAAGCCATGTTGGCTCTCTCCAATCACCTCCTTATTTTCCGTGTGCCTTAGCAGAGATTCCAGGAGGATCTGCTCCATAATCTTTTTAGGCACAGAGGTTAGACTGACTGGCCTGTAGTCTCCTGGGTCTACTTCTTTTTCCTTTTTTGAATATCGGGGTTATTTTCCCCTTTTTCCAGTCTGTGGGAACTTCGCCAGACTGCCATGATTTCTCAAATATGATGGAAAGCGGCTTAGCAACTTCATCTGCCAGCTCCCTCAGGACCCGTGAATGGATTTCATCAGGTCCCATGGCCTTATGCACCTTCAGGTTCCTTAAGAGGTCTCGAACCTGATCTTCTTGTACTATGGGGAGTTCTTTATTTGCAGAGGCCCTGTTTTTGCCTTCTGTGACTTGGGCAGTGTGGTTTGAGACCTTGCTAGTGAAGACTGAGGCAAAAAAGTTGTTCAGTAGCTCAGCCTTATCCATATCCTGGGTGGCCAGGTCCTCTATTTCCTTCTGGAGAGGGCCCACAACTTCTCTAGTCTTGCCTTTGTCCCTGACATAACTGTAGAAGTTTTTCTTGTTGTCTTTGATGTTCTTGACTAGATTTAGTTCTGCCTGGGATTTTGCTTGCCTGATCTCATTCCTCACCACTTGGATCATTTCTCTGTATTCTGCCCATTCTACCCGTCCCTGCTTCCACCCTCTATAGCCTACTTTTTGACCTGAGCTTGTCCAGCAGTTCCTTATTCATCCATGCAGGCCTCCTGGCTATTTTGCCTGACTTCTTCTTTTTCGGGATGCACCTCTCCTGAGCTTGGAGGAGGCGATCCTTGAATAACAACCAGCCCTCTTGGGCCCCTCTCCCCTCCAGTTCTTTTTCCCGTGTTATCCTCCCAATCAGATCTCTCAGGAGACCAAAATCTGCTCCTCTGAAGTCCAGGGTAGCAAGCTTGCTGCACACCCTCCTCACTGCCCTATGAATCTTGAACTCCACTACTTAATGATCACTGCAGCCAAGGCTACCCTTGAACTTGACATTCCCCACCATCCTACTTGATGATCTTTAGGGTCCCTTTCAACCTGAACCATTTTATGATTCCTTCATTTAAATTTGAAGATGTGACCTCACAGTACTTTTCTTCTTATAGGCTTCAAGTGTAATATGGTGAAAATAAGTTGACATTTCAATCCTCTAGTGGCTTTTTTTGTGACCCCTTGGTCTCCCCGCCTCCTACATCAAAGCAAGGAAGCCACCTCATGAATTTCACTATGTCGCTCTGTAACTTATTTACTGACATTTCCTTTCCTCTTATTTTACCCTTCACCTCCACTTCATCCAGCTTTAAATGGCTGGATTGGCATTCTCCATGAAGGAAGTGAGCTACCATTCCTCAGAATTCTTACCTGAATACAAAAAGCCCCACCATACTGCAATTCTAAAATTTTTCCAAAAAAAAAGCACACCTGACTGCCTTCAAAACATGACAGGCTTCTTTCCTTTTACTTCCTCTTTATACATGATTCTTTATTTCTGTAGGCTGTTATGAATGATTTACCCCACCTCAGAAGAGAGATTATAAAATTCATACATTGTGTTTCACTAAATTAGTGGTGAGAATTCCAGCACACTGACTATGGCCAAACAAGCCTTCCTCCAAACAGCCTGAGTGAGCAGTTCTTTGCAGTCTAACTTTGGTGTGGTGGACTTTTTGCTTGCTTTTGAGGGAAGTTTAGAAAGACTTGAAGATACTTTTTTATTTCCCCCCTCTACTCTTGCCTCAGTAAGGCTACTCTTGCCTCAGTAAGGATACGTATAGAATTCTAGTGAGATATCTTAAAATTAGGAGAGCTCTTTGGAATGCAGCAATGTACAGTAATGATTTTCTTCTGTTGTACAGTCCTGCAAAACTCATAATCAGATAACAACCATTTTTCTATTAATAACATGTTTAACTTCATACCATCTTCTCCTTTACTCTCAGTGAAAATTCTAGGTGCTCACTTCTTCACATTTTGAAGTTGAATAGTTAGGGTCTTGCAAAGAACATGCTGCTGCCAAGCCATCTTGAACTTGGCAAAAAGTTCTCACCATTGCTAATCCTTATTCTTGTGGAGGACTTCAGCTGAACAGATGTCTGCTGGAAGTACAATACAGCAGACAGAAAACAGGCTAGGAGGTTCCTGGAGTGTGTAGAAGATAACTTCCTGCTGCTGAGTGAGCCAAATAGGGAAGGCACCCTGCTGGACCTGTTATTTTTGAACACAGAAGAACTTGTGGGTGTTGTGACAGTTGGAGGCTGTCTTGGGCATAACAACCATGATAGGGTTTTCAATTCTTGGAGAAGTAAGGAGAAGGATCAGCAGAACTGCCAACCTGGACTTCCAGAGGACAGACTGTTATGGTTTGAGAAAACCTGTAACAATCTATTGTCCTTTAGACAATTATTTTATCACCCGATGACCCCTCCCCACCTGTAAAGGGGAGTCGGGGAACACAAAGAAACACAAGGGTTGAAATATAAATAGATTTAATAGACTAAGACTAAATAGTTAACAATAATACTAAGGAACCAGTATTAATCCCAATACCGATAAAAGATATACAAGGATTATACTCAGCCAATTCTATCAGGGGAAGCTGTGCACTCCCAGCAGGGACAGCAAATGTTGGACACTGCCAGCGCAATGGCTTCAGGAGGAAGGGAAGGCTTCAGGGGTCCGGCACCGGGCCAAGGAGTTGTCTGGACCACCGCCATCAAGGGAGAGAGGACTACGCAGCAAACTTTTCTAATTTATATTGAATGTGACGTTCATGGTATGAAATAACCCTGTTGGCCAGCCTGGGTCAAATGCCCAGGCCTTGCTCCTCCTTGTCCCTGCACCTGGCAGGGCTCGAAAACACTAAGACCTTGAATCCCACAGAGCCTGGCTGGCTATAAAGTAAATATTTTCACAAATTCAGACACTAGAGTCTTCTAGAAGTGCAATTTTCCCCAGTATTAGAAGAAAAGTTAGTCCTGTGTCTCTCAACCCAGGACACTCAGGTAACAAGGTAAACAAAAATATAGTAATAAACGCTTCATTAAGTTTTAGTATGAGTATGCTTAATTACCATCTCTGACACAACAACGATGTACTTGGTCCTTATTAAGTAACTGCCCTGTCTGTGCTACTGGCATTGTATTGGCCCCTGTGGTAGTAAAGGCAGCAATTATGTGCTCTAAACTGAGCTCATCAGTTTTCTATTTCAAAGAAACCTTGAAGCTTTTATATTTAACAGCAAAGGGAAACTCCAATGTTCTCCCTAAGGTTTTTTAGAGAAAGCAAATGTAAAAGACAGTAAATTTTGAGCAAATTGTTCCTTTTTTTAAGCTGAGAAGACGAGGCATCTTTTTTTAAAGGGCTGCAGAAATACATAGTGAATGCATGGAACTCAAAAAGTACATTCTTCATCTATTTTCCAAAGACAGACACAGAATGCATATCCTAATGGTAGCAGTATTATGGAATAGGATTATCCTGAATGTAGGACAAACCCTTTACTCAAACTGAAACCCAACCACTCATGCAACTTCCTTGCTTAAGGGCACATTTATGTCCACCATATGCACAAACCTAAACATTTGCCTGCACATACAGAAGCAAAAACAAACATACCAGTCAAGACACCTTTGAATAACACGCTTTTTCAGAGCTGTCCTCTGTAAAATGGGTTTCTTAAAGGTTTCTTGTTTTCAGCACTCAAAACCTCTAGTGACTTGAAAACTTGAATCATGTAAATTCTGATGCATATGGAAAGTAAAAACGCATGCAGCAGGGATCTTGAGTTGTAATAGACACGGTCAAGAATCAACTAATTTTGACTATGCTTGAAGGCGCTCATTCCACCAGTATCCTGATGTTCTTCATCACGACGATCTGCACTGGTCACATTATTTATGTAGGAGCCCTGCTTCAGTCTTTATGCAGGATGAATACATTTTGTATTACTAAAATTATCAGAAAGTTAACAATTTCTCTTGACGAAGCAGTACTGGTTTTATTGGGTTTTTTAAATTACATTACTTTTCTCTAAGGACCTTAATAAATCCATGCAATCCATGCATTTTTTTTAATAAGTTTTAAGTCTCTGTTTCATTGGACACCATCCAGCATACATAAAGAAGACCAAAATTTGTCATTTTTTAATGGTGTAAGTCAATAGTATCTTGTTTCAGGAGAATTCCTCTTAACTCTCCTTCCTGGCACGTGCTGAGGCAGGCATGGGCTTCTGCAGAAACAAGAGGTTGCTTATTGGAGGCAATCTTACTTAATGTAGATAAAGCTTTAGCTTCAGCCTCGTCTTATTCTTAGAGCTTAACTTTGAGCCTTTAACATTCTCTTCAGATAAAACATTTCATAGCTTGCATGTAAAGAAATGACAGATAAGACGCCCTCACTATTTCCTGTGGAAATTGGTGGAGAAGCAAACTAGAACATCTGTGGAAAAATATCTAAAGGAAATGTCTGTATCTGATTATATATGAGGACAGAACTTCAGCCTTGGAAATCTGCTGAAATGCAGGCAAACTGAGCAGTAAGCTCATACTGTGAAACCTACATTATTTATATGAAAGGTATTCTACCAAATGTGCTTTCCCTTTTTACAGGAGGAAAAAGGGATCTTGATAGCAATTACCAGGCTAGATGAACATAACTTTGCCTCCTTCACATTTTCATAAGGGGGTCTATAGGGTGTCACATCCTACAGTAGCACTTGTGGAGTTGTACAGGTGTGATGTGCAATAAGCTGCCGATAGGTAATGTTGTTGGTGAGGCAAGAGAGAGTATTAGTAACTCTGCTTTTTGAAGGTTAACTCAAGTAAAACCTGATTTCTGCTTCACATGTCAGCAGCTGTGTTAATAGAGATGGTACTGTTTTGACAGTAATTTTCCAAGGAGAGCTGCACTCTGTGGCCCATATGCTTCCATTCTGTGCAAAAGAACATTAATTCAAATCCCCTGGTTCTCTGACAGTCAACATTTTTTTAATCTATCCCATGTCCCTCCCACTGATCCAATAGATTGAATTAACCAGGAAGCAGGGTTAGAAAATGAAGTGGAAAACAAAGTATGATTATCCTTCTTTTATTTTCCGCACTGTATAGTGTGAATATGTTAAATAATTAAGAAGATTACCTTTTGGAACACAGTCCATTTGAGCTAGGTGTTAGAGTACTTGGTTAATATAAGGTATTTTACCCAAATGCATCTGAGGGAAAATTGACTGAATGGGCTTACGTGGACTTTTGTCAAATGATAGTGAAGCTACTGATAGTTTATGTCATGTCAGCTTCAATATTAGCAATATTTTGCCATATCTTTGTTACAACAACAATATAACAACAAAAAAGTTAACCAAAAATAGCAATACTTGTAAATTCTAGTTTCAAGCTTCTCTTACTCAAAAGTTTGGAGGACATACATAGCCATAAACTCACTAAAGGAGAACAAATGCTATATCACACAGCATTAATAATTCATTAATAATTATTTCTTTCCTATAGCTGACATCTTCCTGAAGAAATTAGCGCTTTTTTTTTTTAATACAGTCTCGAAATTCACATGAGTAACAAGTACTTCTCCACCTTAAAACCGTCAGATGTATTTGAAAATAGATTTTAATTACCATTAGCACTTCCAAGTTTAGTGCTGGCAACAGCCAGCCTGTTAATTCCAGCAGTACAGGAACTGAAGTCATGACCAATTTTCCTTCATGCTCTAATAAACTGGTTGATTAAGTATAAGAAAGTTTGTTGCTGGAAGTGAACCAAATGTTGTTTGTGCACTGGAAATAAATACTGCATGGCTAGGGACAAAATTTACATGTGCAGGATGGAGCAAACTGATCAAGAAACAAGGGCAAAAGTGAGGCCCCGGAGACCTTGACTATTGTCTTGCTGTTGCCCCTAATTTATCAGTAACAAATGATATCAGCTTGCTGTGATGTTTTCCTATGCTGCTTTTGATTGCTTGATCCATTTAAATGACAACTTATTCAAGCCATGATGTGTCTCCTAATCCATTCCTGTAACACACTGGTATGAAGTGATCACAGTCTTGTTTGAAACAGTTGTGAACCTGATTGTTACTAAACCGTAAACACTTAACTAAAGACATTTAAGACATTTGATTAAAAAAAAATTCTTTTTTTTTTTTTTTGCATATGTTTCTGTGGAATGTGTTAGGTTCTTAGGTGCATTCCAGTGTTGCATTTGTATGAAGGGTGGACTAGTGCTGAAGCTAAATGAAGATCTGGAAGCAGATTAACAGAGCTCATGGTAAAAAGCTAGATAATTAAGAAAAATAATTTAGAAAAATTATAGTGTAGCTGATACCACAAGTAAATGAGATTTTATTAGTGGTCTGCTTAGATTGTATTTGAAGTTCATACTGAAAAGTTATTAGGGAAATGAAACTGCAGACAGCTCTGCAGCTGTTATAAACACTGTAGCCTCAGATATGAGCAAGAACAGTTTAAAAACTGCTTCTGTATATTCATAAAGCATTCTATACATTAAGCTGTTACCCAAGAAAAAGTTACTGGTTGTGCAGCACTATGAAGGCAAATTATAATTTTGTGTTCAGATACAAGTGAAACAATGAATTCTTACACTTTGGTTTTTATCCAAAGCTTTCGTTAAAAGATGCACAGACTACAAAAATTAAATCCAGACCAGATGTGCTGTGCCAGAAGCAGTTACAGGGAGCTCTAAATTTGCTTCAGCCTTCTGAGCCTCTTGAACAAGTGCATGCTCAGTGCTGGAGGCGGTAGGTGGTGGGAATGCACAGATGCAATCTTACCCATAGCGTGCCCAAAATAGATTTTTCCATGGTTCTTAAGGCAACCAGATGTTCCCTTAATCTATACTGTAATACCTATATATATATTCTCATATATCTATACATATCTTAAAGATACATGTATATCCTATACAACTATATATATCCTAATCTATAATAGTACAGCAGCAAATTCAGGGACTTCATGCCCACACCAACTGGTTAAACATATATTTAGGATAGAGGAAGAGGCCTCTTTTAGGTAACAGGGCCGTTTCAGGCCCTTTACCAGCACTTATCAATAGCCTGAGAGTGGAGAGGTAGATTGCCTCAGTAAAATGTATGATGATGGCCACTGATGTGTTACTTCATAATGTGGAATTCCAATTGCTTTTTAGTAGTGGAGGCTGGCATGACTGTATAAGCAAAATGAGAAGCATGCAAATAAATATGACTCAGGGCAAAAAGTCATTTCCATTATATTTATTTCATAGATGACCTTTAAAGGCCCCTTCCAACCAAAACTAAAACTCCAGGCATGGTGCACATGCCCCGTCGCACTTCTTCCTTCTGTCTCTCCCTGGCATGGCACCTGCCGTCTCAGAGGGAAAGCAGCAGACAAATTTTGGTGATGCTTCTCCCCATCGCCTTCCTGTCAGAGCAGCCAGGCATGCCATTGAAATGTGACTTAAGGAATTCCCTTCTGCTTCCAGTGTTTTAAATGTAAGGGTTAAAAGAAAGTTCACAACATGTGGTATAGGTCAGAGCTGCTCAGATATTACAGGCTACTTGTGTGACTGCAGCTGCTAATGTTTTTTATCATTTACTAGTGATACAATTCCTACGCAAGTCCTTTACCAGTGATACAACCCCTATACGAGTCCTGTGCAGGCAGACGTATAGACATGTCTGGCATCCAGTGGCTCCGTGTAGTTGTGGTCCTGAGGCCTTTGAACCTGGCGGCTAATGTTAATCCAGTGTGAAAGTTTGTCCTGTATTTCTCTGTCGTTCGTTGGTTCTGATTTTACAATGCTCTCCTGAGAATTCAAAGGTGGCAAAAGCCATTGAAAGCTTCCTTGCAGTCTGGAATAGATTAGTGTTGGGAAAGTTTCTGCTTTTATCTAAACCAGATTCATCCGTTTAATTATTCTCATACTAGCACATTTTCTAGAATTTCCGTGCAGGCCGGATAGCTGTAACAGCATATGGGTGCCACGCTTCACTCTTTCATCACAACAGGAGCAGAGTTTGTTCTTCACTTCTGAGAGCCACCTCGGCCCAGGTTCTGCAAAAGTAGGTTAGAAGTCCAGCAAGAGATAGCAAAGGTAAACGCTGTGGCTCACAAGAAGTTTGAAAATGCCTTCTTTAAAGCCACTAGTCGTCAGTGATATTTGTTGCCCTTTGGCTCCTCACTTCACACTCGCATACTTTTGGCTTTGATTATGTCTCTGCAGAAGTAGTGAACTTTTGTACAGAAGTATTGCAGACAATTTACAGTATCATATAAAAATATATTTCTGTTGCAATTCATCAAGGCTAACATTATATTAATTTAGCAGTCTGGAAAAATTACAAGTAATTTTATCTTTAGTGTTGATTAGTAGCTGACATTCTGTCTAAGATTAATCCTCAGGATGATACAGGAGATCGCAGCTGGGGACTTAGCTGCTTAAAATTTGAGCATTATTTGGGCCTAAATCAAGTGTATGGACAAAAACTGAGAAACTAATACAATTACATCTTGTCAAGCCAAGGTGTTAGAAGTAAGCCAGGTGCTTTGACTGCAGGCAAAACCAAAACACTGTCTACAAAGGAATTATGCTGCATTAGTTACTGAACATGCATAATGTTCAGCAACTTAAAGGTCAAATATATTCATGAGAACATGTAATCTTATGTATGTCTGGTGAATGAATATGAAGAAAGTATCTGCTAGAGAAGAGGAAGATCAGAATATTGAAAAAAACCCATGGCTCACATTTAGATGGGCAATGTGGATGTTCTGCCAATGCCAGATTTCTGCAAAGAGTTTCAAGAACACTCATGAAGACCAAATGATATACTTCAGCCTTGAGAATTTAAATAGGTACTATGCTGCCATATGGCAGAGCTGCTTTCAAAGCAAATGCAGGATTTTTGCTCTTCTGAGAGACCAGATGGCAAAGAGATTGGTATCTAGAAGCTGTCACACCTAGATCATCAGTAGCAGTCAGTTGTACAGCACAGAAAGTCATTTTAATCTGATAGTTTTTCAGTAGTTTATATAAAACACAAATAATGTGTGCATTTATTTCCCAAACAAACAGAAAAATATATAGTAAGATCCTTGTGATAAAATATACTTGTTCTTGCGCAGTATTGACAAGACAAAATTGATGGACCAGAAAAGTGAATTACTCCTTTTCATAAGAAGTGATCCTTCCGTCTTCAGGGACTTATCAGTAACATGTGTGTATTGTGTAAACCTTGCTGAGACATAGGAAAACCCAGACTCCAGCATTGCTGACCAAATGTCTTCCAAAGGCATTACAGCTACTTAAAGCAAATACTTTTTACATTGCTAGAGCAGGTGAGGAAGAACTGATAGTAACATAGGATATCATCCAAACCAAATTATAAATGCTGTATGTGTGATTTGTCTCCTAATAAAGACTCCAGAACAAGTTCCCACAGAAATTCCATGACAAGGTGTGACCAGGCCTCAGTCAAGTTGTTAAAGGACATCTACAATTGTGGTTTATTTCAGAGCAGTTGTGAGGTCCTCACTTACTGCGTGTTGGTTTGCATCACAGTATGCTGTTGATATACAGAATCTGAATTTCTTTTGGATGAAGACTTGTTATAGATGTCCACCTAATGAACACCAAGACCTCGTAGGAATAAGAGGCTCTGAATCAGCAAGTGAATGCACTGCCATACAATTTTATGGCATGTGTGGAACTTGCATGCAGCAGTGCAGTGCTCTCCAACCAGGTTGAGCGTTCTTGTGATAACCCTGAATTTTCCTTTGGTGTCGGTGAACAGCAGTCTCTTCAGCTTCCCCTCAGACACCTTCTACTACACACAAACTATAGTAATGCAGCACAGGGGCAGCAAAACCAAATTTACTCTGCAGAATCCCCCACAATGTGTTTGAGGCCTCAGCTCTGACTGCTCCAGCCTGCTCATTTGTTCATCTTGCACTGCACTGCCTGCTAACAGTGCTGTAAGCTGAAGTGACTGAAAACGCTTTATTTTTTGAAAAATCTTTGGGTATATATTCAATTTAATTGAACAACAAATGTACATGAACATTTCAGCATTTGAAACACAGGTTCCAAGCCCTGTGGAAACCAGTGCAGGTACAGGAGGGTAAGTAAGGATGTTTTTGCTGTGTGTCAGTGTGAAAGGGAACTTCTTTCTCCCAGCAGCAGGGAGCACAGCATTTCAAGTGTAGACCAAAGGCAACTGAATCAAGGAAACTCCTACAGTTACATTTTGACAACTTTTTCTTTCCAAATGAAAATCTATCACTGGAAGAATTAAGCAGAAAATAGGGCAGGGCCTCTAGATTTTAATCAATTTTAAAAAATGAAAAAAATGAAATCAATAGTAGACAGAGTCATTCTGAAAATCATCAATCAGACCAAAATCTCAATTCCTTTTTCCTTCTGGAAACAAAATATGTGTCTGAGGTTTCCTTTTCAGTTTTGTATTAGGCTTTTCTGGTTTGGCCATTTGACATGAGAAAAAATAATATGAGAAAAAATAATACAAGAAAAAAGAAAAAGAAAATAATCAATCTTCTTAGTCTTCTTTTTCTGGAGTAAAACAAAATGATCTGACCCAATCTGCTTCTGAGAATCTCAGCTGCTAACTTCCCTTTCTTTTAGTTTAATTTAATTTAATTAATTCCTCTCCGTTCCTCACAGAACTACATCTTATTCACACCTTGGAGATGTTTCAGCGCTTCCTGTTTGGGTGTCCTACTTAAAATCCATACAGACAGTTAATAGTTTCTCACAAGAACTGAAGATGGAGCAATTTTTTATTAGTTCCTAGCTCACCTTTGTGATTGCCACAGTACAGTAGTCGTGTCAGTGCTCGTGTTGCCCTTTGGCCATGTAACTGCAAAAGCTAACAAGAGTTAGAGGTTCGCAATTGAAAAAGCACACTTAATACATTGTTATTGCCAGAATAAATTTGATTACACATATTACAATTAAAAATCCCATTGTGATATGGCAAACCCCAAACTTGAGTCTTTTACTCAGCAGCCATTTAGAAAGAGAAATTTTAATTAAGTGGCTCTGAAGAAAAGTTTTACCAATTCCTTGTTTTCACTTTTATTTTTACTTCACCCACTACAGCGTATCCTTAGTCATCCTAAAAAGTCCTTCATCTTTTCATTTTTGTTGTGTTGCCCATTATTTCCTGTAATTTTATTTTCTGATGGTCTATTTATAAATTTAATCAAACACACACAAATAGTTACTCTAGATAATGCAGTTGAACTTCATTAAAAAATGCAGGAAATGATAATAGCATTGTAGTGCACCAGAGTGGAAAGACATTCGCTGCTGTTCTGTATTGCTGCTTTTCTGAAAACATACTTATTATCCAAAAGTAGATCTTAAAATATCATATCCAATTATTATATACGGGTTTATGTCACATTGGCAATTAATCTGTTTACATCTTTAAATTCAACCTTGTACTCAGACAAAGCTCTGCATCTAAATTAACCATCTTTAGGCCTCTCAGCAGCCACTCTGCTTCCTTTAATTCAGAATACTTTATTGTGAAACTTCAATACCACCTACAGAATTTTATCCAAGAATTGTTCAATACTCTGAATTGTGGCTAAAAGGTATAATAATACTTGTAAAAGTGTTTTTCTGGCCTTACAAAGCCATTTAATACACTGTGTTTAAACTTCATCTAAATATTTTGTGTATTTACCATACATTCACTTGATTAAAACCTCCTATTCTAGTTCTTTTGACATAGATATTCTGTAGAAAGTAGCAATAGTGTTCAACATTGTGTTGTGTGGGTCAGGCAGAAATGAAGAGTGCAGAGGGATAACACTTGCTGGAGCTGTAGGACAAAGCAACAGTTGTGGCCACTTATTCCCCAATATTATGACCTTTGTCAGTGTTGTTCAACCTTTCCAGCAGGTAAGTATATTTACACCATCATTCCCCGTGAACCTACTTCCCTGAAGAGGCCTGTCTGGCCAAAGGGGCATTCTTTGAGATGCTCTGTCCTGCTGGGTCCAGTTCCACTGGTTTCAAAGGTTTTGGAGTCTATATCAAAGGCCATCTGCCTAGTTGTTTCACTTATGACACTACTGTCCAGGCAATCATGCAAAATATCTTTTTCTGCAGGTAAATTTGCTTGACGGATGCCTATAGGATGCCTACAATGCTGAGATCAAAAGTCTGTCTAAAGTGTTATCCGGGGAAGGATCATGATTCTACCAAGACGGAGGAACATGGTATGGCCGTAGTGCAGCCTGGCAGCGACATGGTTCCAGGGAAGGCAGTGCCAACCCAAATCAGAGGAAAGAAGCATGAAGATGCAGTCATCATCTGTATATGCAATGTTTGCATTTGTTAGTGACACTGAGAGGGCTACTATGGATTGGTGGACTGGCAGCAATATCTATAGTTCCCTGGGGTGCAGGACTGTGGGGCAAGAGCCCCAAACAGCTCTACATAAAGCCATCCGTGGGCAGCTGGGAAGCTATGTCAAATAAGTCTACAGCTGAGCTCAATTATATATTTGATATATGCCATATAGAACTGTAAGATCCACCTTGATGGCTGCCAAAAACTGATCTTCTGTTAAGTAATAGGAGGTAGGGTTGGCTGTCACCAAAGCAATAGCAAACTTGGGGCCTAACAGTGACAAACAGGCACTAGGACATGGGTGCCACCTCCTAGCAAGTGGTTATTCTCATGCAGAAATTTGGGACACTCATCTGTTCTCCCAGGCAAGAAGGACAATATGGTGCCACCAGAACAATGCTGGTCTGTCTTTCTGTCTTCATCTAACCAAATGTGCCGGACATCTCCTGGATCTGTATGGTCCCAGCATGGCATGCTGCTAGCAGAGCCTGATGTGGGAGAATCTGAGGACGTGTGCTTTACTGGGGAGCCCCAGTGCCCCCAGGTGAGACGTGCTGCTCCAGCACTGGGAGCATTGGTGACATGCTCTGGCATTCTTGAAATACCTGACTGAGCAAGCGCTAGCACAAAACTGACGGGAATCACTGTCACTTGTGGGCAGATAGATGGGGGACAGGGAGGAGAGTGTGCTTAAATAAAGCCTTGTCTCTGCCCTGTCCCTGAGTACAGGGGTAGGGTGTGAAACCACACCACTTCTTAGACTCATTCCCTTAGAAGGGGATTGCACCCTTGTCTTCTCCAGTTAATTTGCTTGGAAAGGAGTCAGGTCAAGCTGTGGATGAGATCTCTGCCTGTGGAACAAATGTCTAAGTTGCTATTTGCTCTGCTTGCACAGGGGTGCTGTGCAGAGAATGAACACACTGTGCATTAAGACAAATAGCTGATGCCTGTAACAGTGCAAGACAACTGAGCCAAGCTGAGGAACTTCACAGCCATTTCAACACGATTGTTCTCTGAAAAGATCAAACCTCTTCTTCAGTACAGAAAAAAAAATAAACTTTGCTTGATAGGAAAAGCAAAAGCTTTGAGCAGAGAGTTCTTTTTAATTAGATAAAGATCATCTCAAACTACAGCCCAGTCTGCCCATTACATGAGGATGGTATCTGTCTGTGAATGACCAAATCACATGTGTGCAGGACCGTTGTCCCTGTTAGATAACAGCATCGTCCCGCCCAGAACGTCCCTGCTGTGGCAGGTCCTTACAGGGTGTGAATCTACTTCGCAAGCTGGTTATGGGTTCTGTTCTTTTATTTCAGAAAAAAAAATGGCTACGTTTGCAGTGCTGTTTAAACCAGCAGGTTTTTACTTTCTCACCACATCCCCCATATGATTCTCAAGACATTACTTACATGATATAAATATAAAACCTCCATCTATAGCACCTTAGAACTCCCTGGAGGATACTAGCAAATATCTACCTCCTCCTTCGAAGTTCAATACCACCTAATTTCTGCCATTTCACAAATAAATAAATAAAAAATAAAGCTATTGGAAAATGCTAGTTACAGTATATTCTTTCAAGCCCATTCATACTCTGGTCTAGCTTTTGGACTACGTCTGAAATATGAAATTAGTTTTAGCTGGTATATTTTAAGTAGCTGGCATCTATCTTCTTTTTTTAAAAATTAATTTAATGTGTTTAAAAAAATTCATTTACTCTGTTCAAGAGCTTTCTTCTTCCTTGATGCTCTCCCTAAAAGTAAGCAGCATGTCTGTACAGAGAAGAATTACTCTTCAAAACACATTCAGCCACATCCTGACAGTATTCCAGGAAATGCATCCCCCCAAAATGTGCCAGAGCTTCCCAAATATTTAATGCTCTCCCAGAAATAAAAGTCTCAGGTGTCCTCACAGCCTCTCTGGGTTCTGCATTCTGTCAAGGCAGCAAAGTTCAGATGCTGCTGTGATTCCCATGGCTTAGTCTTTACACCTGCACTAAGGGTTATTTATTTCACTATTTTCCAGGTAGGGAAAAGCAGGAGGCAGCAGAAAGCTGACAGCAACAGACTCAGCCTCCCATTCACCTGGAGGAGCTGAAACCCTGCGAGCAGGCAGGGTGAGCAACGCATGATGCAACCGCAACATTGCTCCATCTGGAAAAATAGATGCTGTTAGTGTCTGTTGAGACAAAGGTGAACTTCTCAGCTCAATGTTTGTAGCAACATGAGGGGCCACTACTGTAGTAAACACGCAGAAAACACATACTGCTTTTCCCTAAATTTTGACCTTTGACTCTCAAATATTGATTTCTTCAGGGTGACCACCAAATGCTGTCTCTTTCTTCAGGAGAACTGTCTTTCCTGGCTCTGTCTAATTAAAATCTCATTTGTGGTACTGTTATTACTAGATATTTTTTCCATTTTATGTAGGGCTTTAGGGTATTGTGTTCAAGTAAAATGTTAGAAGATAAATCTGAAGCATTCCTTTCAGTAAACAGTACAGGTGCATTATTCATTCAAATTTATCAAATTAGACAGTGAGATGACTATCTTCTACAGAAATTAAATACATGGTCAAAAGTGTCTGTAAATTAGCAATCCTTCATCCTTATTCTTCAGTGCACAGTGCAACGTTCTGCATAAAATTCAAAGACATCTCTTTCAGAGAAATCCAACCATTTGATTTACTTCATAAAATGGTTTAAAGGCGACAAAATTTACAATGCTTTACCATAATTTTTGATTCAATCAAGGAAAAAAGCATTATTTTTGGAGTATATGATATCTATTTCATGTATATATATTGCTCTGGTTGGGTCTGGCAAGAAAACATCTCTATAAATCAACAATAAAAGAGTGACATTTAGAAACTGCAAATCTGAAATATGTTGCTGTTCTATTAAGGAGCTGTACTAGCTGCCAAGTCCTGCAGAAACTGGAAGGTTGCCACTCCACACGCTTAGTGTCATACAAGCATCGAAACAACTTGTATTGCTGTTAGAAAGATCATTGAAAGTGTCTCTTCTGTCTGTATTTAACTGTGTACAAGACCACCAAGACTCCGAGCAACAATGAGATCACATTAATCCCTTGAGGCCCTTTTAAAATAAAAAACATATATCAAAGGTAATAACTGAAGGGAACAACCAAATCATAGAGGTGAAGATCACTCAAACAAATTAGGAAGTCCACTCCTGAACCAAGTGGCAAAATTTCCTTGATGTAGAGGCTGATTCAGTCTTTCCACGCCCCTGCTTTCATCTGGCATGGAAATAATTCTCCTTTTCAGTTGGCTGTGCATTGAAACTATGAAGGATACTCATAGTAGTCTTCTCAATAAGTGGTATCCTTTCAGCATTTGGTAAATATCTGATTCATGTTTATCATATTGGGCAACTCCTTTATGTGGTGGACACGGAAAAAGTATTCTTCACAATTAAATAGATGCCTATGCAGAGCAAAATTAAACAGGCAGCAAAATAATCTATAGCTCGCTCTCACTGCTCTCCCCCCTCGCACTTTCTCTTCCCCATGGTGCCTAAGAAAATGACTCAAAGCCAAATATTTCTTTGGGCCTTGCTGTTGATCAGACTGTTCCTATCTAAGGAATCCAAACTTGACAGCTGCTTTTGGTGCCATCCCTTCATTTGCTCTCTTGGCAATCTGCTCTGCCTTGTAATATCCTGTGGAAGAAAGAAGGAAGGAAATGAGGGATTACTCATGACTGTGGGCTAGAAAAGCAATAGCAATCGCAAAGTGCTTTTGCAAGATCAATCTATTAGCAGATTTCACTTGATTGAAAGTCTGCTTGGCTTAGGTCTTTTCCCAGCCAGTCTTATGAAACTCTTATGAGGACAAAAAGGGTACAGAGATGTGATTCTGGTCAGAGAGAAGCCCTTTATTTATTATGTGTGGTTTTTACTACCTCCTTCAGTCCTTTCACTACTGAAGTGTGCTTTGAAAAATAATTTTACGTTGAGTTTACACAGACCTCTACATTCTCATTAGCATTGGCCAGAGTGTGATAATTCTGTTTCAAAACAAATGCAGAGATTTTGATCCTAGAGTAAAACCAAAAGCAAAGATATGTCTGCAGATATGTTTGGAGTACTGTAGGGGAACAGGAAGAAAGACGAGATAGTGAGGGTGATCATTAGTGCTATCTGAGGATATTCATTGACATTGAAACCAGAGAAGTCCCTTGGATCCCAGATTCATTATTCAGAATAAATAAAAAAGCTTCCCTCTTGCATATGGGAGGGAGGAAGGGGACGTGCCTGCTCTCACCATGGGACGTTGATTGCATACCATCTCCTCTTGGTCCTGGTCTCACACTAATCACTCTGAGACCCATCAGTCTCCTGCTCTTCCCAGTGAAATCTTCTCCTCAGAAGATTTTGTTGAAAAGTCCCCTATCATTTCTAGTTGTTCCTGACATAATTTCTTCCATGCCATATCCTGATCTGGCACTGGCATGGATGTTGCCAGGTCATTTCTTTGTCACCGGGGGAACACAGTCTTATAAAATCTCATATTGGCTATTTTTAGCTCTTCTATATAAGAAAAGCACAGAGGAGTTGGTGCTGTCACTGCTGTGAGATGCATGCACGGTCACTAGTTTAACAACTTTATTTTTACCTACCCAGGGAATCACATGAAATCATGATGAAATCATTTTTCCTCCCTCTCTTTCTGTTATTTAGAGGCAAGAGCTCAGTGCTACAACAGATGTGTGAGCAGGAGAGAAAGAAGGAAAGAGAGGACGGGTGTGTGCTAAAGGACAGAGTCTCATGGGCACTGCTCTGTATGGTGGTACTTCTCCTCCTTGGCTGTCCAGGTGCCCTTCTCCCTCTCAAAGCTGGATGCAGATCTGCCCAAATGAAGTTCATTTTTCAAGGAACCATGCCCCATTTCCGCTTTCATGAAGGCTGCCATGGCTGTGTTTGCTACTCTGGCAACATAAACAGCCATTGAAGTGTGTGTGAATGTAAGTGACACCCTTTAAGGTCCCTTTACACTGTGTGTAAAAGGGCTTCTGTGTAAATTAGAATCAGATGTAACTGTTTTCAAACAGATAAGAGTATAACCTGCAGTTATGGAAAGTGAAAACTCCTTCTACTGATTTCCACGTGTGCCAAAATCAAGCAAGCTAAACGGTTAAAACCTCTGTGGTATGGAGGACGATGGTTAAAATATAGGTATGGGGAGGCTTGGCAAATTGACTACCCCACATGCCCTCAAACCCGCGAGGGTAAGCATTAAGTCATTAAAATGGTGGAAGGAAGCACCAGATGGTTGGGAACCTATGCTGTACCCCATGTCACTGCCTGGAATATCATCCTGGGCCTTGAAAAGCAGGTTTTGTGGCAACACAGTACTCCAGAAAGAATTGAGTCAGACAATGGGACTCATTTAAAAAACAGTCATATAAGTAGCTGGGCAAAAGAACATAGCACTGAGTGGGTATATCATATTCCCTATCATGCACCAGCATCTGGGAAAACTGAGCAATACGATGGATTGTTAAAAACTACCCTGAAAGCAATGGGTAGCGGATCCTTTAAAAATTGGGACAAACATTTAGCACAAGCTACCTGGTTAGTTAACACCAGGAAATCCATCAATCAACCTGGTCCTGCTCAATCAGACCTTTTACATACTGTAGAAGGGGATAAAGTCCCTGTGGTGCATGAAAGGAATATGTTG
>JAOXJK010000023.1:39827558-39875778 GCA_025774025.1 Xenus cinereus | reverse complement strand
GCATCTACAATTCGCAGATGAGTTCCTATGCGGACCAGAGAACTGCTTACGATGGACTGAAGCAGTCACCTTCCTGAAAGAATTCTTTCTTCCATCTGCTTTACCTTGCAACTCAAGCACTCATGCTTGTAGGTATGGGGTACGTTTTTTTTTCTACTTGCTCATGTTATCTCTATAGTTGCAGAGGCAAAGCCATGGGAAATCTCAGAGTGGGTCCTGTTTCTCTTGAGTCAGTTTTGTAGGAGGGCGGTTTTTTCTTAATGACCGAGGCGTGTGTCTCTTCAGAGGAAGAGTGGGGTTCTTTCTCCATCCCAGATAGTTTTTCAGACAGTTTATTTTTCTTAGCTACTTCCTCATTTTGCTTGGCTATTGTCTTGGTGATTTTTTCAGTCATTTTCTCCACAGCTACCACGGTAAGGGGATGAGAAAGACTGTCTTCATACTGGTGTACCTTGTTAGCCACTTCATTTACAATTGGTGCATCAGCATCAGATCCTCCCCAGACCATCGTTGACAATGTATGGGAATACATCAATGGTGTACTCTGCACAAACTGCCTTATCAAAGATTGTTTGCATGGCACTTAATCAGGGTCTACATTCACTTGCCAGTTACCATAAATCACCTCTCGCACAGCCATTTCCTTCAGGTATTTGATACCTTATTTCATGCTGCTCCATTTCCTTGGATGGCATTCGATATCATTGTGGGGGGTAATACAGCAAAAGAAGTTTTCAAGAAAGGTAAGAAAATAATCAAGATTATCCTGAAAGCAGGTTTTGCTGTGAAAAGAGGTAACGTCAAGGAACCTGCACGAGACATTCAGTTCTTGGGAATTAAATACCAAGATGGTTGTCGCCAGATCCCAATGGATGTAATCAACAAAATAACATCTATGTCACCACCCACTAACAAAAAGGAAACACAAGCCTTCTTAGCTGTTGTGAGTTTCTGGAGAATGCATATTCCAGATTATAGTCAGATTGTGAAACCTCTCTATGAAGTGACTCAAAAGAAAAATGAGTTTACATGGGGTCCTGAGCAACAATAGATCTTAGAGCAAATTAAACAAGAGATTGTGCATGCAATATCCCTTGGACCAGTCCAAACAGGAAAGGACATTAAAACTGTACTCTGCACTGCTGCTGGAGACAATGGCCCTACCTGGAGCCTATGTAAGAAAGCACCAGGGGACACTCGAGATCGACCCCTAGGATTCTGGAGTCGAGGACATAAAGGCTCCGAGGCCAACTATACCACAAATCAAAAAGAAATCTTGGCAGCATATGAAGGAGTTAGAGCTGCTTCAGAAGTAATTGGTACTGAAGCACAGCTCCTCTTAGCTCCCTGATTACCAGTACTGGGCTGGATGTTCAAAGGTAAAATTCCTTCTACTCATCATGCCACCGATGCTACCTGGAGTAAGTGGGTTGCCTTAATCACACAGTGAGCTCGAATAGGAAACCCAAATCGTCCAGGAATTGTAGAAGTGATCACAAACTGGCCTGAAGGCAGAGACTTCACGATGCCACTAGACAATGTAGTAACACGTGCTGAGGAGGCCCCACCATATAATGAACTCTCAGATGATGAGAAACAGTATGTTTTGTTCACTGATGGATCTTGCCGTATTGTAGGAAAGCATAGAAAGTGGAAAGCTGCTGTTTGGAGTCCTACACGACGAGTTGAAGAAGCAACCGAAGGAGAAGGTGAATCGAGTCAATTTGCAGAGGTAAAAGCTATCCAGCTGGCCCTAGACATTGCTGAACGAGAAAAGTGGCCAATGCTCTATCTGTATACTGACTCCTGAATGGTGGCAAATGCTCTGTGGGGATGGTTAAAACAGTGGAAGCAGAACAACTGGCAGCCCAGAGGTAAACCCATCTGGGCTGCTGAACTGTGGGAAAATATTGCCGAATGGCTAGAGAAACTAGTTGTAAAGGTGCGTCATGTAGATGCTCATGTACCCATGAGTCAAGCCACTGAGGAACATCAAAACAATCAGTGAGTGGACCAGGCTGCTAAGATTTTCCAGACAGATTTGGACTGGGAACATAAAGGTGAACTATTTTTTGCTCGGTGGGCCCATGACACCTCAGGTCATCAAGAAAGGGATGCAACATACAAATGGGCCTGGGACCGAGGGGTGGATTTAACCATGGATGCTATTGCGCAGGTTATCCACAATTGTGAAACGTGCCGAAATCAAGCAAGCTAAAAGGTTAAAACGTTTGTGGTATGGGGGATGATGGCTGAAATACAAGTATGGGGAGGCTTGGCAAATAGACTACATCACACTCCCTCAAACATGCCAGGGTAAGCGTCACGTACTTACAATGGTGGAAGCAAGCACCGGATGGTTGGAAACCTATGCCGTACCCCATGCCACTGCCCAGAATACCATCCTGGGCCTTGAAAAGCAAGTTTTGTGGCGACATGGCACTCCAGAAAGAATTGAGTCGGACAATAGGACTCATTTCAAAAACAATCTTATAAGTACTTGGGCAAAAGAACATGGCATTGAGTGGATATATCATATCCCCTATCATGCACCAGCTTCTGGGAAAATTGAGTGATACAACGGACTGTTAAAAACCACCCTGAAAGCAATGGGGGGTGGAACCTTTAAAAATTGGGACAAGCATTTAGCGCAAGCTACCTGGTTAGTTAACACCAGGGGATCCATCAATCAAGCTGGTCCTGCTCAATCAGACCTTTTACATACTGTAGAAGGGGATAAAGTCCCTGTGGTGCATGAAAGGAATATGTTGGGGAAAACTGTTTGGGTTGTTCCTGCCTCTGGCAAAGGCAAACCCATTCATGGGGCTGTTTTTCCTCAAGGACCTGGATGTACTTGGTGTGCGACGTTGAAGAAAGGAGAAGTTCAATGTGTACCTCAAGGAAATTTTGTCCTGGGTGAGAATACGTAATTCTGAACTGTATGATGTTAATTGTTATATAATACTAACAGTGTTCGGCAAGTGTTTTTCAGGATAACATAGGGGTTATGAAACCTGAGATAGCTTCATCTTGTGGCGTCCAGCAAGACTCTTCAAGATGGACATGCTATCCGTGGGCACAGACCACAATAAATTTCACATCATCTTTCCCACCCTGAGAATCTGCTATGATAGATGACGTCCTACAGTTATGAACTAAATGGACTTAGTGAACTTTTGTGTATAAAGATAAATAATAAATGAGTAACCTGCATATATCTATCTATATATATGTGTGTGTATATAGTTTTGATAGCTAAAAGTATTAGTGATCTGAGCACAATGCAGATGGTATGGAATAAGGGGTGGAATGTCCGGGTTTGAGGTAAAACAGAACCAACTTTCTGTTCAGTAGTTTTACATCTTAGCTAAGCCTCTTCTAACTCTGTGAAATTAACAGCATGTTGTGCAGAAAACTGTCCATTCTCAGAGTGATAAGATGTATGTTTATAGTAAATGCCAAGGAACGGTATGCAGAAAGGCCCTTGCTTATACTAATTGCTATAACAACCAAGGCCAGCTAACTTCATTATTTGCCCCATCGGAGGGTCAGAAACAGAAAAGCACAGAGGGGTTGCACTTGCAGGGAGAAGCAGACAGGGCAGGGGACCCAAAACTGACCAACAGGGTATTCCATCCCATCTGCCCCATGCTCAGAATAAAAGCTGAGGGATCAAAGGGTCATCTCTCTTTCTTTAGTGGCCGGCGTCCGAGGAGGACTCTGTCTGTTCATCTGCCTTTGATCCCAACCCATGTGTTCCTGACTCCAGATCCAGAATCCAGTTCCCATTCATAGCTGAGTCCAGTCTGGGACTTCGCCAGTGCCTGCTGGTGACGTCATCCTGGGAGCTTGATACGGTTTTGTATATATTGCATCTATTTTCATTATTTTCTTTTTATTTTATTATTAATATTTCATTAGTGTAGCGCATTCTAAACTTGTAAAGTCTTTATCCTTCCTTCTCCTCTCCTTGGAGCGAGAGGTGGGGGGAGAGCATCTGTCTCATCATTGGCTGATTTGGCCTAAACCATGACAATTGCCTAGATTCAGAGTAGTGGAAAAATGGATGATGAAAGTGAAGGGTTTATGTTTCTTTAATGCTTAATAATTTACAGAAAGATGTACTTAGTGCCATTCAAGGAGTTTTTTGCTGATAATACTTCAGGCTACCTATCTTTGTGTCCTCCGGACCATCGTTTTATTAATATGAGGTCAACACTTAAGCACGACTCTCTGCTGTAGGCACAAATTCTGCTCAAAATGAAAGTGCTTCACTTCCAGGATGAGAAGATAAGCCAGACAATGGCACAGAGGAGCCACCTGATCCCTGTGTACCCTCTACCACACGAACTCAGGGCTCAGTCTCCATCCCCAGCAGCAGCAGCAGCACTTCCTCAGGCATCCTCAGAATACCAGCCTAGCACAAGCTGCCTGCTCCTCTTGCTTAGCAGTAGCCACATCTGCTCACCAGTGAGTCCTCGGCATCTTTCCCCTGGCTGGGATGTTCAGCAGCGGTGTACTGCTGCCCCTGTGGCATTTCCAAGCATTTTCCTAGTAATATTTCTGAGAATATTTCTCACATGGTGCTGCTCCCCACTGGGAGGATCTGTCCTCAGCCTTCTTCCCGGGGCCCCACTCATTTATGAGCCCATGTTTTAGGAACATATCATATAACAGAGACTCTTTTCAACACCCAGCCATTTTCTTTCATGCCTTTTTGCTATGAAACTTTCTACTGTAGTGCATGGACATTTGTTGCAGTGGTTGCTGTGTTCCTCCTGTGTGTGTTCTTTCTCAGAGTATTTTTCCACTAACATATTTCCTGAAAATTGAATTGTTACGCTGACTCTGCTCCAGTGCAGTGATAAATCTTATCATATACCTTCTGGGTATATGATAAGATATGTTTTAGATATGTTTAGATATGTTAGAAAGATTCTTTTCTAAAACATATCTCTAGGATATTTCTTTTTATCCATGTCAAGTAGCTGTGGGTGGCGCTTACCTTGTCCCCAGCTCAAAGACAACTAACTACTGTCAACTTTTGAGTTTAGTTGTTTCACTTTGGTTCAGGTGGATCCAGATGTCACAGTTTAGTCCCAGCCAGCAACTAGACCACACAGCTCACCCACCACCCTCCCCTTCTCTCCCCACAAGAACAGTGGGGAGAAGAGGAAAATAAAGGAGGAAGGGAGAAAAAAACATTGTGGGTTG
The DNA here is from genome assembly GCA_025774025.1 of Xenus cinereus. Taxonomy (NCBI): domain Eukaryota; kingdom Metazoa; phylum Chordata; class Aves; order Charadriiformes; family Scolopacidae; genus Xenus; species Xenus cinereus. The sequence continues at coordinate 39,870,564 of JAOXJK010000023.1, read as the reverse complement.
AGATAAGACAGATTAATAAAACCAATAACATTAAAGGAAAAGTAACAATAACAATAATAATAATAATAATAATACGGGTCACTCTCACCACCTGGTGAATCAGCACTGTCCCGAGCAGCGATTGCGGATTACTGCCCCCCCCAACCAACCCCCGTTTATATACCGAGCATGACATGGTATGGAATGGTATGGTATGGAATATTTTATTGGCCATTCCATCATTCTGTCTATGCATCTATGGGAAGCTGGAAGTAAACATCACTTAGAAACAGCTAAAAAACCCATTGGTATTATTGACAATCCTTTCACAGCAATCACTCAAAAGAAAATTATCTCTTTCCCAGCTGAAACCAGGACCTACCTTTGCTTCCTCAAAGTCCACTTTTTAATGCCCTCTTCAAGTGTCTGGTATTCCTAGCTTTGTGCATGGAAACAAAATTCCAAATAAAAGTAATCTGGGTTCTAGCTGACCCGAGTAACCTGAAAACTCCACTTCTGCAGATTTTTTTCTAAAACCTCTCTGTGTTTGCCAAATTAGCTTGCTTTGCAATGTCTTTGCAGGCTTTATCTGTCACTAAGTCCTTCTGCTTCTGCAGTTCAGAAGATCTGACCTCAAAATGCCGTACTTGACTTCAGATCCATAAGCTCTATTTACGAAGCAAACAGTCAAACATACAGCACCTTCCCTTGCAAACTAAATAACTGTACAAACTGGAAATGGTTTTACACCTACACAGTTAAACTGAATGTTTTTTAGTTCACACTGTATCCTCGACAGAACTAGATTTGAGGCAAACATTTGGAAGCAATGTGGTAATTCAGGAGATTTAAAATCCCATTTCCCAAGTATACTCAAGTCCCACCAGCTCCTCAATTCCGCAGTTGCTTTTGAGAACTAGCTTGAAGTCTCCCAAGCCATCTGTCAGGCATCTCCTTTGGATCCCAATGTGCATCACTGTCTAGAGATCCCAAGCTGTTTCAGAGACTGGGAGGGGGGAAAAGCCTTATACACTGTGGTCTTCTATCTTGGCTGATGTGGGAGCCCAGATGCAGGTAGGCCCTCATACATATGGCTTAACTGCATCCAGTCCTTGTGTTACTTTGGGTATTTCTACACTGCAGTGCTGTGTAGAAATACAACTGTTTAGACTCTTCTGAAGAGCTTATTCTTGCTCTTTCTCTCTCAAGGCAAAAGCTACAGGTTCTTGTTATTTAACATCCAGTGGCGCTGGAAGACCTATGGCAGCCCCATGCCAACACCTTCCTTCTGCCCATGTCTGGCTTCACTCTTGCTCTCAGCTGTGCAGCCTCCTCACCAAAAAAATCTGTAACCCTGTCTTACAAGGGAAAAGCAGAGCGGTTCAGTAGCCTCAGATTGGCTGTGTAATCATCTGTGACGGTGCCCTTTCTTTATCAAACACCCCATTTGTCTCACTGAACAGCATTTTGAAAGTAAACAGCCTCTCTGGGCCAATAGAACTAGAGATGTCTATTCATGAGAAAATCAGCTCTCCTTTCCACTTCCAGACCTTCATAATTTCATTGGTCATATTAGCAATAGTCTATGCAACTTCTTTGTTCCTTCAATTTAATTGTTAAAATATATATTTAATTCGAAAAGAGATTCATGAGATCATTGTCTTTTTATTCATTTACTTCCTAGAATGGAACCCAAGGTATTTTTTTACATGGTAAAATAAAGCTTTTGTGTCACTGACTCCCACTTTTAAGCCATGACATCTTGAGGGGTGTGCTCTTTTGATCAAAAAGGACAAGCATCCAGCAGAATTATCAAATTAATTTATGATTGTCTGAACAAGTAATTTTTGTGGATTGATGTCCATTGGTACCCACTGGTATTTGGTGAGATTTAGCTAGTAGTCACTATTTTATTATATTGGCCATGAAACATTTTCATTTGGCTACTTTCCCAGTCACAGGAAGGGAGCTGTATATAGAAAGGTACATACAAATTTTCTAGTTTGCCCTGGGAGAAAACAAAATATCCCTCCTGCCACCAGCCTGTTTTTTAAATTCTATACTGTTTTCCACCTAAATGACTGCAGTGAGTTCAGGGCAGTACACCTAATCCAAAACCAAACATTATTTTGTCTACTAATACATCTACTCACATTTTTCCTCACAGAATAAGGTTAGCTTGCTCTCACTGATCCTAGTTATTTTATTTTGCTGATCCTTCCACCTATTAGCTGCTGAATATTCCGCTTGGCATTTTGATTCCCTGACACAGAATCAGGAAAGAAAGGGGGAGGCAGGATTAAGGGAGGAAGGAACATATTTTCAGCTGCATTGATGTTCTCCAAGAGAGCAGTAAGTAGCCCTCCTGACTCAGGTGCTGGGTGGCTTTCATGCCTGCTGGTTCAGGAGGTCCAGAACAGCCGAATTTAGAGAGAAAACTGGGGGGTTTTCTGCATGTCAGTGGCTTTCTACATGGTCCTGATCTTCTGTCATCCAAGAAATGGGGAGTGTTGTGGTTCTGTGCCAGAGCTCCAAGGCATTCTAAATAAGACACTAAATGAGGGAGAAGGTGGCTGGTGATGCCAGCACTCCACAAACTGTGCTGCAGGCATCACTGTCTGGGAGAGCCCAGTCTCTGCACAAGCAACATCCTGAAGGGTTACACCGGGAGCCTGGCTTCATGTTAGCTCTTGGACAAAGGCAAGCTCTTTCTTCATGAACATTAATCCCACATTTCCTTCCTCCAGGGCTAGAATTTAAAGTAAACTCATGTATATGTAAATTTATAGGCCTGCTGAAGATGACACAAGAATGGAAAATCAATGACAGTGTGTGCTTCAGCCCTCTTCTTGAGCTTTTCCATCTCCCTTGCTCCAAGGTGCTCCTCTGGCCCACTGGCTGTGGCCAGAGAGGATAGTGGCAATTGGCCAGAAGGGAGACAGGGGGTGAGCACTGTTGGACCCCTCTGCACAAGTACAGGCTTACTATAACCATGTAATTTTAAATACATACTGACGGACACAAATCTTAGTCTGAGAGTATTTATTCAATTACACCCTCTTCCTGCCCCCATGAAACAATAACAGGCAATTATGTAGCCTGAAAGCAAGAAATTGAAGCCATGCTCTCAGAAGAGGAAGACTGAAAAACTATGCAATTCACTTTTCAAGATTATACGAAATAAAGGGCATTGTTACAGTCAGATCTAGCCCCAGTGTAATGTTTGATATGTTTACTAGGAATAGAGTGACATTTAACACATTCCAAATAATGAAGCAGCCATCAGGCAGGTATTATAGGGCATAAGAAAACATGAACTAGACCTCAGCATTTTAAAAATACATGTTGCAGTATATACATGTTGCAGCTGGGTATTTTTATCCTCACCCAGTCAAGAACTGAAGTCTTCCTTCTCCTCTGTGTGATATCTCTAGAAGCAGCCCTCTGTGAAAGACTTCATTCACATCACTGTTAGGTGAAGAACATTGCTGAAGGAAGCCAGCAGATCCTGAACAATACTCACTACTTAGCTTCTTATTTGGAAAATGCTTTTACGTCTCGAATAAAGGTAACTGGACAAGAAAGGTTGGTCAGCATTCAAGCTACATGCTCATGCAAGCAGGGTGGTAACTGAAAAAGGTTTCCCTGAGGAATTATTAGTCATAAGCCAAAATGATGAGTACAGCAGAGTGTTTGATACAATACAACCTTGGCAAAGAGCACCCTAGCTGAGTTGTATGGAAGAACAAGCAGCTATCTAACAAGAAAGCAAAACTGTGATCTGTATGATTTGGATATGCAATATTATTCATTATTGCAATAGTCATAGTTTAATATTCCTCTAGTTTAATTCCATTAGCCTAACCAGTGAATAGGTGGCTCACGTCCCCAAAAGGCTGGATCCACAGCTCTCTTCAAGCTCCTACCGATACTGATGGCATTCTTCACCCTCCAGTTTGTACAGAACAAGGTTTGTTTTTCTGTAGTGTAAGTAGCATTTGAGATCTTCAACGTCAATGACAAGTAGGGAAGCAGTTAGCCTGCTTATTAAAATTAGAGAAGCCAAAAAAAAGTCACCGTTCCCTTTGTGATCTTTTTTTAATATGGTGAAACTAACCACTGGTCAAGTACTGACATGAATCCCCTATCCAAATAAACACAACACATGGGGGAGTGGAGAGGAGAACAAAGCAGGCAAGGAGAAAAGGTTGGTAACAAAAGGCAATTTTGAAGCAATTTATAATTTAGCTTACTCGTGGCATGCCTTGTTTTTGAAGTAGATGCTCTCTGTACGCTCAGACTAACAGGCACCTGCCTCAGGCTTCTGCCGATGTGGGCGTTCAGCTCTGCCACCTCCATCAGTAGACTTTCTCATTAATTTGTTGATGCCCTGTTGGCTCAGGTTCTGACCACACAGCTGTCACTGAGGGAGATACAGGAATCTCCTAGAGCTTTTAGCAGTCTAATGCAGTTTTGATCTCAAGAAAATGTGTATGTTATCAGAAGCAGTGATTAGTATTTTCAGGATCCAAAACATGAATTCAGTACAGTAACTCAACAGATACAACTCCTTAACTCCTTAACATGCTCTACACCAGCAATTTGCCTTCTGTGTACCTGTTTTTTTCCTTTCATTCTGTGCAAACACACATTCAGAAGCACATGCTCACTGATATTTACCACCCACTTTGAGCCATACTAAAGCCTAAAGAACTTTTTAATAGTACAGCTATCCAGATCAGTGCACATTAAAGCATTTTGTGCGCTATTCTGTGCTCTCAGCATAGAAACACTCCTTAAGCATTCTGCTAGTATCACATTTGCTAAGCGAAATAAGGATTTTATGAATGATATGCAGGTTACCTACGCCACTAGAAGGCATTTGTATATGAAGTGGATTCACAACTAATATACTCACAGTACAACATGGCTACAATATGCAGCTGATCACAATGCAGCAAAAATCAAAGTTTTCAGTAAAACTGAGCATTTTCATCTCCTTTTGGGAATATGATTATGCCTTTTCAATATGCTAATCTGACTCATACAAAGTTAATCTTGCCAAAGGCTTTTAACAATCTTCTTCACTCATTTAGAAATATGCCTTGCTACTTCTGCTTAGGTTATGCAAAAACAACCTATACAGGTTTACTAAAGCTTTTACCTGAAAGAAATTTGTTGCAGTTTTTTTCAAACAATTTGCTAAAACTGAAACAGCATTGGAAGAATTACCTACTGTCTGAAGAGAATTTGGGGACAAAATCTTGCTCAACCTTATGCAGCCCCTTACTGTTCATTTCTCTGTCTGCTAATTTCTATCCTAAATCCATCCGTGTCAGAATTTTCCCTTAAAAATTACATCGCTTTCATTTTTTTCTCATGTCCACTATTGTGCGGATCCTGTCCTGCGTTTCTACAGCCAGGTCTCTCTTTTCCCATACCTATTTACTATTATGGATATATATTTTCCCTAGACAGCACCAGAATTATGAGGCAGGAGAAGCAGGGTTTCATATGAAAGAGATGTGGGGAAGTACAGGAATCTGCTTTTATTGTCTCTTTCCATTTCTCTTCCAATTTCTACTCAAAAATGGTGCCAGAAAAATCCCAATAGCAGATTGGTCTATTGAAAAAGAGGTTCGCCATTAAGCCTGCACAATCATTTAGTAGTTGTCAAGATAGAAAATGCATCTTCAGAAGATCTGAGCGAAGTCTTCCAGCAATGACCCAGCACTGAAGGAAGTCTGATCTTTCTCCTGCTTTGAAATCTACAAGTGAGATCATTAAAGTGTTTGCCATAATATTTTAATTTCTTTTTCTCCAATCCTCTGATTCTCTAGCTTTCACAGTTGCCTTTTTCTCTGACCTCTGCTTCTCTCCTTTGATCCTTATCCTCAAACCAATCTTTTTCAAGACTCTCCTTCCTCAGTGCCTACTGAAGCAAACTCCCTTTCCCCTTACTGCCTGCTGAAAGTCACTTTCCCACATAGCTTGGGCTATGCCAGGGGACAGTGTTATTGGTATAATCTCCAGTAGGTGTCTCTATTGGAGCAACAAGAGTCACCTGCTGAGAACCAAATTTCTTAATGGCTCCACTGGAAATGTGACTGACACCAGTTTATGGTGCTATCATTGATTTACACTTTGGGGTACATTAAGCTTAACTAAAAACATTCCAAAGAATAGTTTGGCTCAATGTCGTTTCCCAGTAACTGTCCTGGTGTACCAAACAGCTATGGCCTTAGAGAGTGTTTATCTTAAACACAAGAAGGGAACAATTACACTATGCAAATTGCAACCAGTTGTACCTCATAAATATGAGTACTTTACTTTTCTGTAAAATGGAGAATGAGCACTCCAGCCCTCTTTGTTTATGCACTAGTACTCAGCAAAGCCATTGAAAACCGACTGAAGCAAGCCTGGGACGACACAGAATAGCTGAGTTTTTCAGGGGTATCAGCCCTCAACCAGCTCCCACTGTGGGTGCAAAGGAAAGAGTGTACCCACAAGCACTGAGTTACGCTATGCTTGCCTGTAGCACAAACCGGAGTAAGCCAGGATCAGGATCTCTCATCTCCCTCCATGTGTGGGTCCTTCCAACCACTAGAAGCAGGAGCACACGCTTTAGGGCAACACGCATCAGTCATTGAAGTGACCATTCCTGCATGGCTCAGGAGGGCAGTATGGGAGCCGTGGGGGCAACTGGTGCAGGATCAGGAACGTTCTGAGCATGGGTTTGAAAACCGTGGTTTCCAGCACTAGCTTTGGCACAGATTTTCCTCTGCAGCTTTAGGCAAGCAGGCTGACCTTGCTGGCTCGGTATCTGTGCTGCCCTCTTTCCCAGGTGAGAATGAGAATTAGCTCTTTGTAAAGCACTTGAGAGACTTAAAGTGCCCCTTAAGCATTATGTCCTGAATTCCTGGTTACATCCAGGCCCTTTTTCAGTGCTTCAAGGCCCCTTTATGCAGCCAATGATGTAAAGGTCCTTTATCTAAGTAACAGTTGGTCCCCATGTATCTGGGACACTCTGTTGTATCCCTGACACCTGTTATTGGAAATAATCATCATCGGAGATTCAGCTTTCTTCTAACGCAAGAGTCCCTCAGCTTCTCTGTGTTGGTGTGGCCCAATTACTGAATGTAGTCTCTTCCCATTGACACCTTTTCTGCAAGAAATACAGTAACACAATCCATTCAAAGTCAAAGCCTGTTAAATAAAATCGTCTCAAGCTCCCAATCATGGGCTTGAAAATGTTCAGCTCAGAGTGTCCATTTCCACCTCCTACTGTAAAAGCAGCATCATTATTTTTTTTCCTAGTGACTAGCTTTGCTGCCATGGTTACAGTTTCACACAGAGTAGGGTCACCTTCCCTTTCAAGAAAAATCAATGAAAGATTTCATTTTCACTAGCTCCGTTATTCCCCATACCAGTCACTTTTTACACCAGTTTTTACTGCCTTAATATTCCATTCTCAGAAACAAAGAAGTAAACATGATGTCAACAAACAGTGGGACAGAGACAAGGGAAGCAGCTGCCAGGTTGATAAATAGATATAAGCACTGATTTATTAAACAGCTCTGCACATTAATGAAACCTTCAAGCAACGTTTCCTACTTTCTCCTTCCTTTCCCTTGCACTTGTAAGCTTGCATTTATCATGGAGTTTAGTATTTCTAAGAGGAGGAACTTTTTTGATAACTAAATGGGAAGGTTTTACGCTAAGACAAATCTTTTAAAATCTGTCACTGTAATCTGCCTCTCATGTCCTTGACAGCTCTGTGCCTCCCACCACACTAAATTACAGAGGACAAACGTGCAAGTCCAAAACCTCTCTCTCTTTTCCTAGCTCTTTTTACTGAAACGTGTTTTCCTAACACACTAAGATCACCCATAAAAGTGACCATAAAACCAGTTTTTGTAGAACTTCTCTCTCTGATTCAGAAGAAAGAAGAGAGTAAAGTGTGGACGGGATTGAGTAGCATGTTTGTAAATGCTATTAAACTGAGGGTGGCATTAGGGACTTCCAATACCCTCACAACTATCCTAGCTTTCTTGGACCTAAGAATTCATTAATGAAGTGGGATCCTTTCACTACAGGTCTGAGGTGGTTTATGTTACCTCAGCCATACAAAATGACAAAATGAGTTAGCACCTGATTTCAATAAGCTTAGTGACTCTATTCCCAGGGTAACATTTCTGAGTAAACCTTTGTGACACCAAGGCAGTCACCAATTGATGCACAAATGCTGCAGAGGAGGTTGCTGCCCTGGGACAGGCAGCAAGATATCGGACATTTTGGAAAACTTGTCTATTTTTAAGCAAGTATCACATGGCAGGTGACACACAGGCACTAACAGGCCCTTTCTGCAGCACAGCAGAGTGAGTGGGTCCCCCACAACAGCAGCACTGTTCTGGGGACAAGGCAAAAGCCGCTGAGGACATGTGCCACTTGCTGCCATAAGGTCATGTAGGATGGGAGGTACTGAAGTGGACAGGGAGATGGTGAGGAAAGGAGGAGGTGGAGAAGGAGAAAGAGAGGGAAACCAAGACCCACCAGTTGGTATTGACTCACCCCCTGATCAGCCAGCAGTGGCAGGAGAGGCAAAATGATCTCTCCGGATCCTTTCCCCAGCTCTGGATCCTATCTCTATTCCTTCTGTTGCCTTTGCTTCCCACAACATGAGCAAACAGGTCTCTGCTTACAATGCTTCATGCCTGGGATTTCAAAATTTGGTTTTAGCCATGCTTCTGAGCAGCACTGAGTTAGTTCAGTGCGCAAAATTCACTCTGCAGGCCACTTCAATTCATGACACATCTGATGCAGCTGACAGCAAAATGCTACCTGTGAATGCTTTATAACTTCTCTCCACTGACAGCTGCCAGCCCATTCGTCTTGGTTTAGCTGCCACATCTGCTTGACAGAAAAGAGTTGAGGGAATACTACTCTACTGTGGATTTAAGATATTAAAAAGTGGAAAAAACACAGTTCTTAATACTGTCACCCCAAGTCAGGCAACGCTTTCTCCCCCCAGGATACTTTCACAGTTGGGAGTAAAGGAACAGGTTAAACTTCCAGCTGTTTCATCACTGAAACTGAAGGGTGCATTCCCTGAACTAAATGCTGGCATCTTCATTAGTCTTTTGTAGCTGAAGATGACCCAATAAAGCATGATGCAGAGTGACTGTAGGTTGACACTGAGATGAAAAATAATACATCATTCCATCAGACTTGAAGAATTAGATGTTTTGATTGATCTTCCAGCAGACATTTTTTCACCACTGGGTTCAGCACTGGTGTGTCTTCAAATACGACATCAGCTATGAGCTTGCCCCAATTTTTACCTCTGCAAAATCTGTATTCCACTTGGAAGAATATCTTCTCATATATAACAAGCTGAATTCCCAGCATGAGCCCAGAAGGCAAATCTGGCTTTAAAGACAAGATGTTTCATTATGCCTTTTGCAGGTAGGAAGAGACAATCAAGGTTGCAAAAAGTTATTTAAGTTTCCTAACTGAAGACACTCCTTACTTATTATATTCCTTTTCAGCTTAAGCCATCCATGCTTTGTCTCTGCCCAAGGTAGCTATGGTTTGAGAGTAAAGTCGTTCCTGAAATTTTGCAGTTTGGAAAGAAATCCAGGAGCAGCACACATTACTGCTAGTGCCAAAGAGAAAGCATTGACACAGATATAAATGCAGACAGGAATGGAGGTACCGGAATGAGCTGGTGGCATTGCAACCAAAAGCTACAAACCAAACATGCATCTTTCCTTGTGTGTTACAAACAGCAGCTGCCAGGAAAATATTTCCATTACTAGTCACAGGCCGCACTCTTTACAGTGAGTTTGCAAGGCCTCACGACTGAGGATTGTCAGGCTTCCTCGATCTGAACTTTTCTTGACCCGCCTGCAGCGTTGTTTGACTCAATTCACTTGGATTTTTCCAATTGCCAGGTCACTGTGGTTAATTTGGTTTACTTTTGCTTTTCTTTGCATGGCATAACTCAAGTTTTTATATTGATAGTAATAACGAGTAAAAAAGAACATTTTATGTAGAATGAGGTATTTATGACTCACATGTACTGATACAGCATAGAGAAACACAGGTTCAATATGACAGGAGAGGATTTGAGCAGTGGCAACACCAGATGCAGTGCAGAGGAGTGCAGGCATGGGATAAGAAGAGACAGGACGCAGGCTGGCATTGGAGACCCTGCCGCTATAAGCAAATCACCAGTAGTCACTCAAAGAAATGCAGACCTGGAAGTGGACAAAATTGGTTTGAGGGGTAATAAAGATATTCAGGTCTCAGATCCTGCAGGCTCAATCATGCAAATGTATAACTTCCTTCACAGGCAACCCCACAGGCCCTGTGCACAAAACTGCTGCTTTCTTGATAGGAAAAAAACCAAAACAAAACAAAACACAAGAGTCAGGCTCATTACTGCCTGAAGAGCGTGACCGTGAAAGGAAAGGCCCATGTGCAGAGCCAGAAGCTAACACAGAGCTCTGATAGTTTAGCTTTTCCTTCTGGTTGAATGACAGACCCCATAGGATGCGTAGGTTGACACTTGCAGTTCTTCTGTCTCCTGTGTCATCATAGTGTGGCACCAATTTAGCATTTCCAAGGGAGATCACTGCATCAAAATTAGGCCTGGGGTTGCCCTGTGGCCAGACCTGCTCAGAGCTAGAGGGTAAAGGAAAGGACATCCCTACTTCTTCTTAATGTTAAATGAAAAATGATACTGGCATGGGTCTGAGCTTGCTGTTACAGATATCTTTGAGGAGTTTAATCATAATTTAATTTATTCTACTGAGAGGGTCACAGACAGCCCACAGTATTTCATATAGCAGTCTCTTATTGAGTTTCATTGTTACTGTGTTTAAAGCCTCAAGATACATGCACTTTTTTGTCTGCACTGTAGTTTTTCTGCCATTGAATTCCAGTGCTCCTTTGTGATATCCAAGCATCCTTAAGCATTAATATGAAACTCTTACTAACTGCTTGTTAGTGCTCACGCAAACCAAAGGGAGTAGAAAAGTAAAGCTCTGATTCAGTGGCCCTGATTTACCTCCCAATTACCACTCACAGAAAATGGCAGTTGCTGGGAATGAAAAGCCTGTGGACCTTGACAGCATATGTACAATGCTGTTTATAGACAACAGCTACCCAACAGCTGACCTTGAGGAACTCTGCTGGCTCTGTAGCTTAGCTTCCCTCCTAATGCTTCCTGTAAACAACAGCAGCTGTCAAAACCAATGCAAAGAGAGGGAGGAGGAATGGTATAACTTAATATTTTTAAAAAATCCACAGATAGTCAAGGCAATCTAATCTGTTAAACAATTGTGTTTAATTCTGAAAAGCACTGCCTACACCCATCTCCCACTGACTTTAACCTCTGCTGTGGTGAGCAAGCACTGATGCTATCAAACAACTGACCTGTGATATGTATTCTCCTCTGAGTCAGCAAACTCAACTGTTACAACTAATTGTCATTCAGCCCATGTTAAATAGAGTTGCTTATTTATTTTTGGTACAGATTTCAGGGTTTTCTGAGTGACACCTCTGGCAAATCAGCAGCTAAAACACAGCTTCTGTATATCATCAACAAAGGAGCTACACTTTAAGCGGCTATCCTATTTTCAGAAGGATAGCCTGAGGGAGGAGACGACAGCAAATTCTATGGGTATTCGATTCCTGCCAGATTCTTTAAGCGTCCTCTGTTCTCGCCTTCTGTCAAGCTCTCTGCCATAGACCGGCCTCGCCAATTCCTAGGTAGCACCTTTATTGCCATGCCCCTTCTGCCTGCCATAGTTATGGCTCTGATGCTTCATAATTCACTGCTAACCAGTGGCCTTGCTCAGGCCAAAACTTTTTTTTACAGCTACAAACAGATTTTGCTCTCTCATCCTATTTTCTCCAAGTCTTGCTTCATCCAAGTGCTTGCAACACATTATTTCAAGCTGCACTTATTTTCCTGCTTAACTACAACTTATTTTCCTACTTAACTACACACTTGCTTATCCACCTTGGATGGGCTGCTCCTAGCATTGCCAACAACGTGTTCCACAATGGATTCATGTTCATGAACACGAAATGGTATTTTATTGCCTAAGGTCAGTCTTAGGCCATCTGAACAGTCTCTGTGGGGATCTGTCTTGTCCATTTGGAGCTATGACTCCATGCGCCAAAATTTCCTTGCGTAATGAATGAGAGTGCTAATACTGTTCCTTTCCATATGAGACATCATGGTTTGTAATGTAAGCTGCCAAATACTTGCAGTCAATATTAACCAGGATGGCCACAATATGAAAACAAAACAAAAAGTTCACCCCAAAAAAACTTCCACTTGTTCTCTTACTAATAATTTTCCAAATTTTACTGCTGTTAGGAGAGCAGTGTAATACTGACAGTCAAGTGTGAGAGTCACCGCAGGGAAATCTGACAGACGATGAAGTCTGACTAATACAACAAGCCAGGAAGGCGCTCAGCCCCTGTGCTCTGTTTTCACAAAATTAAGGGAATGTCTGTCTCCGAGACAGACAAAGCTAGCTTTCATCTGTTCAGCATTTTAAAGGCTTGAACTTCTGATAATGACTTATTTGTGCTACACTATGGAAAAAGATAGCCATGATATCTACTGGTGTCCCCTGAAACGAAGTCATTAGCTAATAAAAAGAAATATCTAGCATTTNNNNTACTGCTAACAACTGTATTTGAAAAGGATCCTTATATCAACCTATTGGTTGATCAAGCCATGCAAAAATGTCTCCTAAATCATTACACCTTGTGATCTTCACATTTGCTAGGATATTCAGAATAAAAATGTATTTTAGGATATTTAATTCATATTATAGACATAGCATTTTTGCTCATTCTAGCAACACCTACTGAAAGGCAGTGACCTGGGAAATTTATAGTTAGCATTTTGTGACCTTTATTTCAACAGCCTTTTTAAATGAAGATTAAAAAAATAATTAGACACTGGAATTAAATGTAACTTTCAAATGTTCTTGAATCCCAAAATAGTGGCTAAGGAAAGCAGTGTTGAAGGTTGGGATTGCAAGTTATTTAATGAAAGACAATTACTTTCACCATCAGAAAAATCACCCCCCTGTGGCTCTCTGTGCAGGAACTGCTTTCTTCTCCTTCCTTGTTAGCAGCAGTAAATATATCTTCTCGCCTGGCAAGAAAAGTGGTTCAAATCTCTGTTGGAGAGGTTGTCTTTTCAAGAGTAAGAGAGTTCACAGCACTAAACTACAGGAAAACATTCCTTCTGCTGCCACAGACTTTCCTGTGGGGGCCTGTCTTCACCTTGGTTACTTGTATGAGATATACTACCATCCACTGTAGAGAAATGTGATGATAATTCGCAGTGATCAGGTAGTACAGTGATGGAGGAGCTGTATGGAGGTACCCACTGCTTCAGGACATAAAGTAGATCCTGCTGGAGAAGGCTTATGTTGGGGTCCCTTTTTCCCTGTATCTCATGCAGTTAGTTTCCCCAGAATACTAAATACACGTAAAACCCTGCAATGTTGATTTGGCAGCATTTTGCATCTCCTTTCCACTGGTTGGCAACAGACTGATAAAAAACAAGTTGAAAACTATTTTAGATTCAGAACACTGCCACAAGTATGGAAGAACAAACAGCACTGGACTTGAAAGTTTCTCAGGAACAGTAAAGTCGTCAATTGACAGTGCTTTACTCTGTGGAAAAGTCAGAATTGTCTTTTTCAGGCTAATGGTCTGTTCCTAAGGAAAGCTATTTCAGTTAGAACATAGCTTTCAGGAGTAATATTCTCAACAGTTTCCCTCCATCTCTTCTGCTACTTTTATAGTAGCATTAACTATCTCCGGTTGAAGCCCATAATACTTCAGCAGCTGCTCACTTTTAAGTGACAAAAAACCCTACAGAGTTGGGATGGCATAAAAACATTCAAAACCTTTTTATTTATAGAAAAGACTAAAAGATCTTTGTTTGTCTCATTCTTCCCAAGTAATGCTAGCCAAAAATATTTCAATGCAATGCTTTTCAGTCAAAAAACACGATTGCAAGGAAATTGTGCCATTTAGTGGAATTGCAGTCATCAGTGTCAAACTCATATGAGAAATTAGCAATGATCGTGATACACACAAAGAGTACAGTCCAGACAACAGCTTGCCTCAAACTGCCAGCCACCTGACATAATCATAAAAAACTGGGCCAGATCATGCATCTGGATAAAGCATTATTACATCTGACAGCCTGGGTGCTATGTGATTAGCTGCCAGGGAACTAAGCTGTCCAGGTGAAGTTCATAATATTCTGACAAGGAAGGAAGAAAGGAAGAAAGGAAGAAAGGAAGAAAGGAAGGGAACAGAGTCCCCAACAAAACTCATGTGCAACGTGAAGTGACAGAGTCATTATGTTGGTGAAGGAACTGAGGATAGATGGATCTATTTTCACTCTTAAACTTCAAAAAGTTATGAGCTCCAAAGGCCCTCTACAAGGTCACAAGTAACCCCGTGGACATTCGTGTCCACAAAGGAATACAGACTTGTAACCATGGAGCTCCTGCACACCAGCATTGGAATGCATACCGTTAGGGATACCAAAGGTCTAAGGACTTCTTTGCTCTTGCTTTCTGTGAGCATCTTCATATGACAGCATAAAGACATGCTTCTTCCAGCATACAGCTAATGACACTCTAGACAGCTCATCTCTAGGGTTAGTCAGATGCTGGTTTTTGCACTCCCTGACCGGTGTTTCAGGCCCCAGCAGCACGGACCCCTTGTTCATAGATAACTCTTGAAAAATAAGCTGTCCCCTTGGCTCCTCAGCCCCACTCAGCTTCACAAGCCCAGGTCTTAGAGACTCTTTTCTTTGCAATCTGCAGCAAAGTGGCTATGTTTAGCCTGACAGAATGTCATCAAAGACTCTGAGTCTCTCTCATGCTTGCTGTGTCTTCCCCATGCTGTTCTGCAGTGATTGTGGTGCTCTGGTTTGGTTGGGCATTACCTATCCAGCAGGCTGGCTTCTTCCAGTCATTCCCATGTTTTTTTAATCTCATTTCACTCTGTCCACATTTTAGTGCAATGTTAACATCATTACTTCAACTTCAGAAAAGAGGGTAAGCATTCATTCAGCAAACTGAATTGTGTCCCGCAGGTGATTGACTAAGGACAGCATTGAAATAGGTACTTGAAAATCTCAGTGCAAATGTATTTTCATATATACATATACATACACATACACACACAAACTACAAAATTGAATATCAAGGAAGAAAAGAGTAAAGACCAACCAAAAGCAGTTCATCATTTTATTCTGCAATACCTCTGGTACCATGAGAGGTGGGAAATGTAGCATGAATGTTATCTACACCTGTACCACCTATGCCTATCCATTTGTATGGAAGAGATCAGAGAAGTCTATAGAGATCAGTGCAAAACCTGTGCTTGGTCAGTGCATTTTGAAGAGTCATACTATATGCATAACACTAAACCATCTTTCTGTAGTATGTTGCAGAATACGCCTTTGAATCCCAGCTAGTGCTTTTCCTGTGGAGACCGTGACTGGTTTACTTGGCAAAAGTCACAAGCTTCTCCTTCAGCTACTTCGGAGGAAGCTCTGAAACCTGTTAACAACCACAGTCAGCAGGATCCTGGCTCTCTAGTCTTTGGTCGTGCTGTACCACAGAGATCACGTTTGCAACTGAGAAATCAGCAGTGCTTTGTGCTGATATTACAGTGGATGTAACTTTTTTTTTTTTTTTTTAAGAATGACATTGTAGAGACAACGTGAGACAATACTTCTGTTTAGTAATATCACTGCTTTACAAGAATACTGTGTAGATAGTCAATACCTGGGCAACAGGGAAAGTCACCGAGTAAAGTTGTTGCCTCTACCACACCGCTTTGCCTGAACAACAATGTAACATCCCTCAAACCAAGGAGTGCAACAAACTGTTTCTATCTAGCAGATCTGTTAGAAAAATATTCCTGTTATTCCAGAAGAGACCTATTTCACAAAGGATAAAGAGAAAACTTGGAGGACAGGAGAAGAACAACAAGAATCAGCCAGAAGATATAGGAAAACTATTTCTGGACAACAAAAATTTACAGTTGAATAAACCAACTAATGTTTGGACCTGCAAAAAACCAGAAGCTCTCCTTGGACTCTCACTGACACCAAGACAGACACTATGAACCTCTGTCATAAAACAGGAAGTCCCGCAGAGCACATCCTTGCTGACAGATGCTAAATGGCTCCAAAATCAAGAGAAAAGCATCACAGACACTAGAGAATGGACTGTGATGGTTTGGTAAAAATTACTTATATTCTTCAGACTTGTACTGTTCTAAAACAAGTGGAGTTCCTAATTTGGTGACACATTTACTTATGAAGAAAGCAAAGTAACTACTTTAACTGAACAGGAAATATCTGACAGTAAGAAGTAGGATGTTCACTTACAAGTAGTATGACACTAACATAAAAGATCTCTTGAAACTCTATTTGCAACTAAAAATCTCTTAGAATAGGTCTATGTCTTCCAGTCGAGTCCACATACAATATAAATTGATTAGCTTTAGCTTTCCAAGAGGAATTGTCAGTCTGACATAATGGCAATTCAGCATGTACCTACTGCCAACATCTGAGGCAATTCCAGGCACAGTCACCTTCATAGACTGGCAGAGAACAACCAGGAGAAGAGCTCTTTGGTTTTAGGGAGGCCTAGCAATGGTGCGGTACAGTGTAATTAAAACTAGAAACAGCAACAAATAAAATTCTAAGTAAGGACTGTCTCTTCCCTGTGCACGTTACGTTAGACTGCCCCTGCTGGTAAGTCTTCTTTCCCATGAAGGTAACTCAGTTCTCCATTCCTCAGTCACAGCAGAATGCTGCTCCCATCTGCACAGAGCACTCTATACCCAGATATGACGCTTGGACAGTTTGTACCCTTGTGAGATCTGCTGCATTTTATAAAAATTAAGCATTGTCCTTGGTACTCTGGAACAGGATGCACCTCTTTTCCTATCTTGTTTCATTTGTAGAGAAAGCACTAAGCGTGTAATTGTCACCTCTAGGAAGGACAAACAGTTTAAGAGATGAGCTTCTGAAAAATGTAGCAAAGCCTGAAGAAAACAAAATCTGTAAGCACTCATGCAAGCTCACTAAAAACTAAACAAACACACAAAAAAACCCGAAAACCCTCATAAAAACCAAGAACACAAAAAAGTGCCAAACCCTAGCAAGAAAAAAAAATCACAGTAATTTTTGGCTTGATAACACAATGGCTCCCTCTGCAGGGTGACACCCTATTTGGATAAAAAATGGTCTTGCTCTATAATTGATGCACATCTGAAGATGTTTACAAAGAAAGCTGATAGATTCTTAGGACCAATGAATCCCTTATGTTCAGGTATGACCTTGTATTATGTGCAAAATAAATACATGGATGATGTAAAGTATGCGCCAGTGCTGTGTCACTTTATATAGTCCTCTTAAAAATTTCTTTAGATCTCCATTCAGTCCCTTTCTGCACTGCCAAGTTGATGCTAGCTTCATATGTGTCCTTGCAATAAGGTGGAGATCTCAGGTGTGTTGTGCTTCCCTCTTTACTCATGAGAATCCACATATTTGAGTCCTTCTGTTAGAAAATAATGCAATCTTGAAGAAAGAATAACTGGGTGGAAAACAGAAAAAATAGGAAGGGCCTCCGCTTAGAAAAAGCAACACTTTGTTAGTCTAAAAAATAAATTTCAAAGAAGAATAAATGCCCAGATAAAGAAAGGAAGATGTGGTTACTAAATTTTTCTATATTTGACATTTTAGACATAATTTCTGTTGTTCATTATCTTTCCGAGAAAGGCATGATCATTTATATGTCTCTTTGTAGTGTTTCAAGGACCAGTCATTAGGAGGTGATGTTCAGAAGGTAAGGCTTGGGACGTACTGTTCCTGGGAAATGTTCTGTCTCCTTCAGGCAGCAGCATGTCCTTTTCTAATCACTGATTTCTCATTTCACCTTGGAAATTGGCAGTGTGTGATCTCCCAAATTTCTTTTAAAAGCTGAGCGTCTTTTACAACAATACCCTGATCTGGATGTATAAAATATAGTTAGAGATAACTCGAAATAAATATGATTATTATTCTATCACACATTATTGCAGCAATAGGTACCACTAAGCTATTTCAATACAGTCACCAAAGCAAATTCTCCCCACTGTCAGTACATTTCATAGCATGTCTGGTTTCCAGAGAATTGCAATTAACTTTAATAGAAGTAGCTCCAGGGCAGGAGACAGACAGCTATATCTAAGCTTTTACTTAAAAATTTAAATACATCCAATATTCATGAGTTGGATAATTTGTGTAGCCATAAATAGCTATGGTACTTGAACTATTTATTTACTGAGCATCTTTAGTTGCTGTTATATACGCTTAAACATCCTAAGTGTCTACTAGTCATATGGCTACCATCATCTCCTCACACCAGAAGAAACATCAGGCATTGTTCTAGTATTTTTTAAAAGAAAAGAATGTCTTCCTACACCTCCCCACCGACCCCCACCCCTCACCCCCATACTACTATCTCTTCATTTTGAAGCTTTCAGGTAACCAAAAAAATGAAAACCATACATAGTTCTGTGATCTGTAAAGTTTTGTTGTTTTTTTGATGGGCTCAAAGAAAATACTTCTTTTACAACTATCTCTACAAAGCCGCAAATCATGATTAATAGAAGCCATCATGTGAAATGGAGGCGTAGACTGGTATTGTGCAACGTATGTAGATGCTGTACTAACACTATCTACCCAAGAGATCTTTTAGGATCAGTGCTGAGAGAGGGTCCAGAAGTGGACAAAAATCTCTTCTGTATTTTACCTCAGGAAGGATCATTAGAATTTATGTTCAACAGCCCATCAAGCAGACTTTAAGCTCTCCTCAGACCCAACTGGCAGACATGTTACTGAAAGGGTGCTAAAATAAATGTGTGTTTGGCATAAGGAAAGAAAATATTGCCCGATTGTGTAAATGCCTCTTTCTGAAGGCTTCAGCACGCCTTTGAAAAAAGTAATTGCAGATGGTGTTTGCACAAACACTGTACTCAATACACACCTCACACCAGCACAGCAAACCAAATGAAGGGCACAGTGTGTTGAGGGTGTATTGATGCAAGTCAATTAAATAAACCATGAAAACAAAGGGATAAATGAAGATGACAGGTATTTTCTCATTTCTGGTGTCAGACCCACCCATCATAGAAAAAAAATACCATTTTAGCTACACCTGGAAGCTAACCAACGTAATAGAAGCTCAGTTAATATAAAGAAGAAGGTGGCAGCAGGCCTATTAAAGTAAGGTTTAATAATTCTGCACTATATCCTGGCCTCAGTCTCAATCATCTATCCATATAGACTGGTAAAAACTAGCATGGCTAACTGGTATGCAAATATTTTATTCTCCTTCAGAGCAGACTTTAGGCTGTAACAAATGGAATTTTACCTTCCCTTGGAGAAAGTTTCAGCAAGACAAAAAATGGCTTTAGAAGCACTTTAATATGCTGCTCCAGCATCATGCCTACACAATCTATATAACCAGCCTCCTACACGGCTGCATTCTCCAGAACGTGCAAAGACATAAGCTCCTCAAATTATCACCGTGACAGGCTGTATTTGCTATTATTTACAGGTATCTATTTCCCATAACATTTCAAAGACAGAAGTATAAGCAATATAAACCAAGTATAATAGACATGCATCAGTGAATCTTCCCGTATGCAGGGGAAACGTGTAAGGCAGAGAGGTTTTTAGGAGGCCGGGCTCAGTCTCCCAGCAGCAGGCGCCGGCCTGAACAGGCCACACGAGGGAGCGCAAACGCTGCTGAAAACGCAACGAAGCGAGCGGCAGAAGAGCCAGGTCCAGGCAGCGTCTGACGCCGTCTGCTGGCTAATAACCTGCCTTCTAATTTGCACTGAAAATCAATTTAATTTCCTCTTCAGCTTTAATTCGTTACAAGTAACTCTTCGATACTAATCTGGTAAGGAGCGAGAGACAGAAAGGCATTCATAATGTTCAGCTGGAGCCGGATAAATGAAACGCAGAGCCAGGTCAGAGCAGCCGGCAGAGCAGCCCTGGGTGTCGGACAAGCAGGAGGAAAAGGCTTGTCTGTGGCAGAAGACAGGGAGATGAGCTGTGCGCTTCACAGAATCACAGAATTGTAGGGGTCAGAGGGGACCTTCAGAGATCATGTAGTCCAAGCCCCGGCCAAAGCAGGGTCACCTAGAGCAGGCTGGATAGGAACGCATCCAGGCGGGTTTTGAGTATCTCCAGAGAAGGAGACTCCACCACCTCTCTGGGCAGCCTGTTCCAGTGCTCTGCCACCCTCAAAGTAGTTTTTCCCCATGTTCAGATGGAACTTTCTGTGTTCCAGCTTTTGTCCGTGTCCCTTTGTCCTGTTTGCTTCTCCCTCCTGCTTTTCCTGCCACTGAGGGTGGGACGGGGGCATGTGCAAAGTACCAGTCCAACTCAAAAGGAGCACCTACTGCCAACCTTTAATTGCAGCAGGAATGGCCACCCCTACCTCCGGCACTGTTCCAGCCTCACCCTATTCCTCCTCCTCTTTTCCTTTATGACATAGAAAAAATAAAGCTTCTTAACTGTGGTGAAATAGACTGACAAAAGAAATACCTGAACAGGTATTTTCAAACTGAGATGTTTATATGTGGGTCAAATA
This sequence comes from Xenus cinereus, assembly GCA_025774025.1. Classification (NCBI taxonomy): domain Eukaryota; kingdom Metazoa; phylum Chordata; class Aves; order Charadriiformes; family Scolopacidae; genus Xenus; species Xenus cinereus. The sequence goes on along the minus strand of JAOXJK010000023.1, from coordinate 39,849,865 downwards.
CGAGTTTGTGAAATCTTCCAGCACCATAGTCAGATTTTTCTCATCTCTTACCTCTGAATATTATCCAGTTAAATTCCATTCTTGAGCTGAAGGTTGTTTATATAAGCCAGGGATAAACGTATTCTTAAAGCCTGTACTTTCTGGATGGTTTAGCACAGTACAGCACTTGAATATCCATTTCACTCAGCTGTTGCAGTATTCTAGCAGGAAACAGCAGCAGGGTGCTGCTATTACGCAGAGCACAGGAGCACAATGATAATGCTTGTGAATACTGATCTCCTGACTGATGCAATCATTGTGATAAAAGAAAATGTCTTAGTAGTATAAGACCTGACTCTTCTGCATGAAGTTAAATACATTTGGCATGTATCTAGCTGCTTCTGGAGGCTGAAAGAGGAATGTCACAAGGCTGTAGAGCAGATCTGCACCACACTTCTCGCAGTTTCTCACCTCTGTGGGATCCAGGGTAGCAGCAGAAGCCCCTGCACTGGGAGGTCAGTGGACACAGCTTCAGGATTCAAAACACAGGGTGAGAGGGCATCCTTTCCCCAGCATGAAGGAGATACAGAAATCAGAAAATCAGAGTCCTGACGCATCAGCTGATGCGAGGCAATTTAGCTGAGGCTCCTGCATTTGCAGATTACAAATGTCATTCTAGCTAAATCATTGTCTGTATTTTTCCAGTAATGCTAATGCATTAAATCAATGAAACATGACTAAGAGAAATGAACTGGCTCTGCAGCTATCATGGTACTCACCACAACTGCCAATACCCTTTGCATGAAAGGATCATGAAAGTTCTTAGCAACTAGCTTGTTTTAAATCTTCCTAAATAACATACTCTTCTCGTCTCTTCTTAACCTTTTGCCCTTCGCACTTTCTCCTCTTTCTTAGTCTGCATTTCTGTTACTTTAGGAACAGCTAATGGTCCAAATGTTAATGTTAACCGTCTTCTTCTTACATTCCCTGCAATGGGAGAGAAAGGTCCTGCATAAGTCTCTGCATCTCCACTGTAATAAACTAGCCAGTTGTAACATCCCCAGAATAGACCAAAGACATACTTGAAATTTAAAAAAAGATACAACAAATCTGTAAATAACCTGGTGACACTCAAAGACTGCTTAAATTCTGTAGCAGGGTCAGTGCTGCATTAGCCACAGAAAATAGTTAAGTTTCAAAGATGAGCAAATAGGACTGCAGCATGTTAGCTTCACATGGCCACATTTAAAAAGCTAGTGACACTTTACAGGCTATAAGAACAAATTACCTCAAAGAGTTCACAAAATTTACCATTTCAGGCACCAAATTTACACAAAGTAGCCAAGATCACAAATTTACAACATTTTTTAGTGTTTAGTTTTCACGTATTTTATATAGTTGTTAGTGTGCCATGTATTGCAGTGGCAAATATCTTGCACATCAATGATTAAAAAATCATATACTGTTATGGCTAATTACTCAGATTTTACTTTCATAACTCTGAACAATGTATAGTTTCTTTTTACAGACCCTATACTTGTTCTTCACAAAGGTCAACTAGAATCTTAAAATGCTGTTGCTTTGTTTTCTCAGGGTCTAATGCTACCCTTCAAGCTGCATCCAACAAGTGATGATATCAAACCTCTTAGCTTTCCTCTCTTAGTGGGGAAAAAAATTATTTCACCAAGAACACACTGATATAAATAAGGTACATTTAATCACTCACTGAAAACTCAATACACAGAAAATACAAAAATGCCGAACATTTTGTAAATAGGACGGAATCATTACATGGAGCGCCAATGTACATCTTTCTCCCTTCGTAAATATAAACATGCATAGACATAGTGATCACTGGCTGAAAACGTAGTTCTTGACATTGCAATGAACATGCTTTAGTAAGTGCAAGACAACTTACCTATGCATTTGTAGCAAAACAAAAGTAACAAATATGAAAGAAACAAAGACAAGTAGTTATTGTCTGTTTCCTCTCAGATTATATGATCTAATCTAGAAAACAATGGACTCCGGATGCACTTCTAAACATAACAAAGAGCAAGTTTACCAGTGCTAAAGCTCTAGAAGGGTGCAATAAAAGGAATTTGCCTTTCCAGAAGCAAAAGCACAGTCAGTCACTTGTTCTGAGTTGAGGTCACTCCCTACTCCCAGGAACTAGATGAAAGCTTCTACATTTAGACCCTGACTTTTTCCTATTTATTTTTAAAGTTTTATTTTTGACTGCAGGACCAACAGTTATTCAGCATGTTCCCTCTCAGAAAATTTGTCCCCAGAAGCAGCTTTTCTTATAGCTTTCACAGAGATGGAAAAGCTGCATGTTGCTGTTTCACACTGCCCATTTAGCAGACTGAGGCAGAGAAATTACACCAGTCCAATGGGTGTAGTAGAGAACCAGCTGCTGAAATTCAAAATTAGTTCTCTAACTTGCTCAACCAATGCTGACAGAAAGCTGTGTCTGGGGCAGAATCCTGTTGCCATTTTGTACCAGTAACGCTTAACAATGTGGGGGGAGGAATATCTCTATCTGTGCTGTTTACTGAGCTCCAAGTAAGATAATCATTACTCACATTGCAACTCAGACAAAAGTTACCCTGCTCTTCTCTAACTGTTAATTTCAGCAAGTGCCAGAGCAGGTTCAGGGTTAATAAAGGATGACGCTTCTGGTCCATGTACAGAATAAATGAATGCAAGATAAAGAAAACATAAGTCACGTATTGTAACAAAAAATAGAAATTCCACTTCTCCCTTTTCACTGACCTTTTTTCATTGGTGCTTTGATTTGCATGATTTTCTTCACTGTGTACCTCAGGGGTCCTAACAGGTAGCACAAAGAGAATGGCTTGCTGAGTACACAGGGACATTTTTCTGGAGGCTTCTGGTTTAACAAAACCCCCAGTCATTTTAGACATCACTTTTCCTGCTCCCCACCCTGCAAAGCACCAGTTCAACTGCAACCAACTAAACTGCAGCCAACTTCAAACATTTCTCCTTCTTCCTTAATAACTCTGTGCACTGGGGATGCTGGCAGTTCAGAGATCACAGGATAACTGAAGGTGGAAGGAACCTCAGGAAATCTTCAGTCTCACTTGTTCCACTGTTTTGCTGTCCCCAGGGTGAAAAGGCTTTTCCTTATATCCCATCCAAATCTCTGTTATTTAGATCCATGTTCATTGCCTGTGATGCTTCTACTGTGAATTGCCCTGAAGAGCCTGGCTCCATCTTATTGAAAAACTCCCCATCTCTACTGGAAGGCTGTCATTAGGCTCCCCTGAAAATGCTTGATTTCTACACTGGTCAAGCGCAGCTTCCGCAGCCTCTCCTCATGGGCCAAGTACTACAGCCACTGACAATCTTGGGGGACTCCACTGAACTCACCCCAGTTTACAGATGTTTTTCTTGCATTGGGGTCCCAAAATGGGATGCAGTATCTAGATGTGGTCTAATGGAGGGCTGAGTTGAGGGCATAATCACTTCAGACTACTGGCTCCGACTCTGCCAGTACAGCCTGGCATGCTGGTGCCCTTCCTTGCTGCCAGGGCACACTGCAGTTTCACGTCCTGCTCATGGAGCGACAGGACTCCACATCTTTTTCCACAGAGCTGCATCCCAGGCAGCTAGGGCCCAGCCTACTGTGCTGCAGCATTGCTCTTCCTTCCCAAGTGCAGGACTTTGCACTTGCCCCCGCTGAATTTCGTAACGTTTCTGTCAGTGCATTCCTCCAGCCTGACCAAGTTCTCCTGAATGGCAATCCTACAATATACTTTAAGAAACTTAGAGCAAAGACATCTATCAGCAATTTTGGCACAGATGCAGAGATTTCAGTACTGTGACCAAATCTGAACTGCCTGCAGCACTTCAGATGCAGAATTCCTTCTGTATTTCACAGCTTAAGTATCTGGTTTCCTTTGGCAGCCCATGAACACTGCCGCTGAAACCAGTCTGCAACCTAAACAGTCTACTGGATGAAGTCCATCTCATTCTCACATCTCTTTAGCTCATCCCTATAGAGGCTTTACTTGGATGACATTTACTTTTGTCCCACTGTATTTACCGTTGTCATCTATTTGCTGAGTATCATCACTGGTGATAATAAAAATGATAGAGGAAGAGCTAAAAGTCACTTTCTTCTTTGGCCTGTCCCCTTCTTTCTGAGACATAACTATTGGTCGTATTGGTCTGTCATTCCTTGTTGCTGGAGTCTCTTTCATGGTCCTCTGGAATCTCATCAGACGAAAGCACAGGAGTTGCAAAAGGCATCGACGAAACTGCAAGAGAGAATAAATAGAATGAAGTTACAACTTCTTAAGTGCTCACTCTCATGTACAAACCAGTGAAGACAGCGGTACAGTGAATGACTCAACAGATTTTTGCATATCTCCACCTTGTTCTGAGTCAGTTTCAGTCCTGTAACAAACATGGTGGCTTTTCAGTGGGTGCTTTTTTCTCTACACCAAAGAGCTGAATAGGATCACCTAGCCAGTAGGGGGCACTGAAATGCAACTTAATATTTTACCAGCAGCAAGATCTGCAACCCACCATCTGCAAAGAGGACTAGGCTCCAAAGTGGTTTATAGGTATTGTTCCTGTATTCAAAAAACATCGTAGCCTGGGGGAACAAATATTCTCAGAAACATTTACAGGAAGATGCATTTACAGGAAGATGCTCAGGGAAGGAACAAGGGGAGGAACGGGATACAAAGTGACATGGTTTTCTTCCTTTTATATTACTCCAGGGTATGGAATTTTAACAAAAGCATTGAATCTCACAGATGTAAAATGAAATTTCAATGGTTGGTAACAGAGAAGTAAAATCTTCCCATTGAACATGGAAGGAACAGAAGTCTTCCAGCTAACTAGAAGCCACTTAGGATAAAAGTCTGTTCTACCTTGTGACTAAGTAATTCAAGGTATTCAGTGAAAGCTTGTATCAGTATATAGAATGACAATTCCAGTAGTAGAGCTGTTTTAAAGGTTCCAGTTATGTTCTGCCCTTCACAAAACAAAGATTTCAGGCAGGTGGTGGTTAAAGGCTGCACTCATTCAGTAGTTCGATGTCTCTACACATCTAAAGCTCATATATGATCCTTTGGGAAGCTCTCCAGTTTTACAAGAAAAAAGTGGGCAGCTTCCTCTTCTCTTAATAACCCGTAACAAGACATGCCTGGAATGTATGGAGAGGACTTAAAAAAAAAAAAAGCCCACAACAAATGAGGTGGGGGAACAACAACCCACCTTCTCTCTGAAAAGGGAGTAGGACATTTGTCTCAACAGCCTTCCATCTAGCTGTGTTAAGGATTATTCTGTATTATCATGGATGGCCAGTGACTTTGCTTTTCCTTCTACTACGCAAGAAGCTCTCTGGCATGCTGGTTTGGAACATGGTTTTATTAGAGGAAATTAATACTCTGACACAGGGGAGGGAATAAATCCTGTTCGGAAGGGGACCTAGAAAATTACAAGATGATAGGGAAAGATAATCTGGCACACAACAATGGTCATGGGGAGGCCTTGAGGATTTCAGAGATAATGTGGCACCTCTGAGTAGCATGAAAGTGAGAAGGCACAAGCACGTTAAAACAGGTCAGATAGAGGAAGGATATTACAGAAAAGAATTGGGTTTAGGATTCCTTCTAAGGGCAAAATAACCCAGAAGATAAGCAAAAATATTATCATTTTAGTCTTAATCTGGAATTAGAGGTGAGTGAGAAGTACTTCTCAATGCATCTCCAATATGCATGTTCAGCTGATTTGTTCCTATCCTGGCTATGACTTTTCTGGCATTTTGCCTGGTGCCAGTTTGATTTGCTTCCAGGTGTCAGAACCTACAAAAAAAAAAAAAGATTCTTTTTTTTTCCCCTCAGATAAACTACTCAGCCTGACGTCTGGTTACAGAGTCAGTGCCACTGCATTAAAAAAAAAAAAAAAAAATCACTGTGTTAAAAGACAGTCTTTTTGAACATGATTGTTAGCTCCTCATATACAGGCCAGCTCTGATATCGTGCAGTCATGTAACCTTGGATCGGCCTGCTGTGAAATGAGCTGTGGGGGAAGAGCTGCAAGGTGCCACATTGGCGGCTTGTTGCCTTCACTAAGGAACAGCGTTTAAGCTCACCCTTGCCCTCTGTCCTGGCTTGAGCTGCACTCCAGCCTTTGCCTGGCTGCCCACTTGGCTGATCGAACCCACTGACTTGGTTGCCTTGTCTCTACAGTGCTGGCTCATGCAGGCTGCTGCCTGGCAATTGCAAACCTGTGTAGGAAATCAACGAAAATTCCATCTCTATAATGAGCTAAAAGGTAGTGAAAACCCTGGGAAAACCTTCTAGCAATCATTCGTGGTTTTCTACCCTTTGACAAGTGATTATATTAAACTCCAGATATCTCTAACTCTATACAATCTTGATTTCAGAAGCTTACAATATGCATATTACACTTCTAGTCAGTGTTCTGGTTATAGTGAAGCTATTTTAATGTCTAAGTAAATTCACCAACACTGCTTAACTACATTCAGTGGTTATCTTCAAAATCCCGATGATTTACAGAAAGATGTATAGTTTTCTAGCTTCCACATATCAGACATGCCACTGATAACTCCAAATGCTTCCATTCTCTCTTTGCTCTATAGAGCACTGAAGTGAGCTACTTAACCCCATTAAATCAGCAGTCTACTTTTCACAATGAAGACTACAAAAGCAGACAAAAATAAAAATTTATTTCTCATAGATAAGTATGTCTTCTTAACAGTATATAATTTGCCTCCAAAAAAATTTTGACTGTCATCCACATAAGATTCTGGCTTTGAATACAATGAAACTCTGAAAAATGTTACTGCTGTAATATTTGAAATGTTATGTAACATTTGAAATATTTGATGGAGTTCTGTTGCAGCACAGGAGCGATTCAGATAAGGTTTTCTAGTTATAATCCATTTCACGGCTAAACTGTCAAAACTAGACACTTAAATTTTTACACTCCTTTCCCTCCCTTTCATGTGAGCGGTCACGTGTGAATTCAGAAACTTAAAATCCAATTTCTGATAAGGTAGTACTTTAAGCACCATCGGGGACTTTAAGTCTACTAGACCTTTACCATTTATCCTAGCTATTCAAATCTTTAAGAAAATCTAGGACGTACAGATGAAAAGTAAATCAGATCTAAACTCCACCACTGTGGTATTGCCTACTAATAAGAAAATCTTTAATGTACCTACCTTTCTACTCATGAAGATATAGATGACTGGATTATAAGCAGTGCTTGACTTGGCAAAGAAAGATGGGATGATAGCTACTGTTGGAGTTACAAGGTTGCTATAGCCATATGTTATCAGGAGAGACACCACTGCATAGGGCATCCAACAAATAAGGAACGTGGAGATCATTAAGAAACACATTTTAGCCACCTTCTTTTCATATTTTAGAAGTTTGATCACTTGAACAGTCTGAAAATCTTCCACACAGCGAAGCTGTAGAAGAAAAAATATAAAATGGTAAAGTAAAATAGTTCTATATATTACTTGAAACTGAACAGTTCTACATTTATTTTTAATTAATTCATTAATTTAGTTTTAGGTGCAAACAGTAGACACCTTATCTTGTGAAGCACAATTCTTCTGCAAGTTTACATCATACTTGCCAGACTTTTTTATGTATATTAAGTGTAAGAACATAACTTGAGGAAAAACAGTATAGCAGATCTAGCGGAAAACAACAAATCCAGTGATGTAACAAAACATGCTGTGCTTATCACTGTATTTCAGAAAACTAACTTGCCCTCATCCACTGGTATAAGCAAGTTCAGTTTACATGTAGTGGTCCTTTGCCTGACTAGTTAGACAATCCTGTAGATTTGTGTCATCAGCAACCTTTAAAGAAGAAAATTTCATAAGTTGATTTCTCTGTACTGCTCCGCCACTTAGGTTGTTACCCTAAAATTATGAAATATCTATTTAAAGCAGAATACTGGGCAGCAGGTTCCCAGTGTTATCTGAGCAAGTCATAAAATGAGAAAAAGATGGGACACGTACATGAGCGCTCTCCATAACAGTTATCAGTTGTGTCAGTGCTGTTGACCAATTACCCAAATACATTAAAACTTTCTGACACTAAAAGTATGGACTGAATTAAAATAGGTTGCCCTAACATGAAAAATTCTTTTAACAGGGCTTAATCTCCACTTGGAAGAGTTTTACAGGGTTATCTTCTCAAGAGTGGTGAGGAGGAGAGAGAATTCTTCAATCAAGAAAACTGTAAACAGAGGGTTGGGGTTTTTTCCCTTTTTCAAGGGAGAATCTGATGTGGATTAGTGAGTGTGAGCAGTTCGCTAACCTGCCTCCCACTAAAACTACACTAAAAATAGACCTTGGTAGCTCTAGGTTGGTTCTCCTCAAACCCTACTACTCAAATCCTTTCTAGTGGTGCCTGACGTGGATGAACACTAAACATTCAAAAGCTTGAAGAGGAAGTGAGAGTGCAAATTTAGGCTCTGATCCAAGCTTAATATAATGCATCAACATTTTTCACTAAAAATATTACATTAAGAGAAATCTTATTTGAATTAACTTACCATTCTTACTGCATATATTATATGGCCATAGCAATAGGCCATGATCCCAACAGGTGCTACTAGACAGCCAAGGAAGAAAAGGAGCACAAAGGAGGTATCATTGGGGTCTTTTGACTTCCAGTCCACTGAGCAACCTAATCCGTGAATTTCCAGTGTGTATCTGTTCCAGCCCAAAAGAGGTGCTCCAGTCCAGGCTAATGAGTAGAGCCAGATGTATGTGATAGCCCGCCAAGACCAAGAGAAGTCAATCACTTTTGCGTGGACTACTCGAATGTAGCGTTCATAGGCAAGAACAGTGAGAGTCATAATCGAAACAATTCCTGTAAGAAAAACAAAGAAAATTCATTAAATTACTCACAAATATTGCAAATTGGACTGAAGTTCTCTTGATAAATGCTTCCTTTGCTAGCAGATTAACCAGCACCAACAAGCTGTAGCTGTCTGGGTGAAACCCCATTACTCACTAACTACTAACTCAAACAGTATCACTACCAGGACAAGGAGGGGAAAAAAAAAAAAAGAAAAAAAAAAGAGAGACCAAGCTAATACTTCTTCCTAAACATTACTTCATTAAGTGAAAGATCATGCTCCAAGGTGGGTTTTTTGGTTGGCAATTGGGGATGCGGGAAGAGGGGGTGTCGGGGGTTTTGTGGGTTTGGTTTTGTTGTTTTTTCTAAAGAAAAAGCCGATAATCAGCAATAATCTGTTAGAAACCTAGCGAATTCAGAGTTGAGACTGAAGCCAAAGAAAGCCTTCAACAACTGAAAGCATAGATATGCACCTTTAATATGAACAAAATGACTAGGCGAATTCCAACTTTCCAATTTTTTTTACTGTTTTTTTTGCATTCCAAACAACAACCAGGAAAGCAAAGCATCAGGTTGCTGAAGAAGTCCCATTCAGAAGACACTGGATTATTTTGAGTGTCCTTTCCCATCTTGCTGCTATCTATCATAAAAGTATGACAGGCTTTGTTTCAATTGTTTGTGCACTCTGTTCCTTTTCTGTCCACCTCAGCCCCACTACACAGTTATTAACATGTTATGACAGAAATCACAGATTATTTTCAGCTCTCAGCATGACACTATCCAGACACTTTTATGATTTAATCAAGACAAGGCAATTCTGTCTTGATTAGGATATAAGGATTTCTGTTTTAATGGTCTGTGAAATTTGATGATCAAAAACCAAACTGCCTATCAGGCATGTGTCAGTCACATGAAATATGTAATGATTCAGTCATCAAGCCCATATACACAGCCTCTTAAACAAAAAAAGGGTGTAGTTCACAGCACTCTGTGAGGTTATACAAATATCTGTGCCTAAATTTGTGTACATTTTATCTAATATGAAGCACGAGTACTTTGTCATGCATACACACAGCATTTCATTTCTTCAAGTACATTCGTACTTGTCATAACATACATTTATATAGCTGTGAAAAGGTTTAATGTTCAAATTTCACTGCCAAAGAGAGAATAATCATTACATCCAGCAGAAACTTTCAAAGGATATCACAGATACCTGATCTCACTTTGAAAAAAGGATAAGCATTTAAGGCAGACAAGTTAACACTAGCACACTCAAGCACCAGCAACATGGATTTTAGGAACGCAACTAAGAATAACAAAATCTAGAGCAACACATAACCCCTGTGTCAAAGCATTCAACAGCAAAACCAGCATATTATTAACCACGTATGCTGCAGTAGGATATGCTTTAAAATCTCTAAGAAAGTTACTTTATCCTGTAACTATTAAAGGATGTCTTTTTACAGATGATGAGTTCAGAGAGCTTTCTTGATTAACAGAAAGGATTTCCCACTCTAAAGGAAAACATGCCACATTCTTGTCATGGCTCTCTTTGAAATGAAACAATGAATATGTACATCTTTTGGCAGTGTTATCTTTAAACCTTCATCACAAAGAGATGTAGATACTGCTGGGCATGCAGAAGGCAAGGCATACCGCTTTCACAGTTAGTTTTGTATAGTTTTGTGGGGTTTTTTTCTTGTATAAGTCATTGCTATAGAATTTCATTTTCACGGCTTGAAAGAGAAATTGTACTAGCAAATGCAAACTACAGGGTTTCCAAAAGACTTAAGGTTTTTTTTGATTGGTGGATGTTGTTTTTGGTAAATGAAGTTGAGAGGAAATCCTTCATGTCCTTTCTCAGGACCTAACATGCTGAAAATACACTGAAGAACGTGGATCCAAGCAAGACCTTAGCAAGAATTAGAAAATAATTACAGAATTATATATGCACTATTCTACATTTATACTAGCTCAGGTAAATGCTTTACACGATCAAATGGAGACTAGTTCCTGAACAGAAGGTAAGGCAAGAAGTTCCACTTCCATTTCCCTGCACCCAAATATTAGGAATTAAAAAGTTTTACCTGATGGCTATTAAAATCATCCACAGACATGTTTATGGGGGAAAATTCCCACCACTCAACTGCAGGCTCAGTTCGCTTACATAGTGCACTGAAGCTTTGTCTATCATCAGTGGAGAGAAAGAGCAGCTCCTCAAGATCGTGAGTCAGAATTCCTAAATTAACCTCTTGATCTTTACCACCTCCTTCTCTCTGTAATGGTATTTAATGACTAATATTCCTGTGTACTCTTAATATATCCCCACCAGTTTTTATGAGTACTGAATTCTGGCCATGAGAAAGTAATCAAAAGCACACATGCTTGGTTGAAAGCACAGATGTTCAGAAGCAATAATTTACTGAAAACTTGACATTCTCAAGGAAGTCATTGGAAGATCAATAACTCTAAAAACTGGTACTTACACAAAAATCTTTGAACAGTGTTAGATCAAGCCCCTTTCAGTCTGAAAGCAGTGTTCTTTAAAGAAATACTTGAGATTTCTACCTGAACCATAAAAAGGACCTTGGTTAGCCTGTTGGGCAGTATGTACTGAAAAGCAAATCCCTGTTTTGTTGGTATTCAAGAAGTGTCTGGCAGCATGCAGACATGAGGCAAGAAATGCAGGTCACAGCATATTATAATAAATGCCTCTTTGATGCAGGATCTCTGCTGTAACAAGGTCATAGCTGTAAGAGTAGAGGTTGAAGTAGTCAACCATAAAAATATAAACTGGAAACAAAATGCCTTTGCAGGATAAGAAAAAATGTAGGGAATTTTGTCAAAAAAACCCCCTTGTGCTGTGGAGCCATGGCTGCCTATTTATTTGTGGCAGATGACATGCAGAAATACTTCTAAGAACAGGAATACTGAAATCTGCCCTAAGGAGATGAGTTTTAAAATGCGTATTAGAAAGATGAAGTCCATAACTTGGGAAAAAAACCGCACTCATTCTGGTGGAGGGTGCTGTAGATAATGCTGTTTAAGAGTCATTTGGGTTTTGTCATTCTTTTTACTTCTACAGTGGGCTACATGACAGAGGAATTTATAAGAAAACAAAATTTCAGTGTATTCAATGGGTAGAAGCTATCTTGCGAGTGTGCATCATATCTCAGTTACATATTTCTAGAAGGGCAGATAAGCATCTTTTAAGTCTCAGACAAGGGATTACCAACAAACTACTTTTACTGAATGAGTGGAATTGAATGACAGTTAGCATCTCTCAGCATTTGGACATTGCCTTGTGAAACACAAATAGCCAAAGGAGTAACTTCCAAGTAGAGTCATCAAAATTTCAGAAGCTACTGAACTCACAGGAATCTCTAAGATCGTGCTGCTTTTTTTGCTCTTCTCTCCTTTATTGTTAAAAAAGAAAAAAGCATGAAATACTACTACGCCCTCATAGAATGCAAATAACTTTGTTAGAGTTGTAAATTTGATTGTCCATCTTTTTAATATTGAAATTCTATAGAGTAACTCTCCTGACTTAAGTTAAACACCCATTACACCATAAGAATCTAGTAACTGGTCTTTTTTAGACCTGTTTCCATACACTTGACATTAATCCCAGGCCTTGCGAACAAAAATCCAACTTGATGCAAACACAGGTCCACCACCAGTGAAGGAAGAGTTGGTATGTGAACTATTACAGAAGACTGACACCTAAAAATTGATGCTGACTTTATCCACCCGGGCATGTTAAGAGAGCTGGTTGATGTCATTGTGAGGCCACTCTCCATAATCTTTGAGAAGTTGGGGAGATTGGGGGACGTCCCAGAAAAACTGGAAGTCTAGTGTCATCCTCATCTACTAGAAGGGCCTAAAGGAGGATCCAGGAAATTACAGGCCCAGTCTTACTTCAGTGCCTGGAAAAGTTACAGAATGAATCCTCATAGGTGCTATGACAAGTCAAATGAAGCATATGATTGGGAAAAGCCAGCACAGATTCACCAAGGACAAATCGTGCTTGACAAACCTGATCGCCTTCTACAATGAAGTAACCTGCTCAGCTGATGCGGGGCAAGCAGTGAACATTGTCTACCTGGATTTCTCCAAAGCTTTTGATATGGTCCCCCCAGCTGCCTCCTAGAGAAACTGATGTGATCCCCTCCATGGATCAATATTGGGCTCAATTCCATAAGGAATCTGGATGATGGGATCAAATGTATCCTGATGAGGTTTACTGAGGACACCAAACTGAGTGGGGAAGTAGACATTTCAGAAGGGAAGAGCCACCCTGCAAAGAAGACCTGGATAGGCTAGAAGAGTGGGCTAACAAGAACCTTATGAAGTTCAATAAGGACAAGTGTAAGGTCTTGCACTTGGAAAAACATAACCCAGGAGCGCAGCACAGGCTAGGATCTACCCAGCTGGGGAAAAGCTCTGCAGAAAGGGACCTGGGGGTCCTGATGGACAACAAGCTCAATATGAGTGAACAGCATTCCACTGCGGGAAAGAAAGCCAAAAGGATGCTGGGTTGCATCAACAAGGGCAAAACCAGCAGAGAGAGAAAGAAGTCATTATCTCACTCTACTCAGCACTTCTCAGGCCACAAATGGAATACTGTCTTCAGTTTTGGTCCTCGTTATGCAAAAAGATGTGGACAGGCTGAAAAAGGTTCAGAGAATGGCCACAAATATCATCAACGGACTGTGAAGCCTGTCATATGAGGAAAGGCTGTGAGAACTGGGTTTATTCAACCTTGAGAAAAGATGGCTTAGGGGAGAGCTTATCACTGTGTTCCAGTATTTAAAGAGTGGCTACAAAGAAGATGGAGACGCCCTTTTCACAGAAAAATCATATGGAAGAGACGAGCAGTAATGGGCACAAGTTACTCTGGTGGAGATTCTGATTGGACAACAAGGAAAATTTTTCACAATGAGGACAATCAGCCATCGGAATAGTCTCCCCAGGGAAGCGGTAGATTCCCCAGCATTGGACTTATTCAAGATTCCTCTGGGCAGGGTGTTGGGCCGTCTTGTCTAGACTGTGTTTTTGCCAAGATGGACCAGATGATCCTTGTGGTCCCTTCCAACCTGGTATTCTATGAGTCTATGAATATCTTTATTAGAGTACTGTATGATTCGATGTCTTTTTTTTTTTAAAAAAAAAAAAAAGCTTGCAAAAACCTGGGTATGATAAAACTTATTTTGATTTAATGTGTGAAGTCTGTGTAATTGGAAGGTCAATGCTGTGATTTCAAGGTTTCAAATGTTATTTCCACAAGTTGTTTAAGTCCTCAAAATACATGCAAAAACACAACCCTCAGGTAAACCACAAACTGGGGAGCTCTTGCTTTTGATAGAAATAATGACTGCAGTTCTTGGCAACAGTTTCCATCTTGTTAAAGTTTCAACTATTTCTTTTATTCCTAACTCTAAAATTAAAAAAAAATTCTCAATAGAAGATTCTTCAAACTGTCAAAAATGAATGAGCGGCTTATATGCCACTAAAAGTCAGTGGATCATGAGGTCTAGTTTTGCACTGAGGTGTGGGGGAGGTCCTTGGTTTTTTAACCGGACTTCAGTACAGGCAAGGGCAAGCCTAGAACAGAAAACAATTTGAATTCCCCCTCCCCCACCATTATTCATCTTCTCTATTCTGTGTCAATACACAACCAAAGCACATTTGATATTTCTAACAAAAACTTTGAGAAAGCAGCAGCACAGATTAGTTCATGTAACCAGAATAATGATAGACCATTAAAGTATGAATTGACTTTCACATCTGTGAATGACCTGCAGCAACAACCGGAAGCATTATACATTATTTGAATTTCACAACTATTGGGAATTTCAGCTATTATGTGTTAGCAAGTTGTGGCAACAAGTTCCACTATGAAGCTGCAAAGCCATAAAAGCAGAAAATGCCCAAGGGTCTCATACAACTCTAAGTAGACAGAGCTGGAATATGCCTGCCACCTCCACATGTTATAGTACAAACTAATAACACTCAGAGCAGCAAAAATCTTGAATCTGTTCAAGCTCAACATGCCACAGTCAGTGTACAACATGTATGTTGACAGCTTGCAGGTTTTCCGTATGCTAATAGCACTGGCAAGTTCCATCCAAATTTCTACACAAGACCAAAAAAAAAAAAATTTACTTATATGGGTAATTACCTGCCCCCCTGCTGCACTGATCCCAAGGATGGAAAATTTCTTCTCAAATGAGAAAATTGTAATTAAATGAGAAGTGGGGAAGGGAGAAATGATACATTTTGGTAGGTGAAATTAATTCAATTGGAGATTACGTCTCATGTCAAGGGATGGTTTCAAGCAGCATTTGTAATATATTCAACATCCTAGACAGTACTGCTGGAACTTTACACCCCTTGGTTATGCATTTCCTTTTGTGATTATTTTACTTCAGTTACTTTTTTTCCCCTATGGTAGTCTAGGATTCTATTAAATCTGCCCTATTAATGCCAATAACAAGATAGCCACCAAATATGACACCTAAAGAAGCAGCTACAGAGCAATTGTTAAACCTACAAATAAAGTTACAGCTTTCATAAAGTAAACCAGAGCTTTTCACAAGACCTATCTAGATCCATAGTTCAAAGGGTTCAGCAAGTTCTTCATTTCTACGTCACCCACAAATGGATTTAAGGGCTCATTTCTTAAAGGGCCTGCTTCTAAAATTCCTGCCTCTAGCAGACATATTTTACAGAGGTCTAGAAATCGTTTTTTAATCAGACTTCCCATCTTTAAAGAAAGTAGTTTCTAAATCAATAATAACTATCAAATAAGCTTGCAATGTACATGCTTATCAGTTTGTCCTTGAAGCCAAAGCTGTTATATCAAATAATTTCTGTAGAAGCTAATTCTCTAGATTGATGTGTTTGTTCTGCAAGATAACCAGCAGATGTGTAAGAGTGGTTTCAGATAAGCAGTTAAAGCTTGAAACAAATATATAAATATTCACCTTTGTGTCATAGTTTTGTTAGATGTAGTGCGTATTTGCTTGTTGTCCAGATTTTTCACAGTGAATGCCAATGAAGCTACAGAGAAGGCTGAGTGAAGTTCATTATGGTTCACTGCAAAGAGTCTGAGTGAATCCCGAAGTCTTCATTCAAGCAAAATTCATATTAAACATTAATGGAGCCTCTGTACATAAGACTTCCTCCGTTATTCACTTTGGATTTTAACCCAAAGCTTTCAGAATTACTTAATTTTAAAGATCTTCCTTTTCTATATAAGGTTCCACTTCAACATGTTTCAATCATCTTTCCACTGTTAGTGATTTCTTCTTTTAAAACATTGTTTTATCATCAAGTTTATCTTGAATCCTAACAGGTCAGTCCTTATGGCCACTTCTGTTTCTTTGTCCAGTATTAACACTAAATGCTTATGCCAGGAAGGATGGAGGGAATGGTTAAATGACCACAGTTAAGGGGCTTAAATGCAGGATTGTGTACAAAGCAAATCAAAAGCATTGGTCATTTGTGGTTCAGAAAAAAAATCTATTCATCTCAGTGAGATGTACATCTGAAATGGGATGCATTTGGTGGATCTGATGGGATATCTATGCTCAGCATTAAAGATTCTCTGCTTTTTCTGTGGTCATTAAGCCTTCCTGGCATAATTTATATTTAAAAACAATTAGGGATGTCGTGGTTTAGCCCCAGTCAGCAACTAGGAACATTCGGCCACTCACTTGTTCACTCCCCTCCCCCAGTAGGGTAGAGAGAAGGAGAAAAGGAGGGGAAAGGGAAAAAGAACAACTGATGGGTTGAAATAAAGAGAGTTTAATAACACAATAACAGAGAAGGAAAAAACCCAACCTTAATAATAATATTTATGCTGTATATTCTTTTACCATTAGTAAGTAATACAACACAAGTCACTTTCACCATCTGATGAGCAGTTACCCAGCCCATCCCAAGCAGGGATCAGCATCATTCTCACCCAAACCCAAAACACAGCAGCTACTAGAAAGAAAATTAACTCCACCCCAGCTAAAACCAGGGTAACATACACCTGTATGCCACCTTGATTTTCAAACGCTATGCCAGCTTCCATATAGAACTAAAGCGGAATTAATCATCTCTTCCATGTTCAAGCCTGGAAGTGATTAATTCACTTTAAAAAAAAGAATTTTAAAAATTGCTAAACCTGAAAGCATGCTGATTGAGTCTAAAGCTGTCTGTAACACAAGATCCTAGAACTGTCTGCCAAGTAACCGTAGAAACTGCTTTTAGTGAGATTAAATCAGTGCATGTAACACATTTGTAATGCAAGAGGGTAGCACAGGGCATCATTCTTTCAGCAGGCAGAGAAGAGCTTTAGATGAAGTAGTTTAAAACTACATACAGATAAATGTTTTTGCTTTGTTTTAAAATAGGCTGTAACTGGTGCCAGGTCTACAGGACAGCCTCTGGCCATAAATCCTTACTTCAGTATTGTGTGGAGGGGAGAAATCAGTCTCCTTAAAAAAAAAATAAATAAACAAAATAACCTCAGCTGTACACTCTGCAGCTTTGCACAGGAAAGTACAGTCTGCAAAGCTGCTTAGAAATTTTCACATCCTCCAGTTCACAATACTGGAAGTGAGTATACACCTGGATCTCAACATTTACTTGATAGCTCATCAAAATCTGGCTGCTGTATACCAATGGTGACCCGTCCAGAAGGGTCATGATGCTTTCAATTAATTTGACATTAAAAGCTTAGAGCATTTATTTACCTTCATAAGAACAGCTTACAGTTAGCACAGACCGAGGTCTCTAATCACACTTCAGTAACACTAGCATGTCAATTCCAAACATTTAAGGTTTAGTAGTATAAATTCTACCCCAGAGCATACCCTTAGTATGCAATTTTCTGTCAAGAGACTTCTCAGATACATGATTTTGGTTCCTGTTCCTCAAGGACATTCCTGTTATCAACCAGTTTTTCCATTCCTTTCTTCCCTTGCTCTATTAAACATACCAGAAATTGCTAGAAGAACTACCGGCAGATAGTTCAGTTGCCATTACTTGCAGCTGAAGTGTTTGGTGCTTGAGAGGTACGTATGCACGTTCCACAAGATCAGACCAGCTTACTTCTGAACCCCCAGGGCCTATTCCTATTTAAAGAAGGCATTAAAGCAGACACCCATTGCCTGAGAATGGGCTGGATACAAACTGCTCTTGTGCACATCAAGTTCTGCAACTGTCACAGGCATTTTAAGAAATCTTTTCTGTTTACATGCATCTGGCTGGCATTTCACAGAGATTCTTATGCCCTGGGCTTACATTCCACAATTAAACAAATTCTTGCTGTAGGTAAGACGGTATCCTTGTCTGTTAATGAAGACATTTGGGTACGTTTAGCTGCCAGGTGTCTTCTCTAGCAACTACACCCCAAAAGCCAGTGCAAACCTCCCAGGTATGAGCTGTATTACTAAATCCGATAAAGAGATTACATAGATCTCTGCTACTTGCAGCTTGATTAACTACAGACAGGGAAAGAGTTACAAGCTTTTATATAAGGAGGGTGGCAAACTCAGTGAGACCACCATAGACTTGACCACACAGCTCCATGGAAAGGTGACCCTCACAGTTTAAGTACATTACTTAATTGAAGTAGCTATCATATTCCAACAGGATACATCACCTGTTAAAAAATAACTACTGGAACTCAGTATAACTAAATTAAATGGGGATTACTGTCAGAGATAGACAACCAACGTCATCGAAGCTTAGACTAAGACTTGTCAGCTAGTCATCTGATCTATGCTCTTTTCCCCACACTAGAATATGGAGTGCTAAGAACGGCTTTGTAATAGCAAAAAGAAGCTCTTTTCACGGCCTCTGTTGTGAAGACATATGCACCTAAACTGTATCTTGACTTCCTAATTTAATGAGTAAAAGAAAATTGGGACTGTTACTTCTGCGACAAGTACAGACATTCAGTAGTCAAAATTATCAGTTTTGCGCTGCAGATCTCTGCATGTTTTAAAGGCTCAATGAGAATCTTTCAAGTCCCAGAAAAAAAATAGCCAGCAGTAGCACAGAAAGTAAGTTCTGAGCTGTACAATGCAACACAAGAAGCAGATATTACTGCATGGGCTTGCCTGATGATAAATTTACAATAATGCAGAAGTAGACTATTGCAAAGAACACAAAATATAGCCATTTATTCCTAGACAGACAATCTTTAGTTCTGTTGCCACCTTCTCAACTGAAAAGTTTCAAAATGTGAATATCTGCTTACAGTGTCTAATTTCTGGATCTCGTGTGCCTCCAAACTGCTAGACTGCCTGGTAAAATGAGAAGCACTTTTAGCAAGGAAATTTTCAGATTCTTCAATCCCAAATTCCCAGGAGAATTTTAGAGAAGGCCCTCCTTGTTGTTGTGGGGGCAAAAAAAGTTATCATTATGTAACAAAGATTTCTGAAAATGTAGATGCTACAGGTTTATTTTAAGCACACGTTCCACCTATGTATTTAATCATATTGACATATAAGAGGAACACAGAAATACTTTGATCTCGGCTTTCAAAACACTATGAACAAAAACCTCACAACAACACATGACCATTTAAAAATAAAGCTGCACGAACATGATTTTCAAAGTGATTCCTGATTATTAGCTACAGTAATAGGAAAGAATCCGATTTTTAAAACTTGTTGAGAATTAACTCTGAATTTAAAGGGAAAATCTTTTTTTAAAGGCGGCAGCATTAATCCTGTGCCCCAAACTTGTTTACTGTCAGGGGTACCTCTTATTTATAGGCCAACAAAGCTGTCTTGCAGAAGACAGCTTACACCAAGTATTGGGGCTTACAGGCTGTTCTTCCAAGAAAAAAAAAGTTACATAAGGATTATCTTATTTGAACTTAAGATTGAACAGCCTTTGAATCTAAAGGGCTGGTACAAAAAGCTCCACATAGAAGTGTTCAAGTTCATACCCAAGAATGTAATTGCTTAGCTGTGAATCAAAAGGGTTTGGTCATCTAATGTAAAACAAGCTAGACTGGGTCCAACCCCAGTACACATCCACAGCAGTAAAGTGGATCACAGTATCTGTTATGATTTAGTAGACACCGTATCCATGACATCAGAACTACCACCACTTTATTCTAGAAATGTCTTTATTAGGTCACTCTGGTTTACTGACCAATTGACTGCAGAGCTGTCAATTACAACTCTGCTTAGTTAATGAGAACCTCACTTTTAAAGGCTGCCAATTCTTTTATGTCTTCTGATCAATTAATGTACTTTTTATTCCCAAAAAGTTCCTGGGAGGAGGAGGGGCAAGAGTGCTATGCTTTGAGAAGCACTGCTAGGTAATACACATACAAGACTTCCATTACATTACCTTCCCCACCACCTCAAGATAACGGTTAACTTGGGGTTTTATATATAAGAGAAGTTTTTTTATATATATAATACTTGGTTACTCTAAATGAACTCTTTAATCAGTATCATCACCACCACCAGGGAGGTGAAGGAGAGAACACCACAAAAAAACCCCACCACACTAAAACCCTTCAAATTACTGCTCTTTTCATAGGCATATTACCAAATGAAAATAGAAGCTGTGGTGGCAATAGTCCAGATGGCAAACAGTGTGATGATACCTGCAGGGCACCATTTTTATGTTTTTTTCTTCAGTATTGACATGCCCCTGCTATCCTACTCAGGCGGGGAAACACTTGTCTTCACAAACAGAAAAGAACAACCATTCTATGTCCAGCTGAGAATATGAAAACAATACTATGTACAAAAGGAAAGCTTCAGATTAGACATAACTTAATTAGGTTAGCATTAAATTATAACAGCCAAGTTAAATGTTTTCTATGCCTTTACATGACAGCCAAACAAAATAAATGCAAGTATCAGATATTCCTGAACATTAAGTTGTCCATTTACTCTCCACTTCATGTGCAACAAACTATGCACACACACTTTTCTAATACATCATTAAAAAAATTCTTCCCACCGCAACACATTACAGAAGAAAATAATGACCAAGCACAGGAAAACATAATTTTGCAAGCTATTGATGCTAGTTTGACTACTCTGTAGATAAGGCCCATGAATTGGCCCATTTCTTTGGGAACAAATTTATTAGAGGGGTACAGGAAATTTATTTGAGGGGTACAGGAAAGTATCAACACTGAATACATTTATAGTAACAAATTATGTAGCGCACCCCAAAATAAACAGAAATTGAAATCAGGTGTGGTTAAGTAATTTGCTTGTCAGTTTATTCCTCATTGTTTCTATTTGTCCTACCTTTGGCAGATAACAAAGAAATTATTATAGTCTGGTTTTTAACATTTCCTGCATCTTATTTTTGACCCTGCATGTAAAATGCCTTCATCAAAAATACTAAGTATAAGGGATAAAGACAGGAACAGAACTATACCTCACTTCTCCCACATAACCTTCATGTTCAGCAGAATCTGCTTGGCAGACACTTGAGTTTCTCAAGTATTTGAACTGGCTGACTGATGTAGACAGTTGCATGTTAGCTAAGTTCTCTAGTACTGTCCCTGACACACTAGCAAACAAACGTTTGAGAGCTGTGCACCACAGAAATCATCCAGTACAAACCTTGCACAAATGGCGTGTTACATCCTGAATTCACCACAGCTTTCAAGACATAAGATTTTTGCTGCGCTATGAAGCAGCAGTCATGAGCAACCACGCACCTTTGTCCCAGCAGCCCACCAAAGGCGAACTATACTGCCACATGACACAAAGATTACACAGGAAAGTTAGCTTACTAAAGACTTCAATTTGCCTTATTAGAGCCAATTTTCAGTGCATACACATTGTACGAGTGCATTGGTATCCACCTCTAATGTCTACAGCTCAGCAAGAATAAAGGATCAGACACGAGCTTTAGATTTGGTTACTGATTAGCCAAACACTTACTTTCACCGTCAGAAACACAATCCTGTTCTTTTGCAGCATCCTTTATCAGTGAAAACAAAGCCCTGTTCCTTTTAACAGACTGCACACACGTAGCTGGTCTGCAGCCTCTTCTTCTGCAGACTTCTGTAAAGGGTACGTATGAATTTCAGGAAAGAAAACAGTAAAGAACCTACAGGTTTGGGAAATGGAAATAGCAGAAGCACTCCTCCTGCAGTGCTAAAAATCCCATTTCAGGGGAATCAGCGGTTTCCCAAAAACCAACCACGAGACCATGACTGAAAGCCAGCACTTGAATTTCACACAGAGATAAAGAAGTTTCCTGTCAACACCGGCAAGGGCGGGAGGCCCAGAAAAAGATTCCCGATTAATTTACTGTTCGCTCCGGATCATTTTCCTCAGCACCGTCGACTTCCTTACCAAAACCTTGCCCTGCGGCGACGCCGGGAGGGAGACCCCTGGCCCCGGCGAGCAGCCACGGCGGCGGCTCCGCGCCCGCCGCATCCCACCGCAC
>JAOXJK010000023.1:39807234-39827458 GCA_025774025.1 Xenus cinereus | reverse complement strand
CGAGCCCGCTCTCTCCTGACACAGCAGCCCGGCCGCGAGGGGGAGCGCCTCCTCCCGCCCCACCAGCGATGGAGGGCGGGCGGCGGTAACCGAAATGGGAGCAGGGCTGCTCGTGGGAAGGAACTCCCGGGACGAAGCCGTGGGGGCCGCGGCGGTCGCCTGAGGGAGGGCGCGGAGGCGACGGTTGGGGCGGGTGTACGTGACGGTTGGGGACAGGTGGGGCGGTTGGGGGACAGGGCGCGGGACCCCAGGGGACTGCGCGCAAGGAGAGGGAGGGCAGCCGGGAGGAGGCACCCAACCGGCCAGGGAGGGGACGTGAGGCGACCGCAGCCCCGTCACCCACCGAAGAGGCTGTTGCTGAAGCCGTCCCAGACGCAGCCGGCGGCGTCCCACACCCAGCGGCTCCTCAGACAGGACATGAAGGTGAGGCTCACGCCGAAGACGGACACCAGCAGGTCGCTGAGGCTGATGTTGACGAGGAAGAGGTTGGTGGGCGTGCGGAGCCGCTTGAACTTGTAGTAGAGCACCAGCACCAGCAAGTTGTTGCACAAGCCCAGCATGCCGATGGTGGCCACCAGCAGGGCCAGCAGCTCGTAGGTGCCGGCGCTGAAGAGGGGCCGCTCGCCCGGCACCTCCTGCTCCGCCGCCGCGGGGGCCGGGCGGCTGGTCGTGCCCGTGCTGTTCCCCGAGTGCATGGCTCACGGCTCGCCGCTCACTGCCTGCCCGGAGCCGGGCTGAGTCTCTCCGCCCGCTCCTAGCCCCATGGCAGACCGCTAGTGAGGGCAGGAGGAGGAGCCCCCTCAGCCTTCCCGCCCACAGAGGGCACGCCCTCGGGCGGCTTCGCCCCCGCTGCCCCGGGGCGGGCCGGGCCGGGCCTTGCCCTGCCGGCGGTCGGACCCTCGCTCCTGGCGGCGTGAACCCTGCGAGCGCTTCATTACCGCTACACACGGCACGTGTGGCTGCCGTATAGCGCCTTCCCAACAAATACCTCGCCTCGCCCTGTCACCTGGTGCCGTGCGCAGCCTGGTGGCGGTTGGGGTGCGGCTGCCGCCGCCGCCGCCTTAAAACCCTCTGTGCGTTGTGGCGCCGTAGGGCTGCCCTCAGCACCGGGACCCTCTGGGGAGCCGCCTTTGGCCAGAACTCCTCTGAGCCCGGCTCCGGGAAGAGGTACAAACGGCCAAACCGTTCTTCTCCAAATATCTTGCCAAGGAAAACTCCAGTTAACGGCGGTAGTGCCTTCTAAGGTGCTTCACCACGGTGCTCAGAGGTGGCTCTGGTAGCTGCATCCTCACAAGGCATCGTGGCCCAGGCAAACTTCTGGTGCAAGCAAACAGTTTTTTGTCAGCCACAGAGCAAGTAAGATACCAAAGTTCTCACTATGAAGTCACCTATTTTTGTACTTTTGTCTGTAGTGTGTTGTGTAAAAATGGTTCAGGAATGCCCAAGGTGCCTGTGTACAGCTCTAGCTGGTTTTAGTCGGGGTGTTATACTGACTACCAGCTGTGCTGGGGCGGTTGTACTGTCACCAAACCAACCTGTCCCTGAATATATGACAGTGGTTTTTGCTCAGCAAGGCTTTAGACCTAAAACACCTTGCCAGACCATGCATCAGCCTTTCTCACAGGAAGAACGTTAGCTTGTTTGCTTTACTAGCTGGCCCACATATGTGCTGGTGTGTGACAGCCTTCACAAGGGCTCAAATAAAACTTTCAGTTTAGATCTATTCTCAGTTTAGATGGAAAAAAAAATAAATACATCAGCTGTGGAAGCAACAGAATTTTCATGGAGATGTGTTTTGGCAAACAATACCTGGTATTTTTCCCTCTCATACACATAGTGGTATTAAAAGGGCTAGACTGAGAGTGTCATTCCTTGTGGACTGAGACTGAAAACATGGGTAGTTGAGGTTGATGTCTTTCAAAATACATATCTATATACAACTTATGGGTTTGTCATGACAATTTTATTTGACAAACTACTGCTGTAACACAAGGGTTAGGAACAGAGAATATCATGGGTCAGACAAATAAAACACTGATTAAACTCTTCTTATCAATGGTAACTTTACTTGCAATATATGCTTTCAGATCCATCAAATATGACCTAATCAATAACCAAAACCAACTTTAAAAAGCTAGTTCAGTCTGTTTCTTCATCACTGGCCACCTGTTTGGTTTTTTTCTCATTACAAAGGCAGCAGGAGCAGTTTCCTTTCTCAAATCAATTATATTTTTACCCCTAAAAAATGCATTAATAGAGCACATAACCTTTCAAAATTCCCCGTAATAGACCACTAGTAAGTACTTCAGCATGGGCTTTAAGGAAGGCATAATTTTTTATTTTTCCTTGTCTGTAAAGGAGATTAACCTGTGTATGACAGAGCGTGTGCAAAAATATTGTGTCAATACACAGTCATGGGTTGGTTTAGGACCAGTTGCTGTGTGGTGAAAGTCTAACAGTAAGATATGACTGGTCCAAATTAATGGTACACCTCACTGAGAAGATGACATCTCTATTTTCTGCCTTTAAAGGAAAATCTTAAATTGTGTACCTTTTTTATCCTTGCAAAATGAAAGGAGTGAAAAGCTGGTACGGAGGAACAGGGGAGAAATGTAATTTAGTGAGTAGTACATGTTAGACAACATACTGTCCATTGGCAGATTCCATTATGTACTCAGGATTTCTAAGTGTTTTTCACTACAGCACTTGTCAAAAATACTCCCTCTAGATGTTTTCTGGATTTCTAGAAAATAAGAGAAAGAGAAGCCATAAATTACATTTTACAAAGATCATATCTCAGAATTCCTGGTTTGGGATTTTTCATAGCAAAATTTAACAGATACATGAATACGCAGTCTCTTCAATGCTTGATGTGACGGTGGTCACGTTATTAATATCATCAAACTGCTAACATTATTCAAGTGATCTTGAATACTTCATGAGCAGAGTTCCACTTCTCTTCCATGCAGTGTCACTATTCGTATGAGGCACAACAAAAAGAAATGCTGTTGTTCTATCACCAGGTGAAAGGCAAAGCTGGAAACAGAACCCTGAGTCCAGCACCTGTTTTACCTAACACAGTCAAGAGCCAGTGCAGCTATGGTTTTGATAATTCATTGGTTAATCCTCTTCTAAGTTTTTATGCAACTAAAAACCTGAAACATTTAAGAAACCCAGACATCTGCTTTGTAGTGCTTCATGTTCGCACTATTTTATATTTGGACCAGACCCTCTCATCAAACATGCATGCATATTAGTGGGAATGCATCAAAAAGGATTTTACTTGTATTTTTACTTGCATTTATGGAAGTGTATGTATGTGGCTTACTGGAAGTATATCTCAACTCAAAGTACTAAATATATATGTAGCTGAGCTCATGGGATCAAAACAGTAGAACAAGAAGTTGGAATACAAGGTCCCCAGTCCTGTGCTATAAAAACAGTTCTTGAAACTCCCAAGGACTTCTGATCACTGTTATACAATCATAGAATGGTTTGGTCTGGAAGAGACCTTAAAGACCATCAAGTTCCAACCCCCCTGCCATGGGCAGGGACACCTCCCACTAGACCAGGTTGCTCAAAGCCCCATCTAGCCTGGCCTTCAACACTTCCAGGGATGGGGCATCCACAACCTCCCTGGGCAACCTGTTCCCGTGTTTCACCACCCTGACAGTAAAGAATTTCTTCCTAATATCTAATCTAATTTTCCCCTCTTTTAATGTGGTGTCTGTTATGCACAATTTACATGGGATAGAAGAATGCACTGGCTGTAAATTTTCAGGTGGCCAACATGTGCGTATGTGTAGATATATACTCACATATGTATAAAGAAAACCTTAAAAGCCAGCTATGGAAATAATAATTCACAACTGGAAAGTCTGCAGATGTCTGGGAGTGTCTTCAAAAGTTCCCTGCCTTTGCTGTATTTAGTAATTTGAAATGTTTCAGGACATAAGAGCATTGAGTGTCACTCACATGTTAGAGCTGAGGAATCTGAAGTGGAGTAAATAAAGCGCCAAAGTCTCAGCTACTCTCTAACCTTGTTTAGAAATACAAACTACAAACAATGAATGACTCCCAGCTCTAACTATACCATCAAAAATGTCAGGGCTTTTGCAGTGACAATATTGTGGGATGGATGAAGAGTGTTTTAAGGCATTTAAGGGACCCATTTCATTTCCCATTCATTCACCTTCATGTTGTTTTCACTCATTTTCTCTCTTCTTTCTCCTTTATCTTCTTCTAGCATGCTGTTCAAGTCACAGGCTCTTTCCCATCTTTCCTGACAAGCAGAGAGAGAATAGAAAAGAAGAGAGAAGCTCTGTCCATACTCAATACATTTGTTTGAGGAATTAGATGATGCTGTGTTTTTCCTGCCTGTTTTTGAAACCCAAAAAAAAACCCCAAAACACCCTCTGGCTTCAGCTTTTTAATTTGAATTTTTACATCCTTCTCCTGGCATTTGTTTTTTTTACATGCTGTCTTTGCTATTCTTTAGCCTTAAAGGTAGATGAAAGCGGAGTGATTATTCACTATATCTACATATAGCTCCAGTGTGTATCTATAGAGGAAGGGAGAGTTTACAGACAGAAGAAACCTTTAATCTTTTCCCAGCCACTTGGCATGAAAACAAGGCTTTTTTTAATATAGATCTACATCTGTTGATAATGCAATATATGCATTTAATAATAAATGCATACATCTAATGGCAAAAGTTCAAAATTAGGGCTTGATCTTGCAGATTTTGTAATCCTAACTATATAATCTAGTCCATATTGGGATTTGAACTTTAAGTCATAAAGCAGGCTAAGTAGAAAAGTTTCAAGAATCTGAGAATATCCTGGACTTAGAAAATTGTTTGGCTCAAACACGGTTCACTGAAGCAAGCACAAGTGTTTGTAGCAGGGAGAGGACCCACACGGGCAACCCTGGGAGGTGATGAGATGCTGTCAGAACATCTGTGCTACAGTTGGGAGTTGACTGCAGCATGTACCATAACCCGTGAACTCTAGTATACCTGGCATGTATACAAATAGCTGTACTAGCTGCAGGTGTGATTCATCTCACCTAAATAATGTATTTAAAAGTTAAGCACCTAAGACCAGTATGATGAATCACACTGAAAGTGTTTACTATTATTGACTGGTGTATAAGGTGACTTGAATGATTAACTTTTAGATGCCTCAGGTGAGATAAACTTCATCTTGGCTATACAAACCTGTGTGGGACTGTGATACCTGCTCAGGTGGCAGATGCATATTCGTGCTTCTGTGGCACTTGTTTCTTGCTAAATAGATTAAAACAAGTGGTGATACATACATTTATCTGCTGACATCGTGCCTCCCTTGGATGTATAGACAAAGCTCTTGGGGCAGCTTGAACCCTGAATACTAACATTGTAAAACTTGTGTAAGATCAGTAACACTAAGTTTTTGCAACAATAACCCTGTGAAATTCAGTTATGATATAACGTGTTTATTTTAAAGGAATAACCTTCCATAGGAGTTAATCCCTGTGCTGCAGCTTCTTGTTCATGTGGCAAACAGGAAGTGAAAGTTATTACAAACTCACTGGCCCATTGTCATTTTCCAGAGTCTAACATACAAATCAGTAAATAGTGCATGGGAAATATGATTTTTAACATTATCACTTCATCATTTCAGATGTTAGTGACAGAGAAAAGCAAATGCCTTTTATGGCAAAGACTGTGATATTGCTTCTGGGACAATAATAGGAAGAACAAAGACCACAGAGAAGAGAGTGAGCTCATGTAAATGTGAGGTCAATAGCACCCCTTCAACACTGTTTCATGGGAGAACTTCAATTTTTGCATTGCTAAAATTAATGAAGACTTGGCTTGCCCAATCCCATACCAGTCAGAGAAGAGTTTAGCCACTCTGAACTTTAACAGCTTTATCCTGATTCACCTGCAAACACAGCCAGGCTTAAGGGCAAGTTTAAAAGGATGAAAAAGCAAGGGACAGGTATCTTAGTTCGTTAAAAGAAGGTAGCTTCAGGGACTGCTTTTTTTTTTTTTTTTTTAATGCTGGTCTTGATCTGAACCAAAAGCAGAGTCAGAACCAGTCTGTTATTTGCCAGAGCCTCTTTAAGGACATTTTAAAACTATGGTTTTTTTGAGCTCTTCTGAACCATCATTTTACTGGGGGCAATTTGTCTTTGCATGAGACTACCCAAAGGGGTGACTAGCAACCCAGTAAAGGCAGGTTTGTCTGTCTTCTGCAGTAGCTTTGAGTTGTTATGAGCTGTCAAAGGACATGGTCAGAATTTTAAAACCAGCATCGAATTTCATAGTCTTATGACAGTTTTTGAGATAAAGATTGAAAAGAATTGTTTTTTCGAAGGAGCTGCCAGCCCTGCAATGAGCTTGCTGTAGCTGTTATTTGCAGCTCTACAGAGTATCGTTAACTTTTTACTGGTCTGAGAATTTCCAATAATTGAGACTGATATGATTACATAGTAAGAAGAGGAGAGTTGGGTGGTTTGACTTCTAAATAGCCATTAACTCTACCATATTCCATATCCAATACTTTCCACAGTATCAGTCAAGGAGACAGGAAAGAAAATGCTTTTTATTCAGTTAATGCTACTGTAGACTTACTAATGCAAGTAACTTCCTGTTACTCATCAATTTAATATTGAATTTCCCTTTTAGACTTCTCTTATCTTCTAATGCAGTGCCTATCTTCTCACTTCTGTTTGTCAGTCCATTCTGTGATCACATCTTTTTTTAACATTGTACAAATTTTTTTTGAGTTCAAACACAGAAGACAAAAGAATTAGCCAGTACTGAAAGCAATGGTTCCTTGTTCGGGGTTTCTGTGTATTTTCATTATGACATGAAGTTTTTTCATGGGTGATTGCAAGAGAACAAAACATAGCTTTCTGTTCTTAACCTTTCCATTCCAAGGATGGATATAAATGTATTTTATAAACCTTAAACCACTATTATTAACTGGGAAATGAGAATATAGCCTCATGTCATACAAGCTTAGATGGCAGAGAATGGAAAAATCAATCATAGAATCATAGACTCATAGAATACCAGGTTGGAAGGGACCACCAGGATCATCTGGTCCAAACTTTCTTGGCAAAAGCACGGTCTAGACAAGACGGCCCAACACCCTGCCCAGAGGAATTTTAAAAGAGTCCAACAATGGAGAATCCACCACTTCCCTGGGGAGATTATTCCGATGGTTGATCTTGTTGTCCAATCGGAATCTCCCCCAGAGGAGCTTGTACCCGCTTGTACCCACTACCCCTCGTCTTTTCTACACGACTCTTTTGTAGAAAGGGAGTATCCACCTTCTTTGTAGCCACTCTTTAAATACTGGAACATTGTGATAAGGTCTTCCCTAAGCCTTCTTTTCTCAAGGCTGAACAAACCCAGTTCTCACAGCCTTTCCTCATATGATAGGCTTCCCAGTCCTTTGATCATCTTTGTGACCCTTTGGACCTTCTTCAGCCTGTCCACCTCTTTTTTGTATAATGGAGACCCAAACAGGCAACACCATCTAACAAGGATTCAGCTGGAAGCAATATGGCAAATACACCATAACCCTGACCAAGATACAGTGTCTGACCAACAACTAAGTACCACCTTGACACACAAAGGAAACATTTTCTTAGAGAATTACTGTAAAAAATGCACCCTCAAGCTATCCCTCCCTTTTCCAGGAATCAGTGCTGTGTTTCTCTGCCAAAGTCTCTTCTTTATTAGAATAAAGACATACTCATTGCTGTTAAGCAAGAGTACTCAGAAACATTTGTGCTCTTCCCTGTGGAACTGACAGAACTTCAAGTAATTGTATTACCCATCTTAGAAAGTTAGGTTGCATATCTTGAAACACCACTTTTCCTGAAGAACTAGCTATTTCAGGCACACACAGGCATTATTTTTATTAACTTTGTTCTATACAAAGAATATGTTTCAAAACTGTTGTTAAGCTGATTTTCCCAAGTCTGTCTGAAAACTATGATCTTTATCTGTTTTTCTGAAGTGATTTTTATATTCTTGAAGCATTCCTGGTTGATGTCAATCCTTTAGATAGCCACAAAAAATACAAAACTTAATTTCTCCTTTCCTTTCAACTACAGAATCTCTATGGAGCAGAGATTCCTTGCACAGCAATTTAAGATAGCCTTGAGCAAGGAATCTGTCATCAGCCTTAAGTCAAGTAATAGAAATGCTGATCTGGAGATCAATAGCTAAAGAACAATACAAAGAAATTGATCGATATGTCTAGTAAAAAGTGAGTTTAACAAATAGATTGAAATTCATTATTTTACTATTATTTGACTATAATTTGCTTATTATGGTATAGCACAGTAACATGGTGTCAGAATTCTTTAAAGATACTGAAAAGCTGAAAAATGTGAAAAAGAGTCACAAGTGTTACTTTGAGGCCTAAAGGAAAGTGTTGCAATAGGAGGCAGAGGATTCAATACACTTTAATTAACCAGAGAAAAAAACCGAGAAGTAATTCAGGTTCAAATGTCCCTAGTAGGAGAATATATAACTATCACTCTAAATCAATGAAGACATTCCAGCAACTGGTGAATGGAAGCTGAAGCTACACAAACTCAAATAGGAGGCTTAAATTTTAACAATGTGAGCAATTAACCTTTGGAACAAACATGATAGATTCTCCATCTCTTGGTGTCTGCAGATTAAAACTGGATACCTTTCCGCAAGTTAATGCCTTAGAACAAAGTTGTTTTGCTCATTATAGTGATAAATGGCTGCTATTTAATGATCTGTAACATAGAGGAGGTGAAAGTAGAAGATCTCAAGGTTTCTTCTGGATTTAAACCTTATGAGTTCATGATGCCTCTGTTAAATCTGGGAGCAAGGACACTAATTAGAATCAAAGAAGATGGTTTTGCCTGCCTGTTCTTGTCAGATTTTCTCATCAAAAACTTAATCATCTGCTTAATAAAGCAGTAATGTCTACACTGGTATAAAAACAAAAATAATCTAAGATTATGTAAATTATCTTGGTGAGGTAAATAAAAAGAGGGACAACAACTTTTCTTGTGATTTCTTCACGAGCTCCTTTTTTTTTAGTGGCAGAAAATAGCAGCTCTACCCATTATCACTGATGTGCTTCTCTGAAGTACTTTAGAATTTTGTTGATCACAGAAATATGTGATTGTGTTAATGAATGTGAATTAATTACTTCACTAACTGGAAGATCAGTGAATAAATGTAAATGCATGTTTGCTTAAGCACAGCTAATACCATGAATGGTTTTGTTCACCTTTAATGACTATTCAGGTATATTTATTATGCAAATAATACTCATATAAATATGCAACAGACTCAGGCATAGTGTGATAAAAGGGAAGGTGCCAGAATTTAATGTCAGCATAGTTTAGTGATAGAAAAGAAATCGCAGATATCGCACATGTAAAATGTGGACATTAACTTATAAGGATTAGTAATACTTTAAAGGAATTAATTCGGGTTTGGATGTTGTTCCTGTTTCACAGGCAGATTTTAGCAACCTGATAAGGTTACCAAGAAAGAAGAAATGGCAGAGCCAAGCCAAGAACGCAGTTCTACTCACTTCACAGTAGAATGCACTGCCTCACATGGCAGTGAAAAATGGTAAGCCTTTATGATTTGCAAAATGCCGTCAAGCATAAGGAGTCAGATTCAGTAGGGGGTTGTAGGAAATAAAAGTTGATAATCTGAGGTGCAATGTAGGATCCAGAATGCTAAGCAAAATAACTATCTTCCATGTGCAGAGAAACCGTGATCATAACATGATCCAAAGTAATTAACATATTAATTACCTATACCTGTAGCCTTTTTTTTTTTAAACTGTGACTGTTTAGTAAACAGAAGACTACTAATGATCACAGGTGCAAATCACAAAACTCCTTTTTCAAGCACCTGTTTTTTCAGGAAAAGGCTTCCTTCTTAAAATTCACTGCATTGAACCATTCTCTGAAGACAGATCTTTACAATATTCCTTTCCAAAGAATGAATGAAGCTTGATACTTTAGAATATTCCAACAAGAATTGGTACTTGGCTTTCTTCAGTAGTCACTGTGTTACTCATTCAGGAGACAGTTTTGAATATAATTCTCTTTCAGCTAGAGGAAAAATAAATTCACTTTTCCAGCACTTCAGTGTTGGAAAACCCTAGGGTTCCAGTATTCAGTAAAGAATTTATGATGTGGCAGGATAGAATGACAACACAGACAACAAGACAACGCTTTCCAAAGAAAGTGGTTGCTGCAATTTTGCTTTCTTTTCAGAAATCCAGACCCATCCTTCTTTTGTTTAGTTATGCCCCGAGAACGAAAACCAGAAGGGTCCTTGGGGTACCTTGGTACTTAGGTGCAAGTTAAATGCAGACCCTGTTCAAAACAGTAACTATTTAAGGCACTTAGCTGAGATTGGGTAGGCACATATTAAGAGCCAACACTTAATCTCTGGGCTCATTAGTTGTATGTTAGGAGAAAGAAACAGTAACTTGACTGGAAGGTAAGACAAGTAAGAGGTGTTTGAATGGCTGTAAGAGCTTAAGGGAGAGACAATTGGACAGCTGAAAATAACAAAATCTCCACTACTGCATCATTAGATTTCTTGCAATCGCAATCATAATGATTTATGCAGGCTAATTAGCTTTCTAGGTTGGAAGTTCTAGTTCAATGAGTAGGGATTTTGAATACAATAAAGCAGACGAGGCATATATTCAAGAAATGAGATTTACTAAGGAAGCAAACATTCAATGTTACTCCCAAGAACTAACTGTCAAAAAGGGCTTTTCTAGTTCTTTTCAGATTTAATCGGATGTCTTTGGCCTCTTTGTACTATGTGAATAATGATTCATGATTTAACATCCCTGGTAAAGTGCTCTCATTGCTACTGTAAAACCAGGCATCCCTGCCTAGATTGAGATCCCTGGCCAAGCCTTGAAGCAGTAGCACATCATAGAACATCATCAGGCTGGTCTCAGTTCTCCTGTCACAGAGGAAATATAAACAGAGAACTGTCTCTGTCATTCTTCACCAGGTGATGTGTGGACCCAAGGGAATCCACAGTTGCAGCTGTTCCTAACTGTGTGAGTTAGTGTGCAGCCTCTGCATACTCCTACTCAGTCTGAAAGATATGATAAACTTGGAATGGCTAGTCTCAAATGTATAGTCTTACTGAAGTACGTGATCTCATATTGCTAAAGCAATGCCAGCTATAGCAGAATTGAGCCCTGATGAAATCCTTGTCTGGCTCTGGAAGAGAGAAAATTCATGCCTGTTCAACCACCAGTTGAACGAGTTACCATGACATATTCTCACATGCCAGGTTACTTGTGATCCTAGTTCATGATCTAGGGCCACTCAGTGAGTAGGATTCTGTGATTTAATGGGGGGTTGTGACATCAAAAGTTCACTAGTATGTTTGCCAGCTGGAGATGCTAAGCCAAGTGTCACCTCTTTTTTATTAAGTAATGCTTGGTATACCTGTCATCCAGCTGCATCTCATATGAACTAATGTGGAGATTAAGATTTAAGGGGCAAAACAAGGCTTGGACCAGGCTGTAAGAAGAGATCTCCCTATTACCTTGTCCTCTTTTAATGCAGGATGTCTGAAAAGAGGGATTGTGATAAAGAGAGTTGCTCTGCTCCTGAAGTGTCAGATTTCAAGAATACTTTGAAGCAGTTCCAGGAACTAGTTGAAAAAACGGTAGCCCAGAAGACAAAGAAAAGATTAGGCTTGTCTATTGAAGATGAGGGTAAGAGATACTCTTTCTGATGGAAAAGTGTAATTTTCAAATGGAGAGGAGGTGTCATAAAGTCAAGACTATATGAAAGACTTCAAATAATGTCCAAACTCTGACTTGATTTTTACAGGAAATAGGCAGATTGTGCTGTGAGAGTGGTTTTCTCCTCTTGTTAAAACTTCTGGTCAAATCATAATACTATGGTAATTGTTCACAAAATATAATTGGTGGAGTTGCCACATATACAAGTTAGCACAATGTGATGTTTCTAGTGATCTGTAAAAGCACAAAACCAGTTCCTTAATTGTACATAACTAGGGTGAAATTTTGCTTTTTTCAATGCAAGTGGCTATTGTTGCATGAAAGGATAAACTTTATGCCAGGACACCATTCTGGTTAGGATAAACAAACCAAAATTGTGATATGAGAGTAAGGGAAAGAAGAGAATTTTTCACTTATTCTTTATCTGTCTGTTTCCAGTCATGTATTTCAAATCTGGCGGTTTTGAAAAAACTGAACACAAAGGCTGAACTCTTTTTTTTTCTCAAAAAAATGCTTTAGTGAATACAGTGCGAGGAACTGGAACTTGCATGCTACTCATTGGAGGAGAAATAAAACAGAAGGGAGGGGGATAAGGAAGGAAACTTTACCTTGCTAGTTCTTAACTCTGTGGATATTGTTCCTCCCATACAGATGAGATAGACTATGATAAGTTCTATAAAACCACAAAGACAATTTTTGGTCCAGAAATCAAGGATCATAACATTAAGGCATTTTTCAGGAAGATTAGCAGCAACCCTGATGCAAGGACAGAATGGTGTGAGGTAAGGATTTATAAAACTTTATTAAATGTAAACAACTAATTGGAATCTTAAAAGATGAGTGGTACACTGTTGATTATGTGCTGTTAATGAGATTGTTGTTCATGAGCTCCATGGTATAACAGGGCACTTTCACACTGTTGTTTATCCTGGCCACCATTCATTTCCTCAAAAAAAAAAAAAATATTTGGGAAACAGATATGCCTTTGAAGCTAGAAAATTAGATAAAATGTATTTTTTTGGTTGATCTAGACAAAAAATAAATTGAAGAACTGGTTTAGAGTACCTCACTTGTTGTTATGTTATCCTATTCAAGAAGTGATGTTCAATTTCAACAAGTTGAGAAAGAAAGAGGCTCCATCTTTAGTTTGATAGTAAACAATTTAGAAACTTGAGTGTGTCCATTTGTTGGTTAAATGGAAGTTTCCAGAGAAGACATTTCAAGATAGGAGGCTAAAATTTGTCTTTGGAATTTCTCTGGTATGTGTCTTGAGAGATGAGGGAGATTTTATTATCGTAAAATTTATCTCTTTCTTGGTTGTGTTATTCTGTGCCCTGTGCTATTATAATTTTAGTTTAAGTTAGAAGAATCCTATGCTCCTAGTGCCAAAACCTGGAATGTGACACTCGAGCATCAGAAAATCAGTATTCAGTCTAAGTGGAAATTGTAAATAAGAAAATAATCCCCAGGAGGCATCCCTAACCTATTTCACTAGAGTGAGGACTAGTTCTTTCAGGCCATCGTGTCAATGAAAGATTAAGTATGTCAGCCCTTTGCTGCCTTTCCCCACTTTTTCATGTGGGTAAGCAGGTGGGAATTTTGCAAGTGACAGTGTTGTCTCAACAAGCATTTTGCGAAGAGATTCCCTGTACTGGATTTTCTGCTGAATATCTCTGGCTAATTTCAGACTTGTAATTATATCATGCAGTTAAATATATATATTCATGGCAGTTAAATATATAGGACAAATCTTTGTGTACAGATCTGATTCCACTCAAGAAAGCACTGTGTTGTAATGAAATACTAGGGTGACTGATGACAGCCTATTAAAATGCCCTGAGTATAAACTTTCTTGAAAAAAGAGGAGTTTGGTAATCAATGAATCTTCAGCATCTCACAGCATGCATTTCATGTAGAAGATGAATATCAGTGAGACTATTTTGACTGCTCCAGGTAGTGAAATACAAATCTTTGTTGTTTCTCTGTTCAGAAGAATCCTGTTTAAAGTGTTAATGTGGGGGGGGGGTTGTATTTTCTCTTGTGGGGAGAAATATGTAACAAAAAGTAACAGGAAATTAATCCATGATGGAAGTGGTAATTCAGTTATGTAATAGTTAAAGATCAGATTATTTGATTTAGCCTCACATTTAGCCTGACATTTATTTCTTTACCTTGACATAGCCTTAAT
Source organism: Xenus cinereus (assembly GCA_025774025.1). Classification (NCBI taxonomy): domain Eukaryota; kingdom Metazoa; phylum Chordata; class Aves; order Charadriiformes; family Scolopacidae; genus Xenus; species Xenus cinereus. The sequence goes on along the minus strand of JAOXJK010000023.1, from coordinate 39,813,478 downwards.
CAGCACAGTTTGGAATATAATACTGCATTGAAAAGCTGCAGTGAGTTTTTCAGTTTTCTGGATTTTTTTTTTCTGTTTATTGGGAAATCTGATGGCGCTGTGTATTTCAAGCTATCTATACATTTTGGAACATGTTATAAATCTAAGATTCTTTCAGAACAAAAGGATAAGATTTGTTCTACAGGTAGTCTGGGTATAGACAGAGAGGTGAAAACTGAAGTAACAAAACTGCTGAATCCTGTAAGATTTAGTTTACACCGAAACAGAATAATCATTGCATTGATCATCCAATTGTTGTTGAAGCCCAATTTACATCAACTGTAACTTCAGTATCAACTTTTGATCTACTTTTTTTGTGGTAACATCCTATTTGTAATGATTGGACCAAAACAGGTAATTCCAGGCTTATTTGAATGATTTCTAATAAAATAAAATGGGATTGGTTTGTATCCTACATATTATGTGGTGGGTTGTTTTTTTTTTTTTAATTTTGTTTCTCTGACAAACTCTACAGTTCCAAAATGGCCCAGGTAATCCTGGAGAGTTACTAATGTCAGGAGTTAAGCCAGTCTTCTTTGTTCTTACTATGCCACACGTTTGTTAGTATAGCTGTGCTACAGCTGTAAAGTCTCCTCATCTCTTTTTCACCTCTTGACATTGAAAGATGTACACATTTACTTACTGATGAGGATTATAAATTCCTCCCACACCTGTATCTCTTCCTCTTTTTTTATTTATTTTTATTTTTAAGTTGACTCTATTTAACACTCGACCGGCCTAGGTCCCACTTGCTTTTCTTATCTTCCTTAGTCTTTTTGTTACTTTTAAGTGAAACTTACATTTTCTTGAAGAAAAAAAAAATCTGCTCCTTTACATGCTTGAAAACTCTCTTGAAATGGTAATTGGCCTTTTAAGACTGGGAAGTATTCTGAGTGTTCTAGTTGAGACCAGCTGTTATTTGAGAGACATGGTGAAAGAGACAGATGTGCCGCTGTCCTGGTTTGACAAGACAGCTTCCCTTACTTGATACATTCATTCTCATAATGTTCATTAACGTACTAGTTAGACAAATCAGGTTTATAAACTGCAACTTGGACATATCATTAATTAGTCCCTGTGAACAATGTAAGTAGCCTTGATCTTGGTTAAGTTTCCTTTTCATCTCTTAATTTTTCAAATGTATCATTGGTAGCAGTTGCTATCTTTAATATCCTAAAGAGCCATCATGGTTTCTCCTGTCTGTGCTCCAGTTTTCTAATTTTTTTTTTTTTCTAAAAGGACTGTATTTCATCCCTGTTCTTCTGAGTTCCCCTGCTGCTTTTGGTACTGCTATGCATGCCCTGTCTTGGAAGTCAAGGAAGAGGCATGCATGTCACTTTGTTCCTTTGATATTTCCCTTTATCATATCTCTCTCTCTCCTCCTACCCCCCTTTCCCAGAACTCTATCGCTGACCCTTTGTTCCTCACTTCCTACTCTCACAGATCTATTTTTTTCAAATTTACCTGTCTATATCTGGCCTCTCTGTAACTTGATAAAATCTCCCAAATATATTTCCATGACTTAAAAGATCATGGCCTTGTGTGAGTGTTCCTATTTCTTTATCTTTCTGATGGTTTCTCTTTTTCAAGTACCTCCATGTTTAAGGGTTTTCTAAGTTTCTGGCAGTCTCCACAACAGTATAACCATACTCAAAGGACACCTTTTAATTTAAAAAGCCACTGAAGTAATTAGAAATGTTATATTCATAACAGTTATATTAGGATCTTCAGTTATATTAGGATCTACCCTTAGTCATTTACTGGCTCCAAAATTTAAAAGACCTATCCTGGACAGTCTAGCAGTTGTCATTTATCAATGAGTTGGGAAACTGACCTCTGCATCTCTTTCCCAAGTGTAGTTGGCAGTTTGAAAGCTCTATTTTTTTAGTGGCAAACATCTGAAAGATGTGTACACTGCATTTTACTTCATGTTTTATGCTCTTTGTTAACTTCTGGTAGACATTATGGGGTGGGGCTTGTTGGGATCCCCTGTCTCCATGTTAGATTCAGCAGCAGCCAGTTATGCGGCTGTAAGGGATTTCTAAAATGCTTTTTCTTTGGGCAGTGTTCTGCCTGCTGGGCAGAAACAAAAGATTGGATGTGGCACTGCCTTATTTCTACAGGAAGCATGACAGGACACACCTGGGTATCTCACTGAGAACTTCCACCTCTGTTGGCTTTAGGGCAGCTACTGGCCTAGCCCTGCCACTGCATCCAACATCCTGTCAGGACTCAGGATTGACCTGATACCAGGTCGGTCTTTCATTAAAGAAAAAGTCCTCCCACCAAAATCTTAGTCCCCAGAAAGGTGAAGAGCCTGTTCTCCACTGCCTGGAAAATGGGAACATATGCTTAAGAAAGCAAAATGTCAGTCCTGTCTTCAATAAGGGCGAGAGAAAGGATGAGTGGAAGTATAGGACAACTAGCCTCACCTTGATTCTTGGTGAAGGTGACGAAAGATCTAATTTGGGAAACCATTTCCAAACATATGTAGGACAAGAGGGTGATCAGGAGTAGTCAGCATGGATTTACAAAGGGGCAATCATAGCATTCATGCTTAACCAACCTGATAGGATTCTACAATGAGATGACGACCTTGGTGGGTAAGGGGAGAGCAGTGAATGTTGTTTACCTCAACTTTACTAAGGTTTTTGACATTTTCCCCCATAACATACTTGTACATGTGCTGACAAAGTAAGGGTTAAATAAGTAGGCAATGAGGTGGAAAGAATACTGGCTGAACTCTTAAGTGATGCAAAACCCAGTTGGAGGCAAGTCACTAGTGGTGCATGCCAGGGGTTGATACTGGAGTCAATACTATTTAACATCTTCATTAGTGACCTGGACAACAGGAGAGAGTGCACTCTCAGCAAACAGCAAATTTGCAAACACAAAATTGGGAGGAATGGCTGATATACCAGAGGGTTGTGCTGCTGCCATTCAGAGGGACCTCAATAGACCAGACAAATGGGCTGACAGGAACCTCATGAGGTTCAACAAGGGAAGTGCCAAGTCCTGCACCTGGGGAAGAAAGATCCCATGCACCAGTATATGCTGGTGACACACCAGTTGAGAAGCAGCTCTGCATAAAAGAGCTTTGGTCCTTTGAATATGATCCAGCTATGTGCCCTCTTAGCAAAGGTGGCCAACAGCATCCTGGGCTGGTTGAGGAAAATTTCTGCTAGCAGATCAAGTGTGGTGATCCTTCCTCTCTATTCAGGACTTGAGACCACACCTGGAGTACAGTGTCCAGGTCTGGGCTCCCAGAGCTACTGGAGTGAGTCCAGTGAAGGACTATGAAGATGATTAAGGGTCTGAAGCACGTCTCATATGAGGAAGGTATGGGAGAGCTGAGGCTGTTTAGTCTGGACAAGAGAGGACTCTTAACAACGTGTGTAATACGTGATGGGGGAGGCACAAAGAAAAGAGAGGCAGACTGTTCTCTGTAGTGCCCACTGACAGGTCAAGAGGCAATGAGCATAAACTGGAACCCGTGAAATTCCATTTGAACACATGAGTGTGAGCAACCACTGGAACAGGTTGCCCAAAGAGTTTGTGGAGTCTCCATCCTTAGAGGTATTCAAAACCCAACTGGACACAGACCTGGGCAACTTGCTGTAGCTGACTCTGCTTGGACAGGGGGCTGGACTAAATGATCTCAAGAGGTCATTATCAACCTCATGACTTTGTGATTCAGTAACACCGTCTCTATTCATATCATAGGTGGAAAGCTGCTATAAGAATATTAACTGATGATAGTGGAAAGAGTACATCTTTGATTCTTTGGGGAAACACTCCATTATAATGTTCTAGCCACCCCAGTTCTTTCAGAACCCTTTTATTTAATACTGAACAATTGGGGGATTCAAATGTAATGTAAAACAATGATAACCAATTGTGAAAATGCTAGAAAAAGGAAAACAGTCCCTATGTATGAATTACTAGTATTACCCCTTTTTTGATTCATGCTGGATATTGTGAAGATTATGTTATGACTGTGTAGAAGAAGCATACACCTGGAATTTAGGATACTAAATCCTGTATCCTGTTTGGATATAGGATGGAAAGGCAAAGTAATATTATAAGAAACTAGAAAAAGGAATGTAACAGGCTACAATAGACAGATGATGTCTTGACTGATGATGTATGATAGATAATAATTGTGTGCATGGTAAGAAGAGAGCTGTGAAGTGAAAGATGAAGAGTAACATTGTGTAAGATTTATTTTTTTTTTGAACGGAGTACATCTGAATCTCTCAAAGAAAAAAGATGGGAGTTCTGTTGTATAACATGAAAAATGTTGAACTAGAAAAAAGTGCAAAGTTTTGCCTTGCATCCAAAGGGGCATTGCTTTTAGAAAAAAAGTGACTATATATAATGTCCATAATATAAAATGGGAGATTTAAAAATATCTGTACAGCTGAATGGGGCTGACCTCATTTCCTAAGGAAGTTACTAACCTACTCTTGGGTACAGAGCTTGAAGTTTAGAGAGCATTTCAGCTGAAGCATTGTCACACCCTGGAACAAAAATGAGCTGCTCACCTGAATATCCTAGGTGGGGATCTCTGTCATGATCAGTACATGGAACATTGCCACGCTTAGGGACGTGGCTGAAAAAGAATTTTTAAAAATTAACTTTATATTCAATTTTTTTCAGGCAAATGGGAATCTACGTATCTTTATGAAAAAGCTCATTTCCTGTGTAGGCTAAACCACTATGCTAATTTGAATCTCTCAATTTAAAAGTACAGAGAAGTCTGGTTTGTCTGTCTTTTACTGTTTTTTCTTCTAGCTGAGGAAGCACAAGTAGGTAAAACTGGAAAAAGGAAATTGAAGATTATTATTTACAAACAATCATTGCAAGGCAAAGCTGTACTAACCACTTTATCAATTACATGGTTTTTATTCCCAGAAGCCCTGTGTATGCTGGCTTCTTTTCAAACACTGAAGAAAGATTGTGCCTGAGTCTAAAGTCATATTGACAGCTAACTGTTAAGGCAAATAACAACAGAAAACCTACTCAAAGAATATTAAATGGTTAAAATGTCAGATAAATATTTGATTTTATACATATAAACATATATTCCATAAGTAGTTTTGTTATAAATTGCTTGTGTTTTGGTTTGTTTAGATTTTTGGCTGTTTTATCGGAGAAAGTGATACCATATCTTCCCAGTTGAAAGAAGAAAACATGGTTTTCCTTATATCTGAAAAACAGCAGATTACTCATGCAGGTGATATACTTCATCTTCTATCCCAAACTAATTTTTTTTTAATGCCATGTGTTGCACATTTTATTGAAAATACAGTAATAAGATCTCATGTCTGTCTTTACTTATTATTAAAGCTTTTTCTTCTTATATGTTCCAGAATAAAGGTTTTTTTAACTAAACTCATTGTGTCTGAACACTCCGCTGCTGCCTTGCCCAGTTCTCTATTTTCCTAAATTATTTTAAAATTATGAATTTTTCTGACTCAGACTACTTATTTATGCAGTTATTCTTTGCCTTTCAGTATTTTTTAAATAGCGTATAAAGAACTAGCACATCCATAGTACATTAATGCTCTTTTAAAATGCAAAATGATTACTTAAATCAAGTATATGATAATCTATGATATAGATATAATTAATTATTGCCTTGGAGTTAGTACTGATATGCATTTCAGGAACAGAAAATGTTATTGATATTATGGTTCTATTTGTTTATATTTTCTGTGTCTGTAAGATGAAGAGTAATATTTTGTCATTGACAGTTGTCAAGAGACAAGATGTGATTAAGAGTATAGTGAAGGTGCCCCATCTGGATTTCACAGTCATATCCTCTCAGAAAGGAGTGCTAACTATTTTTAACAACCAGGTAATTCCAACTCAAACAAACCTTTTTATTATTTCATTAGGCAGTGTATATGGGAAGTGAGTGAACTGTGATCTAGCATGCAAACTTACCCATAAAAAAGCTAGATATCTTTTTTAACTAAAGTTAACTTTTTCTTTAATTACAGTAGGAAATATACATTGTTATTTTCAATTGTAAATGTAATGAACAGTCCAAAGAAGTCAATAGAAAATAGAGATGGCCAATAAAAGACCTTCTTAACAGAAGTTAATTTAATAGAAAATAATCTGCATTTTTTTTAGAAGTTTCCCTGAAACTTCTAAATACTGAAAGTATTTAGAATGGGATAGAAGCATTTATCAGTTG
>JAOXJK010000023.1:39791031-39802911 GCA_025774025.1 Xenus cinereus | reverse complement strand
CACCAGCTTCGTTGCCCTTCTCTGGACCTGCTCCAGCACCTCAATGTCTTTCCTGTGGTAGGGGGCCCAAAACTGGAACACCAAGGGGAAGAAGCTGGAGGACCAGCCTAATGCTGCAGCGGGCAGTATGCGGTGGCAGGGACCTCTTCCTCTCTGACCACTAAGAACTAATCTTAGAATGATTCCTCAGTGGATGTGGAGGTCTTTTTGCTGTGGCAAAAGGGCAATATTTGGCAGCCATGACAGAATTAGGCACCTTTGAAAGACATCTCTGCCATAAAAAATGTGAAAGGAGAATATGTTTCTCAGTACTATGGTGCAATACCATAATTGCTAGAATTGTGATTCCAAACAGATACAATGGCAAAACTCATAGTTTTAGTATCCACAACTAACACTGTTTAGTATCTGTGAGCACCCACTTCTGTTCAGCTCTGCACCAGATCTGCGTGGCCTAGCCTGATCTGCTGCCTCTGTTGCCATGTGCTGCTCTCCCATCCTTTCCCAGCTGAGAAATGGTTATTAAAAGGCTTTCATGTTTGCAGAACATAATATTTTAAGGTATTTTATTCTTAAAATGGAAATTATATATCCTTATTGCAAATCCCAATTAAATAAAATTCTAGATTGTTTTGAGAGATTAAGTTTGTTTTTCCAGGCATTTGAAATGTATGATGCTACTAAATATCTTAACTTGGGGATTCTTTGGAAGTTATGTGTCTAGAATTGTGTTGGGCGTTTTATTTTAAAATATGCTTATTAAAATTGAACCTGTGCATTTTAATAGCTTTTATGTAAACACTTATTAAAAATCAAAGGCAAATATCTTACCTGAGCATAAATCTTCATCACCATTTTCTTATTAAAGATGTGGTGAACTATACTAGTTGAAGACCTCGGCAGCAAATGGTTCTAATGTACAACTATGAAAAATACCTTGTGATTAATTTCTGAATAGCTAAAGAGAGAAAGTTGTCTTTTCCTTGCAGGGCTTACATTTCTCTTTTTCAGATCTACAGAAATAATAGTCCATTCTTTTCTCACTGCAATTATTATGCCATTTTCATCTGTTTCAACATCAGCAGCAGCACTAGCACTAGCTAATCAATCAAGCTACATATTTGTAGGCATCTTTGTGCAAATGAAGTAAGGTTTCTGAATTTAGAGATAAGTTATCAGACTCCAAACTTACCACCCATTGATAAACAATGATATGTGTAGAGGGTGGCTAACAAATTGCAGAATAATCTTTTAGGTTCCTCTACTCTCTACCATTCGTTGTTTTCATTCTTAAGGTGTTCCAGAATAGAGACTTACTCAGCTAGAGCAACAGAGCTCTGGGCCTTGAGGATATTAAGCCAGAAAGGCTGTGAAATGCAGTGGTTATAGGAATAAGATCTAGTGAATCACAGCCCTCAGAACTTTCCCAGCATCATGATGATACAAATAGAACATGAACTATGAGTACAGATTATTCAGAGATGTTATGGAGAACAGGACGCTTCAAGAAAACCTGATTTCATTTCTTGATGAGATTATGTGACTGAGTGAAAAGTGTAGAGGCATAAATACAATACACTTAAAACTCTGTATAGTATTCAACTTAGTATCATATGACTTTCTGTTTTAAAATACGACCACTGAAAAAAACACTAGAGTGCATGTTAAATGGATTAAGAATCATCCAGCTGACAGGTACCAAAATAGTAGTCAGCATAGAACCATCATTGGATGATGATGGGAATACTGGTAGTGAACAAGCTGTTTCTCTTTAATAATGGAAATGAAATTACTTTTAAATATAGCATAGAAAAGCATAAACAAATCCAATGGATGAACCAGGCAAGCTGAAACAGAAACTGTACTGAAAATGAGGGACCGAAGATAGAGCCCATGAGTGACAGGAACAAGGAAATAATGAACAGGCTAATCTGGTGCAGCTGCCTGGTTTGTCTGTGAAGTACAGCAGTGCTAAGAAAAATTCTTTTACTCTCAAGTTGGAACCAGGCAGCATGTTTTGCTTAGAGTCTCTAGCAGACTGTTCTCTTCTATCAGCCACTTCTCAGTCTGTCAAATTAATCTATTAATTTCTGCATTGCTCTCTTGAGGACTTTCATACTGGTAGTTTCTGAGTAGTCTCAAACCACACTAGAAGCCTGTTTTGCTCAAGAACTTTCATTTTGGATCTTAAGGATAGAGCACCATGCTCTGCTGTTTACACAGCCTGTTTATTCCACAGGCTGAAGTCCTTGAGCAAGAACTGTCCTGGAAGGCAGTGTTAGCTAACTTGAACAATCTCTGTCTCTGCTAGGCTCTAAACTTCTCAGTGGACATTCTCTGGTACACACTATGCAGGAGACACGCTATGTCTCTCCAGGCCTTTATATCTGCTGATCTTTGGTGTAATTTAAGTAATTTCACTGGAATTGTTAAAGACAAATTCAGTGCAATTTGTCTTAAGATGAGAGTCTTTCAGTTGTATACATGAAAACACTTCTATTGCTGCCTGTTCCAGGAAACGTCAATTTCTCTGTGCTGGATCTTTCACTGACTGGCAACTAATAAACTGGTGCAATAAGCACATTTTTTCCTACTTTTGATTTTATATTAACAAATATGTCTGTGCCTATAAATGATGCAAAAGAAAAGAAGAGGATAAATCTAGAGTATGTTTTACTAACTCTTGCTTTCTGCTGGCAAATAAAAATTGCATGTCATGTGTTGAAAACTTTTTTTCAGACACTTTTCTAGAATGCCAGTCAGCAAGTAGAAATACGTATCTTCTATAGAGAGGAGAATCTTACAAGAGAAGTTCTGTCTTGGCTGAAGTCTTCAACCAACATTTTCCTCCTGTTGGAGTGTTTATTGTTTTTCTACCTGTGTCTTTCTCCTTTCACTCAAAGTGCATTGCAGTTCAGACATTGTAAGGAAAATTTGAATGTGTATACCAAATGGTTTTATTTGTATGTATAGTAAACATAAGTTGATGTATATAGCCTTTGTATAGATCTTGTAAACATAACTTCATATGAACACGCGTTCATATTTACTTTTCAAACCGGAATGGTTTTAATGCTTCTTAGGTTGTATTTTCTGTAAATTTTTCTCTCCCTTTTAGTGAAATAGTGTCTTAATGATAATCATGTCTCTAAGCCAGGGGATGCTACAATACAATGACCGGGATGCTTCACTGTAAAAGAAAAATCAAGCTCAATTTTATTGTTTAATTTTAAATGTTTACTTAAACAGGCCTTTCCATTGATGAACTAGAGCATAGAGCTGTTCCTCTTTGGAGTAAAAACAGCCAGAGCAGAAGGCACATGTTATTCCTACAGCTGTTTCCCTTTCACTGATAATTCTTTAGGGGAATAACAGTTCTCAGCCCTACAAGAGAAGGATTTTCCCTGAGAACTTGCTGAAATGGGAGTGAAATGGGGCATATTCCATTTCAATCCCACTCTCATTTAGCAAGGTCCACTACATTTCAGGGAAAAAAATCAAACAGCTGTTAATGTTTCAACCAAAAAACAAAACAAAACAACAAAAGCCTCGCCAGTATAGTAGTGAATTTGAGTCCCTAATCTTACACTTTGCAAGAGAAACTATTTACTATTTTAGATTAAGACCTGTATAACTGCAGGTATACTTGAAAGATGGCTTAATATGGGCAGATGTACTGTAAATCTTTGTAAATATTTGATCTACCTATGGGGGACAATTAATATTATTTAATACAAGTTACTTATTTTCAGAAACATTCATTTCAGTAGGGTTTGTGCTATTACAGCTGAAATTTTTACTGCCTTTAACTTCCTTTTGTTTTGAACTAAACTGTATCTGAGAAAAGTTTTAATCTGCTTTACGGTGGATGTTGTAGCCTTCATTTCCTCTGCTCAGAGTGGTTTTTTCAGAGTATCATCACAGTTCAGCTAAAAATATAGATGTATTGTGTCCTCTCATGTGCAACATCTGTGCATCTGAGGTGAGTTACTGATATTAGAGGTTGAGCCTTGCAATTTCATGTATGAGTTATTCCTGGAGTTAGAACTCTCAGTTGTGTTAGCTGGGGCTGGATCTATCAGCCACTAGTGCAGAGTATATGGAATTTATGTGGAGATGGTTTAAAATAATGAAGGAGGTTATACATTTACAGAGAAAATCCTTCTTTATATACCCTTTTTATTTTCATCAGGATACTGCTTGGATCACTGGATGTGAATTCCTACCTCAGCTGAAATGTGTTGTGGCTGTAACTGAAAGGACAGTCATCATCTGGGACTATAAATCAAAAGGGAGTCAGGTATTTTGCTGGATCAGGCAAATATTAAAGAGGAAGCCTGAAAAAGATTAGCCTGTGTTTTCAATATACATTCACATTCTTTTTGTCTAATGGGATGAAGGCATTAACTTTTTTCTTTATAGGAACTCAGTGAAATAGTGGAATTTAAACTAAAGAAGAAATAGCCTTTCCACACCAAATGAGATTATTAGAGTATCTTAAAAACTTGGAACAAAGAGGAAAATTTTGTACTGTGTTGCAAAGAAACCCCCAAATAATTTATTTTCTGTATATATGTAGTGCATATATGTGCACATGTATATCTAATGTGTTTGTATGTGCATACATATATATCTCAGAATCTATTAAGAATTCAGGGACAGATTTTCCAAGGAATTTAATATAGACTCCTTTGAGGTAACTTCCTGATTTAAAGAAAATATTTCTTCATATCGTGCATTTTGTTCAAGGCTTTCCAAGAACAGAACCTTGTTTATGTTGATTGCGTAGGTCCAAGCTGTTAAAGTTTTCTTGAATGCCTTATTACAAAATACAATTTTTGCAAGGATTTCTGATCCATACCTCAGCTTTTTCCTCCCATTCCTGGGATTTTTTTTCAGCAATTCTGAGTTGGCTGAGAAGATGAGAGGAAGCAAAGGAAATATTTTTAGGATAATATCAAATCTTAAGTTTGGGGGTTTTTTTTGTTCCCAATATTTAAAGGCCATTCCCCAAGCTCAGACTGGTCAATGGAAGTCTTACTATCAATCCAATTGGACTCCTGGGAAAGAAGGCTGAAAAATTCATTCATCAGTCATTAGTCTCTAGGTTTCCTTCAGTCATTACATCAATGAGAGTTTAAAACTGTCTTGCAGCTGAATAGGAGCAGTTCTCTTTCAAGACCACAGTTCTGTATCTGTGGTATGTCTCTTTAATGTTTCTGTGCAGTTAATTCCTACAGCATGTGAACAGTTGCCAGTTTATGTTGGCAAGGATGCTTTAATCAAATAACAGATGGAGTCAGGCAGTAGAACCAATAAACAGTATAATGCAGATGACCCAAAATCCCGTTCCCAGGCCTTCCAGTCTAGCAAAATACCCCAGTGGCTTGCAGCTGCATTCATTCCCACCATCTCAATTCCTGAAAATTCAAACACCTGCCCATATAAGTACACTTGGTACTCCCAGGCTGTATAAATAATTAGGACTCTGTTATAATTTCTTCCTGTGTGTTACTGCTGCATTTTGTGGTTTGAATAATTCTTTGATTTGCCTATTTCCCATTTTCTTCTTGACACCATCTTAGTTTTGAACAGAAAACTGTATACATTCTTAGCAAATATACCATCCCACTTAGCATATTGAGATCCTTCCAAAAATTTGTAATTAATATTTCCTCACTGAAATGGGAAAGGCTACCTATGAAATAAAACCTCACTGAAATCCTTAAAGTTTGCATTTAGCTTCACTGGATAATGATTTTCCGTGGGTTTCTAATACCAGAAAACAGCTATCCCAGGGGAGGCTTGAAAAATCAAAGTCAAGAATTGAATGCTGATGTAAGTAGATAAGCATAAGTTCAGTCAACTTAAGGGCTCGTGTGCAACATCTAATAAACTATCTACTGTATTTCACAGAATAATTGCTTTATCATCAAACCAATGGAAAATGCTCTGCTCTGTGTTTGCACGGTGACTATGTCTGATCACTTGGCTAAGGATAATATCCTAATGGGAGATGATAAGGGTTATGTTCACCTGCTTACTCTGACAAGTGATCACTTTGGATTGAAACAATGTAAAGGCAAAAAAGAATCACAACTTCAGGTTTTGGACTCCAAAACTTTTAACTTGTAAGTTGCTTCTGTTAAAATATTATCAGTCTAGCAATTACGTTCCTTTACTTTGGGTTTTCTCTGCCATAAATAGAGATTAGCATTTGTGTATAAATTAACCCCACCTAACAAAGAAAATAATTTTTCAAACTGCAGTAAATATGATTTGCTTGTTGTTGTGTGAAGGAAGTGCCATCATTTTCAGTAGGAGATCTTACAACAGAGGGACTGCAGAGTAAAATTCCAGGGAAGGATTCACCATTGCTGTTGTCCAGTTTGACATAGGCAATCTTTATTGTGCACAATTAGATGGAAGCATAATTGCTACTACAGAAGTGCATGATTCAACTCCAACTTTAGCTCTGCTTGCTTTTGAGCTGGAAGAGTGGTTCAGTATCTGTCCTAGATATTTAAATGTTAGCATTAGTTGTGTATAATCTCACTGACAAAATCCCTATCCACCCATGGGCATATTACAGTAGATGCTAGTATATCCTAATAACATCTCAATTTCTGTCCCTAGTGTTAAACGCAAGCTACATGATGACTGGGCTGTGAAAGTCAAGTATTTTTCTGAACTAAATTGTTTTGGATCCTGCTCCTCAGACAGCATTCATTCATTTGTTTTGGATGACATAAAGCGACTAGGGGACAACTTGTAAGTATGACATCTTCTGAAAAAATAGATCTTTTGCTTTATAACTCTGCATGAGATCAGTGCCTTGCAAGATGCTATCCTATTGTATTGAAGCTGTCTTTTCTATAAGCATTGTTAATAAAAGCAAAAATGCAACTACTTAAATACTTGAACATTTTTGTTTGTTAGCTTTTGATGTAGGAGGGGACTGTCCATATATGTTCATTACTCACAACCCTTAGATATAAGTTACATTGGTAGCGTTGTCTGCTCCAACTTCTCCTCAGCCGGCAAATTGTAGACATTAGTTAGAAAATTGATTGGTTTGTTACATTTGTATCATATATCTGTTAATTTAAAATTTATATCAACACAAAAATATATTCACCTACATTCCAGTTTCACAAGTTTCAACTTCACAGGTTTCAGCTACACAAGCTTAAACCAATAAAGCAATTTATTTTGAGTGCTGTGAAATGGATTTCCTGTGCAGCAGGAAAGAGGTTGTGGCCTCCTTATTTGTGCCATATCCTTATTCATATGGCCTATCAGTGCTGTAGCTGATTTCAAGACTTACTAGTCTGTGATTTTAGAAGAGTTTTAGCCCAATTAAAAAATAAACAATACAAACACAATTTGATGTAAAAAGGAACTATAAATAACATAGAGATATGATAGAACTTTTCATTCAAGTATCTCAAAGAATTTTAAGCATTAGATCAACTTCATAAGTCCTCTGTGAGGTACATCCAGTGATTAGTAGATTTTTAAGGCTAGTAGCAACAATTATGATAATCTGTTTTATCTCTTGTATAACCATAACCATAGCCATAAATATTCACATAGTAATTCTTACATCGATCCAATAACTTTAGGTTTTATGAGTATTGCATGTCTGTTGCAGAGGGGAAAAGTGAAATGTGAAATAATTATAGCTTGTCAAGGTCACATACTATATCAGGAGAAAAGCTGAGAAATCTTGTTAGATTTTGTTGGGAGTTTCTAAAAAATAGAATTAATTTGAGGAGAAAGAAAACAAAGACTGCAGAGCCAAAAGTATAGTCAAAAGAGTATATGCTACCACCATACACTGATTGTAATACAGAACATTAACTGCAAATATCTTCGTAGATCTTTTTCATTTAACGCTGACTATAATTGTGTCTCCAATTGCAATAAATACATTTCTCTGTGCAGCTTCATGCAGCAGTTAAATGACATCATATTCAAACAACTGAAAAATTACACAGCTGTTAAACTGAAATTAATAGCCCTAAAAATAGCTATGGATCAAATAACTTCGAAATGCCCATTCCATAAATAATTATGGTTGAAATATATGATTTACGAGTGCTAAAAAATGAATTTCCCCGATCAACTTGCATTGGTTTTTTGAATTCCCGTGCTTTTGCACTGAATGCAACAGAATAATTCCGTTTTTTCAGAAACTTGCAGTCTCTATATGTTATTGTACAACACAAAATAGATAAAATAGAGACCATGCATTATGCAATATATTATACACAAGCAGCAGAGAAGTAATTGCACTTTATGCAAAATAAAGGCCACAATAGACCTCCTTGTCTGAAACAGGCAAAGGCAGTTGGTTTCATGCTTTTTCTCAGTGATAACTGCTTTAAGCATGCAGAAGTGTGTGAAGGCTTATTTTGGCAGCAGCTACCGTTTTTGTATTGTGTTTTGTATTGTGTTTTTGTATTATGAATGATAAAGGATTCAGGTGATCAAATCAGATATTTATTACTTTAATGGAAAGTGTACCCTGTTCCCATTTTATTGATGCTAGTATCTACGTCACTGTTATAAATCACTTTGCTTTTAACAAGAGACTGTATACATTACGCAAACAGCTATTCTACATGCCACAGAAAAGTAGAGTGTAGTAACTGTAGACTGTATTTTCCTAATGTTTCTTACCTGATTAAATGCTTTATTAATGATTACAGACCTGTAAAGGAATTTTCTGTCCCCAGAGGGGTCAATGCCTTCACATACTGTGCAAAAGCAAAAGTCATTGTCACTGGAGGTAAGTATTGGGGTTTTTTCCAAGAGATTGTTCTGTTGTTAATTTTTTTCCAGTTAAATAAGATAAAATAAATCTGAATTAGTATCTTAAGAATATTAATAATGGCTTCTGTCTTAAATGGTAGGAAAGAGAGGTCTTGCTTTTAATTGCTGGGAGCCTCACTCTGAAAAGATATAGATTGACAGGAATTAATCAAGGGCTCAGTCTGGATTTCATTTGAGTATCATGTTATTTATATAATAGAACAGGAGAAACAGTATGTTGAACTACTCTAAGGTACCTTTCCAAGTCATGGTCACAACTGTCTTGGTCAGGTTATACATTACTGCTTTCAGTATCAGCAGGGCTACCATCCCTTCCTGTTACTCTTTGGCCACCCTTTCCTGTCTTAGGCAATCACATTGGCCCATCTTAACACTTTGCTTTGCTCTTCTCTCTGATCATGTTTCCCCAAAACTTTACTATTTGTTCTTTTTCCTAGCTACTAAAGTATTCAGTGGGGATAAATCTGCTAATGACTTTAGTAAGCCCCAATCTAATGTTATTTAGCCAGGTATTTAAAGCACAAATGGTATGCTAAGCACTACAATGTATTATTACACTGGGAAGTGATTACTTAAAAAGTCATGTTTTAAGACCCTTACTCTTCCATAATTTATTTGTTGTATTTGAATATGATCATGAGTTTGCCAGTACTGTGACACAACCTGCTTGTCTTCCAGACATTTGACATTTATAATAATGAATAAGAAACTGGTGTAAACATGATAAAAGCTAGACTTCTTCCACCGATAAAATTGCCTGATAGTGGCCTACAATATGGAGCCATAGTAATTTAGAATAACTTTTCTGTGTAGCATTTTGCATTACTATTTTGTTGAATGGTAAAGTGATATGATTTTCCTCTTATTTTGTATCCATTTCAATTCTACCTATGTCTTGATCATCACCTCAGGGAACAGCTACAGTTAAAATCAAATTATGCATTCGTATAAAAGCTGGAGATGATCAGTTTTAAATTATATGATACATCAACTTCTAACACTATTATTTCTTCAAATCAAGCTATTGTTCTCCTGTGAGCAATAAAGTACAACAAAAACCTATTAGTGATTTCAAAATCTAGCAGTAGCAGCTTAAGACTGACAAAAGGAAGTCCTCTGTGCTTGCTCGATGTCCTTTGTGTATTCCTGGCACAAGTGAAGTAACTGGTAACATCTTATATCGTGTTTGTTTGGTTTTTACTGGCACTATACATGGTATTGACATTTTAAGCAATTCCCAGGAATCCTGGTTATAGTAATCATATCCCAGGACTCCACTAATAGTAACCCTCACAAGCATAAGCAGATTCTTTTCTATGATGCAGTCTAAATTTAAGAAGAACATATGAAGACAGACAAGGCAGCACAAAAAAAGGAAGAGACATTGGTCAATATGATAAACATATGAACTTATGTTAGTTTACCAGATGTCCTAACCATTCTGAAGAGGTTTTGCCAATATTATAACCCAAGATTGTTTAAAAGGTGAGCTTGACAGAATGATAAGTTGTTTTAAAGAATAAAGGGTCCTTTTGTGTGTGAGGAGCAGCACAGGAAAAAAACAGGAGTAATATTTTTCTTTTCTAGTTTATCAGAGGATGCCAAGATAAGCCTAGCATTTTTTCCATTCAAAAGTGCTATTATTCTCAAGAGGGTTTCATCATGCCTGAAATGTAGACATCTCAGCAGACTTGTAATACCACACAAATTGCAAAACTGTGAAAGCAAGTGAGAAAACTTGACAAAAGATCACATCTTCAAAGAATGTATTGGAATCTCTAACATCTAGCTAGAATAGAGCTATGGTCATAGAATCTGACTTTAAAAAAAAAACCTAAAACCATGCCCATTATGATTCAAATAATTGATTTCACAGAATCTTAAAAATGTGCTGTCTGATATGTAGACAGATAATTCATCTTCTTCAAGCTTTTCTTGAATGTGCTTAGTACCTTCTGTGTAAGGGTTCTGAATCCCGGAGGCATATTTGGAGCACAGAGAGAATAAATGTTCCAGCAAATGTTCCAGTGAAGCAGCGCATGTTAGGGCCAATGTGGCATTAGTCCAGAAAGAGGGGAGAGAACATGTCTGCTAGAACCAAATCCACCACTACCTCAACATCAGTAAAGAATAAAACTTAATCCCCTATTTCACATAGGAAGCAATCAGCATTTTTAATGTAGGGGAAGGTTTTCTTTCCTATTGACATTTGTTCTTCCTGTTAATATCTTAAGAACATGTATTAGTGATTCTATTCCTAAAAGAAATTCTCTGTGCTACAATTAAGGGGCACTGTCCTCCCCTCCATTCATCTGCCATCACCTCAGGAATATAAAGAACAGAGCAGTTAGGAAGGCTAAGAACGATCCTGTTCCTCAGAAGCGCAGCAAGTAGGTAGTTGAGCTGGTCAGGTACTATCAACAGCTTCTACCTAGTTCACTGTCACTTTAAGACATGACGGTTTCCATTTGCGGCTGCTAAAGGACATGTTATTGAAGCAGTGTCTGATTCCCTCTGATTATAACTGCTCTCATCAGTCTCACTGGAGGCTCCTGTCTACTGTATTTTGTGTCCTCCTGTTGACCTCATGGAAGGTCTGCAAGCTGAGTTTTGCTCCCATGGTCTTGTTTCTCAGTAATGTGTACTGGCCTAGTCTCAAGGGTTCTGCTAATTTACCGGACGTGTTTATGACAGCCTAACACACCACCTGGGGAAGTGAGTAGGGGCCCAGCCTGTTCTGCAGTTTTCCCATCCAAAAGGGTTTCACACAATTCTTGTGCAATTATAGCCTTTTTAAGCTACTTCCTGCCATGCTTACAGCACAAACAGCTAATCTAGAACTGTTTTGCCTAAAAGTTTCCCTGAAAAGAAACTGGTTTCCATTGAAGTTGCTGCCAGTCACCTACTTATCATAGAATCATAGAATGGTTTGGTTTGGAAGGGACCTTAAAGACCATCTAGTTCCAACCCCCCTGCCACGGGCAGGGACACTTCCCACTAGAGCAGGTTGCTCAAAGCCCCATCCAGCCTGGCCTTGAACAC
>JAOXJK010000023.1:39735403-39790666 GCA_025774025.1 Xenus cinereus | reverse complement strand
TGTAAACCCAGGAGTTTATGAATACATTTTTAACATCTTTGTGTTTTGAAATATTTATGGAAACTATTATGAAAATAGTACCAAAAGATTCATGTATAATGCAATCAAGGATTATTCCCTAAATTGTAGGTAAATGTAATGTTTGAACATACAAATAAACATGAAAGACCTAATTCTCAATTAATTCGAGACCCAAAATCACTTGTCAGCAGTTATTGTTTCCTATCTGCCCTAAGCTTTCATGTCTGCTCCCCTTCCTGTTCCGCGCATCTACCCTCTTCCATAGAGGTGGTCATCCCTTCATTTCCTGGCTAAGTGGACACAAATATTGTTTTTATGTTTTTATATATTATATCTTTGAAGGAAAAAAATCTGAGCACCAGTTATATTTCTAAAAAAGCTCCCATTGGGCTACCTCATGTAGTCACATCCAGTGTCCCCCTTGATGAAAACATAGGCTGGAATCCAGCCATTAGAATGAAATATTCACATACTTATGTGGGAGTTGTCTACATGGTGAAAGCAGAGACTTACCAAGACAAGCTCTCCATTTCAAAGTTTATTTGTAATACCAGTGACTATTTGTCTATTTATATATATATCTGTATATTTTTTTTAGGTAATGACAAACTCCTTCGTTTGTGGCATCCCACTATTAATAGTAGGCCTACAGGGAAGCTATCAGGACACCAACATAGTATTGTGGAAATTGTGACAAATGAAAAAGATCAACATGTCATCAGCCTTTCCTCTGCAAAGGTAAAACACTTTGCTTAACTTTGTGGAAATCAATGCTATAAATGCAAGTAGGAATCTGTTTTCAATTGCTTCTGATAGTATCTAGTCCTAATCTCAGTGTCTATCAGTTCATTTATAGTAAAAATAAGGTAGAGTTTTAGCTTAAAATTTCCAAATTATTTTATATTGAGAAGCAAGACTGGAATAGAACTATTTGACTTTGTGGGGTTTGTTTTTTTTTTCTGAATGTGACAAAAGAATACTTACAATAGTAGAATTGAACTTTCTGGTAATTTCCATATTACTTTGGCAACCACCAGAATTATAACATAACCTGTACCTGAATGCTTCATTCAGTAGCAATCCCCTGCAGAAACTTCCTACAGCTTCGTTTACCCTTCTCTCTGCCTGTCAGCCTATTAAATCCAGAGGTGGAGTTTATCTTACACTGGTGACTCTGTACATCATATTCAACTACTGACCTCTTTATAAACAGTGTCCTTTACAAGGCTTACTGATCCGAAACATTGCCCATGAGCAGGAATACTAATAAAATCAATAGTAAAACTTCATTAACCAAATATTGCAAGATTCTGCTGGAAATGGATGGGTTTCCTTTAAGTTATAGGTGGAATCCTGGCATCAGTGGTTTATCTCATTTGTCAAAATAAGACTGTTCAGGAGAGAATAAACTTCTAAAAATATGTGCAAAAATAAATGAGAACCTACTGAAGGAATAGTTATGAATGGCTATGGAGTGCTTTCAAGAGTTATCCTATGCATTATTTTCAATATTCAGCAGTATTCAATATTTTAATTAACATTTGCAATTTTGTCTACAGAGAAGTCCCATGTATATGTGGTAGGGGAGGGAGGGAAGAAGGGAGGGAGGGAAGGAGGAAGGGAGAAAAAAGGTAGAGCAGAGCTCTGAAAGGGTTGGGGGTTATAACATAGGTTTAGGCAGCCCTTATAAATGCAGATCTCAAGTATAAAGAAGATTACTGTCTTGGAGAGTCTACTTAAAAACCGCACCTTTCTAAGTAGATGAATAATGTCTATTCGCTGTAAACCCGTGCTCAATCCCACTAAAGGATTCTTGCAGCACTTTGGTTTTCTTTGTGGTAAACCTCAAGAGATCTGCGGAGAGAACATGCTCACTCAGGTGTCAAAAATCAGTACTGTATTTGGTGGCAGCCAAGCCCAGGACACATTGTACTGAAACCTAGAATTCATGTGAATTGTTTTGAGCAGACTTCTTTATTTATACTGGGGCATTTTGGCCAGTCTGTAATACTGCTTTCTGGAAAATAATTAACAAACCTTCTGTGTTATTTAGTTTAACTGAAAACAGATTGCCCTGAGCCACTAATAACAAAACAAACTTATAACAACAAATAAGAAGTCATTTTGGAGTTTGAACTCAAATAACATTTCTATTTAAGAAAATGAAGATTCCTTAAACTAGTCCAGTGCATGAGCACTTTGCTCCAATATTATAAGGATTTCATGATAGAACAATTTACTAGTAAACTGCTGTAAGGTAGTTATTAAAAAAATGATTTATATATAGAATCTCTTATCACAAAACTTAAACTTACTTTTTTGGGTTTATAACATAAGAATACTTACAAATTAGGTAGAGCCATAGCTTTGTGAATAATTTCTGTATGTCCTTTAGTAACATAAATTAGTATTTCCATAATAGTGACACTGAGGAAGAGGGGAGGGCACAGGCAAGGATATTCATAATTCTGGGCTGGTGGACTTGCTCCTGGAAATAAATTTGTTCCTGATCTTCCAGGTGGTGAAGACCTTAAAGGTAACAGTGTGTACAGATGCAATTACAGTTGTAGTCCACAGCCACGTCTTTTTCTTCAGCTGTTAAGTGAATTTACTAGGAGATCTGAAATATCGATGTGATCTATTTGTTGCTAATCATAGGAACATGTTCCAAATCTTGTGTTGACGTTTCCCACAAACACAAACTATTCTCTATGTTAATTTATAAACCACAGATCAACAAAACCCTCATTCATTACAACATTTACAGTGTGTCTGTCTTATGTTTTGGTTGAAAATATTTCCAAAGGAAATACTATTTAATTTGTCTGGAGGTATTAGCTTGTCTTTTGTGTCATTCCACCAAAATACAGACTCAGATTTTCACATAATACATGGACTCTTTGCTAAAGTGTCAGCAGCTTGGAGTCATAGATTAGGTTATTGGTATGAAGTGAAAGTGTAGGTATTTAACTATAAATACGAATGTATATAACTCCTTGATTTGCATTATTCTGCAGAAGCCACTAACCTCTTTTTCAGGAAACATTTTTTCCAAAATGGCTGCAGCAGCCTATTCTTTTGATTTATGTTTGTAATTTCATTGATATCTATCATTTGGGAGTTATAAAAAGAGGAATGAGTTGAGGTATTTCCCACTGTTACAACTATTTTACACCTTTTCTGTTAGGTCTCAGGGAGTACAAAGTAAAATAATATGGCTTATTCAAGCACTGAAGCAATATATGTTTTATTGAAGAGAATGCTGGTAGAATATATAAGTCCTTAAAAAATTGCTGTCTTTGGACTTAGAACTACAGCTAAGCAACATCCTTGGATGCTACAGGATACACTGGATAGAATCAACCATGACATGAGTTGAACATTTCAATCCAGGCAAGACAATACTGTCGTGTATAAAGGTACTTGATCTGCCTGTTACAACATTGGCACTACACAATTTTTCTACAAAGACTGTAATTTAATAGAAATTGCTAGTCTTTTTTAAACTGGGCCCAGTCAGCTGAAGCATTAGTTCTGTGGAGTGAATGGTAATATGAGAGCAATCTGTGGGGTAGAAAAATAATGGAAAACTGACCTGACACCCCAGCCTAGGTAGAAGAATGCTGCATAGGAAATCTTTGCTATATTTATTTTTTCCTCTCTTCCATGTCACTCAACTCTTCATTGCCCTTTCCTCTCTGCAGCTAGTTTGCCCATTTTTATTCTCATCTTGAGGCCTGAAGCATTTATTGCTATATTTTTTTCATATTACAGAACTGTCTGAATGCATTTAGGAAACACCGAGGGGAAAAAAAAACCCACTTATAGGGATATGGATTATTAAACCTGGAGATATGGCAGGAAGTAGGTCATTATCTGAAAGATGATTTTATACTCATAATGCTCTGTGAAAACAAGAAGATTAAGGCCAATGGCAGAGACCAGACCAGACCAGCCCCTGTACTGAAAGGCTGTGAAGCAGTGACAACCGCTCTCTCTCAGTGTGGAGTGGGGATTCACAATTCAAAAAACGGAGGCTGAAACTTCATGTCTTGCCTGCTTGAGTTGTCAATGGAAGTCAGTAAGACAAAATTTGCTACACCGTTGATTTTACTAGAATGCCTCTAGTGGTGGGTTTGGTTGAATTAGACCACTTAAGGGAGTCAGGTGAGCAAGATTTGATCCTACAGGCTTCAATGCATAAAAGCAATCTCAGTTTTGTTTGATGATCAGTGGGACTAGGGTAAGGAATATATTCCCAGACTTTACACCACTGTACAGTATCATTTGTAAAGAAACTCAAAACCTTTGTTTAAATCAGTGTAGGGAATATTTTTTGGTCTTTTTCTATTTGAAATAAATTTAATTTTTGGCAGCTAATACTGAAAGAGGAATGCACACATTTACATATGGTAGGAGAGTAGTGCAGTAAACGTGGTGATTTCTTGCATGTCTATTCTAGGGCATGGCAGAATTTCATTCCATTCATAATTTCTTCAAAATTTGATGCAGCCAACTTTATGCAATCACATAAACATTTCCTTGCTGAAATTTGCCCATAGTAAATTAATTCTGTTATACTTATGTTAGTTTTATTCTTACAGAACCCAAAGGCAACTTTTAGGGTTTCATGGAAGATATGATATTGTTATTAAATTTTTTTTCCTGAGTTTTGAATATTTACTCAAACCTTAATGCTATCAGTCTCCAGTCCTCTCTCTACGTCTGCTTAATAGCAAACAGTCTGTGTGATATCCCAGTGGGAATTCATAAATGTCTTTTGCCTGTCTGGAACTGAGCAGGTGATTGTATCAATGCCTGTGTAGGTCAGGGTGGATGTTTATCATCTAACCTATTTTGAAAGCACACAAACTGTTTTAAGGATATATTTGTGATACAGTCATTTGTTTTCCCGAAAAACGAGAGTAGCAGAGCTGGAAGCAGATTGTTTAATTTATGTCAAACCATTGCTAATCGTGGCTGTTACTGAAATGTACTGCATATCAACAACATTAAATTTAATCTAGATAATTTGAAAAAGAGGCATTTGGGAAATCTGCTCCAGTCATCCTTCACAGAAATTATGTGGTCACTTCTGTATCAGATACATTTTTCGTATGCTGCTTTGAAAGTCAAAGTTAATCCTTCCCTTGGACTGTGCTTTTATCCACTTTTGTTTATTTGCTCCTCCCAGATATTATGAACTTTTTCTCCTCTTATATTGCGTAATCCTTCAAGAACATTGAGTATTCTTCTTTGGACTTTTCATGTAACTTACCTGATTTTCTGTAATTTCCTGTCCCATTTTCCAT
Source organism: Xenus cinereus (assembly GCA_025774025.1). Classification (NCBI taxonomy): domain Eukaryota; kingdom Metazoa; phylum Chordata; class Aves; order Charadriiformes; family Scolopacidae; genus Xenus; species Xenus cinereus. Next base: position 39,785,333 of record JAOXJK010000023.1, on the reverse strand, counting down.
TCTTCGAATTACTTTGTCTCTTGCATAGTCTGCAAATAAACCCTACAGAATTAGCATACAGAAGAGAAAACTCAAGGGGGATCTCATGAATGTATATAAATGTCAGAATGGAGGCTGTAAAGAAGATGGAGCCAGGCTTTTTTCAGTGGTGCCTAGTGACAGGACCAGAGGCAAATGAAAATGGAAACACAGGAAACACTTCTTTTACTGTGAGGGACACCATCTAAGTGTCCACTGAAACTGTTTTCCAAAAGCGTTGAGGGTTATTTCGTCTTTGCTGTAGTGGTCAGGAAGGTCTATCATCAGCACACCGAGCACACAGCACAGAGACAGACATACAGAGACTACACACTCTCAGTCGTCGCATAGCAGCCAGTAAATATCCTGCAGGTTCATTACTATACAATTAGATTCACTATTGCATATAAAACAGTTTGATATCTTTACAGCATTCCTCCCTGTTTGGGAAAAGGAAAGTAACCTTCTATATTACCAGGTTAATGGTACTATTTGAGGAAGCAATTTGAAATGTTCGTAATTTTGAACTTCACCAAATTGCTGTCTCACTAAGGCAGTAGTTATAGTACCATCTGCTGTACCACGTTGCATTAATGTGCTTAGAGCTAAATCCTCCTTGCCTTAGCCTCACAAGTAATCCCATTGACATCAATTTGTTCCTAAGTATTCTAATAACTACAGAGAGTTGTAGTACTTTGCAGGATCACCTTCAGGGATCACGAGAAACACAACAGCACTCTCAGCAGATAACTTATTCTATTAAATAGCACAGCAAGCAGAACTGCAGTTCGACCTCTGCTTCATGCTTAGTGATTTTTGTCTTTGAAGGCTCAGGTGTTCTGTATGAAATTGTAATTTTTTTCACTTAGACCATGGAGCCTTCAATGCCTCTCTGAAACAGCTGAACAGTGTAGCAAATAAGGGCAGATAAACTGAACACTTCAACAGAAAATCAACTTTAATTGTGGCTTACTCTTCCCGTCTATGCCTACAGTGAATGCTGTGGCTAGTGCAACTTTTTTCTGCCCAAAGAGTGGTTGGATGTTGGAGTTTCTTGCATAAATGGTTTTTTCATAGGTTGTTGTAAACACTTGCAGCATCACTATTCTGTAAAACTGTGGAAAGCTGTCTTTTTCAAAAAACAAATTTTCCTGAACTTACAGAAAGTATCACCTCAGAGATATGAGAGTTTGGAAGCACTAAAAGGAAGTTACTGCATTACTGTTTTCTCTGGAGAGTTGTTGAGGTGTTTTCTTTAGAGCAGTGTTTTAAGGTCACTTTCTTATTCATAACTAGCAGTAATTTGAAGGTATTATCTTTTGGCGGGGAGAGGGGCGAGGAGGGAGTATTCTCATGACAATCCAGAAGGAGATACAGTGTTCCCGAGCCTGAACTTTATTGTACTGAGAGCATGTAGAATATTTATTTACCAAATTTGTCTTGCCCTGTTGCTCATCTTTGTTCTGTCTCCCTCTGCTGTTCCCATTTTAGTTGGTAAGATGAATCTTTTGCTCTTTGTCCGTGTGTGTGTATTAAGAAAAATAGGTAAAGGGTGTTGCTGTTTTTACATGCTCATAAAACATAGGCTTTAGAACAGATGGAATAGATAGTTCAGGCTTTTTTCTATGTTCTGAATTTTAGGGAAGGTGGTGCTTGAGAGAAAAATGTTTATGTATGTAAATATACACATTTAAACTTGTTGAGGGATCTCAGAAGGCTTTGGCAAGAACTGCAAGAACTCCACTGAATTCTGGAGTGGTTTCATTCCAAATTTTGCTTGGTGTCTGTGAAAGTTCCATCTGTAACGATGTGGTTTTGCCATTGGGTTGAAAAATGAAAGCCACAAGAAGAACAACCCAGAAGAGAGGGAAGCGATCCAGGCTGTGGTCCTGGAGAGGATAACAGAGTAGTTTGCTAAAGCTGTGGCAGCCAAGCTAGGAAAGAGGGGCAGCGACCAGCCCTCTGTGCCAGTTACCAACAAGGCAAGAATCCCTGCTCTGCCAGCTCCTAAGAAAGGTATAGCTGTGGGTAAAAGCCAATTCTCCTAACACCCAAACTGAACCGGGGTTTTCATTAATGTAAAACAGGGTTGTTGATACAATGTTTCTGTAAGTAGAGTTCAGTTTTCCCTGGAAGGTGGGAACAGCAGAAGGAAGGAAAGAAGTTATTTACAAAAGCACTTGGAGCTCCTTCTCTCCACACTCACCCTCCTCCATGATGTGTTTTGTTTGCTTGAATATAGTCTGTATTCTGTGATTTCAGAAGACACAGTCTAGAAGCATTTTGCTATAAAGAATATGTTTTCAGAGGGCTTCAGGGATTCCTGGCATTTGTCAGGCTGCTGTGTGGAGTTCTTCAATAAATAAGTGCAACAGCAAGGTTACTATTAACCAAACATTCCTAAGGCAACTCCCACTAGTAACCTCCTAATTTCCAAATAAGCATGCCTTTTGTTGCCTCTCTTCATGCATGAATTCATGCACAGTCATGTGTGCTGATGCAGATGAACAGCAGTGACATTATATCTCGAGGCCATGCTGGTGATGCCTTGTGTGGGAGTTACTCATGTGGAACCATGGTTTATGTAATCTCCCCATCCCTGCCCACGGGCTCGGAAAGGAAGAAGGCCAAAAGGAAGGGAAGAGACTTACGAATGCTGTGATGTGTCCACGTCTTTCCTGTCACTTTAAGTAACTGCATTGTCTTAGTGTGGGACCAGCATCAATAGCTGAACAAGCAGCGAGAAATAGTGCAAGAGGCTCTTTATGCTGTAAAATCCTCTTTTCTTATTGCTTTGATAAATAAGCTGTCAAATTTATGATTCAGTTGTTGACCAATTTAACTTGAATAGTCCATGAGATTATTAAATTGTCTGTCTTCAGTTTTGTTTTGTATAATTTTAATAACTGTGTAACAGATCTGGGTGATATTTATGGAAGGGTCACTATATCTCTGTTCAGTGACTTATTTTTTTCACCTGACTGGAGTATCTCTGTAGATACTTGCTTCTGATTAATCTTCAGTTCTTACAGCTGTTTTTACATGCTCTAGTTGTGACTGTGCCAGAACTGAGCTTGGAGATCTACCTACAACATCGCCTTAACTTTATTGATTTTCATCACCAATTCTTCTTTCTATTTTTTCTGGTCAACTGTCAGCTGGATGAACAGTTTCATCATTTTTCCTATTCAATGGGATTTCCTTTTTCAAGCCTTCTCACTGTCTATTTCTCCCTAAAGCTCTTCTTGTATGCTTTAGAAATTGCATGTCTGAATAAACTCCTGAAATGTAATCAGAAGTCTATCAGACTATTAGTTCTTCTGATTCAGTACTGTCTGAGAGGAAATTTAACCTCAGTAAGAAGTTCTTTAGAGCCTTTTCCCTTTGAGTTTTCCTGAAAACAAAAAAAACATTCAGGAGAAATTTTCTTTCTACTTAAAATTCTGAAACACTCGTGTGTGAACTTCTCTCTAGTGCCAAAGGTGATCTGTGTTTACAGTGATCAGTGTATCTGTTTCTTTTCTTCCCTTCCTTTTCAGAATTTTGCTGGGTCCTCTGCAACTTCCTTTAAAACCAGGTTACTGATGGAAATTCCGATAATCTCAAAATCTGTGTATCTCCCTGAATAATTTCCATTATTTTCTCCTTTTTTTTTATTTATTCTGCAAACAGTGAACAGTCTTCTATTTGATTGGGGTTTTTTAGGAATGGTGTTTTTTCCATGCTGAGATCCTCTTTGAAGTGAAAAAACCAGAGATACTTCAACATTTTATAACATCCAGACTAACAAACATTCATTCTTAATTGCACAGTGTGTTTCTTTGGAAGAAATCATTGCTGGCAATTGCAATCAACTTTTAATAACACGAACTTATTCACAAGTGAAGTATTCCTCATTCTCAAAACCATTTTTAAAGACACTACGTGCTGCCTATGAATTATAATGGGCACATGCCCTGTTCAACAGAAAAATAAATACAAAATGAAGAAGGGAATAAGCTATGGTGAGGAAAGTTGAAATAGTCAAAACTTGTGGGTTATGTTTCATACTATGATTTGTTGTGTATCTTTTGGAAAACCAATTACTTTTTCTGTTTATAGGTGTAAACCAAAAATTTTCCCTGAAGTAGTTCTATATAAAAGAAAACCACCAACTTTTCTGTAACCAAATGGACAGATACAAGTGGTACTCTGCAGAAGTAAAATTAGGTAGTCCCAAATTTTCAGGGGAAGTATTTCTCAGGGCTGTTGTAGGTTTTCAAAGATCTTTGTATTAAAAGGTGAGTAATATTATGGAAGCCAGAACAGAGGGAAGTGATCCAGACTGAATTTTCTGAGTTTTCAGCAGTGAATTTGATTGTAACTGTTTTCTTTATGATGTTAACAGATGTCATGTTCTTGGTTCTTCCTCAGAGTTCTTCCTGTCAGATATCTGGCTTGGTGTTAGGCAAGATGAGCTAAAAGCAGTTACTTTGCAAATCAAAAGTCTTTAATGATAATTTAATTCATCTTTCTTCTACCAGTCACCAGCATTTATAGGTCAATAGCACACTGACTGGGCTGAATTTGAGTTATGCACCAGACAGTACTTTCTAGCACTTCTGATATAAGACTGGCTGTAAGTCAGTTCCTGTGGCATAACTTGTTAATGGCCTTAGCAAGTAGCTTATGTCATTAAAACTTTTATGAAATTATGTGAAAGTGCTGAACAGAGCTCTGTATTCTTTGTTCTGTCTAATCTCTTTTTTCTAAGGTGCCAGTCATTGTGCTATCTAAAAGAGCAGTCAGAAAGAAAAAAAAAATTAATTTCCAAATGAATCTCTAGTCTTGCTGTCCCAATTCCACTTGCTTCTTTTTCTGTTACAATCCCCATCTGTTATGGACAGCTGCTTAGGCAGTTTTCAAGAGGTTTACTGGACTGTTTCCACAAGAGGCAAGCTAATGTACACCTGCTTTTACCTGTGGGTGAATTAAGTAAGTTTTCAGGAATATAATGCAAGAATCTGCACCCAAGCTGTCTGCTGCAGACATCTTGGGACTTGGACCTACCTATACTACAGTCACACTACAGGAGATCCTGGGATGAATCAAAGAAATGGCATTGGATTTCCCTAGGGTATTTCCTAGGATTATTTTTTTCTTTCCTCATCAGATCTCCTAAAATTATTGCTCTTTTAGAGAACCAGCTGCCCAGACCCAGTCAGGGGGCATCCTGGCCAGGACTATGAAGTTAGAATTTGACTAACTGCATCAAGATCACCTAAGAAAAGCCACTGAGATCTCAACTGAGTGACAAAGTCAAGAATAAGGAACAGCTGAGAGAGGAAGACCTCCAGGGACTGTAGCACAGCAAGCAGAATTATTCATGTAATATTTCTGAGATGTAGCTCAGTTATCAAATTCAGTTGAATATTTCATGGGCTTGTGCTGATGTATTTTATGGTCTTATATTTTATGGAGCATTTAATCCAAAGATACAATGATTTTTGTAAACACCCACACACTCCCAGTATCGATGGGAGCATTGTACCAACATGTGTCTTTGTGTTAAAATCCCAATTAAAAATGCAGCCCTGCCTTTTCCTAACACAGTTGAAAAAATACAAATAACTTGCACAAACACCTATATAACATTTACCACAGTTTTCGCAGGCGAATAAGAATTACAGGCAAGAGGTGGTGACAGAATAACTTTAGAGAGAATAGCAAGATTATCTTGCAGGTAAATACAGCATACGGTAGTGCCTTTTATTCTTAGTCAAATGGGGATGCAGATACCTTTGGTATTTGCCTTGCTTGTTTGAGGATGTACCATGCTTAAAAATGTGATTTTCATTGGAGGTTATAATATTACGGTCATAGAAATAAAAGTAGTAGAAAATACAATGTGATACACGATACAGTACTGGATTTTTTCCCCCCTCTCTCCCTTTAGATTTTTAGAGTGTGGGATATACAGACCCTTTCACTGCTGCAGGTCTTCCATGATAATGAAGGTTGTCCTGGAGAGATAGAGACCATTGCCATGGTATTTGACAATGATCGTGGCACGCTTATCACCGGTACGTTGCTGCAGTTCATATGTGAGAGCATCCATCCCCCTTCTCCTAGAATGCAATTTCCTTTATGATTGCATACAACTGAAGTTGAGTACAGGAATAATATGAGATATACAGAATACTGGGAGGTAAGGGTATTTGCACATTAGGACCATTTTAAAGTGGGTCTTGTTATATTTGGTGCTCATTTCTGTAGCAGAGAGTCTGGAACCTTCAAGGGAAGGACCAGAGCTTCACCAGTGTCACTAAGGATGTTAGACTTCTGTATCTAAGGCAGAGACTCTAGAAACTGGCAGCATTTGTTTCCAGAGACACAGTTGCTGAGAAAAAAACAGCTTTGAACCTGTTCTGGGGCTATAGAGGCCTGAGACATACCAGGCAAATAAGGTCATTATCTTTGGAGACAGCTTTTTATGTCCTTGGTTTAAGGAACAAGGCACAAAGCTTGAAAAGATTATCAAATCTGAGAAGATGAATGTGAAACATTTTGTTTTCAGTGACTTGGTAGTTTCTACTGAATCTTTATGCCAATAAACCTGTTTTAGAAGCCTAAATATATTCTCTGGACTAGAGTCCACACATTGCTATATGTATTTAGGCATTTGGAAAGCACTGCAAAGCTTAAGAAACTTCAGCTTCTAGGTGTTATTTTAAAAATGTCCAGAATATTAATCAGCCTAGTTTTTAAAGATTTCTAATCAAAAAAGGATACAGATAAGATCTTCAGTTAAAATTTAAGTCAGTGAGATTTTCAAGGCTTAGTAATGTAGGGATTTTACATGGATAAATCCTTGACAAAAAGAGGTAACTTTACGCTTACAAACAATGATTGGAGCAGTGCCTAAATATCTGTAAAAATCTGGTTCTGGACTCTGTTAATGATTCCATTAAAAGCCTAAGTGAATATCTCCTTGTCCCTGAAGAGGGCAAGAGATTGAGGCTATATGTGGGCAAATGACTTCTCATTGCGATGTACCTGACTTTACAGAGGATATTTTCAGTAATTAGTTCACTAACATCCATAAATGACAGCTCACCTTCATGCTTCATTTGAATTTTGCCACAGCTTTCCTTCTGTGCCTTTTCCAAGCTGCTGGCCTCTATGCCTGGACTTATGCCACGTATTAGGCAATTTTGTCTTTTGCTGTTCACTGACTGCTGACTGCTGCTCCTCTGCTGGTAGAACTGCAGTAATACCAGAATTGAAATGGGAGGCTGCATGTGTAGTCTGGCTTGTGAGCCTCCGTTGTAAAAAATCTGTTCTTTCTTTTGTCTTGTCTTCCCCATCTGCCTCTCTGTCATTGCAACCCTTCTGATTAGCACTGGAAGGTGTCTGGAAAACACCATTCAGAGCTGCAGTGCCATATAAAGGAAGATATTGGAAAGACATTGTCATTACCTGCAGATGGAATTGCTTTATCTATAAGAAAGCGGATACCAGAATTTATTTTAGTGATATATCTGCCGGTTAGAGTTTTATTTATCTGAGTTCATTCCATTCCATGCCAACTCACTCTGGGACAGGGGGGATATATGGCTCCTAATGATTTGGAGTCAGGGTATCAATCCCATCAAAGGTGTGCAGGTGGTTGTTTAAGGCAGATAAATACTTAGCCATTGTTTAACTGGTGCTTTGTGCAGAGAACATGTGACTGTTTTCTGGTTTAGAGAACAGATATTCTCAAGAAACAGACAATATTCCTTAACCTCTTCAGAACTCAAATAAACCCTATGGTTTACATAAAATCTTTTTGAATCCAGGGAAAGTAACTGGTACTATGCACAAAATTTGTACATTCTCACTCCTCTCACCCTGTGCAGGTTCAACTGTCATTAATATTTATTCCCTAACTCATATGATACAAGCCACAAGACAGATGCCACAGACACATGACAAAAGAATCAATGTTCTGGTTTACAACAGGGCTTTTCACCAGATTCTCACTATCTGCTCTGAGTCAATACTAAAGGTGAGTGTAAGTTGTCACCATTTAAACTGGAAAAGTCTCAGCTTTTTTTTTTGTTACAAATAAGTTACTGGGCAATAAGATAAGTAATTAGTGTTTATTATTCAAATTTTTGGGTTTGTGACTATTTTTGTGCTCAAATTCTCCAGGGAAGTGGTGGTCATGATGAATAAACTAGTTGAGTTCAGAAGCATTACTTTTGTCAGAAACTACTTCCCTGACCTGCACTGACATAATTGCACTGCTAGTACTAGGCAGATTGAGCAAGGCTTCAGAGGTGCGGGATTTAGTCGTAATTTTATTGCCTTTGGCTGAAAGGTACACTTCACCTGTTCCTGCAATGGATTCTTGCAAGTATAGCAATAGTAGTGAAAGTCCATTGGCTAATTAGTAGCTACAATAGAAAGTTTTAACTTCCGTGATGTCAAACTGTACATTCAATCAGCAATTCGTGCAAGCACAATTACACATTATTCTTCAATTCGGAAGGCATATCTGATAAGCTTCTCTTTAAAGTTTAGGAAATGCTTGAGTCCCAGTAAGCTTAGTAGAATATAAACGTGTACTTTAGACATTCTATGGATTGGTATAAAACATGAAAAAAGTCACTTTGTAAAAGCAGAACTGTGTAAAAGATACCACCTTTCTTCACTAAAATTGAAAAGTTTCATTGACACATACAGTGTGCCTCAGCTATAAGCTCTGACTTTTTAACTTCCTGTTTTGCTTCTTATTCTTTTGTCTGATCTGCTTCTATTTGGCTAGCAGTTCTGGAGCCAATTTCCTGATCTTCTGTAGATCCTTTCCTCATTCAAGTAATCCCACAGAACATGTTATTTTGAGCCTTAAGGATTTCATACAGTGAGGGAGAAGTGTTCAATATAATAGCCAGTTAACAAGAAAAATAAAGTGATGGAGATGGCTTTTATCACTTTTTATCACAGTTCTGTTTGTGTTGAAACATTAATGAAAAGATTCTATTTGCCTATTAACTTTACCATTTGCATTTGAACCACTAAAAGTTGTTGCCATGCAAGTGTCAGAAAACCTACGGATTAATAAAATGAATCGTTACTGGTGTAATTAACAGTGTGACAATGATTAACTCTTGGTGGGGTCAGATGACAAGATTTGTAGGGGGAGGTTGCATCTCTTACTGGGTCAGCTGGTGATACGTCATTCCTGCAGGGAAAGCCTCATTTGTGTAAAGGTTTGTTCATTTTATACACTCAGCAAAGATATTATTTCTAACTGTAAACCCTGCCTTCCTTAAACCACCATGGCTACACCACCGGTACAATTACAAGATAGTTTTAGGCACTTGGTGCTGCAGAAAATCAGATCCAGACAGTGCCTATGACATGAGTGGCTACTTCATAAATCCAGTTGAATCTGAGCTATTTCACTACTACAACCAAACTTAATGATAATGGTGCTTCGTTATAAGGCAGTTCAAATTCCCAAAAGGATAAGATAATGATCAGATATAGTTGTTCCTACATTTCTGGACCAAATGTTTATGAAAAGCTTCATTGTGATATTCAGCATAGAAATTATAGCTCTAACCATTCTTTCTATTTAGATTTCTTTGCTTTTGCCCTGCAGAAACTCATTATATTTAACAAGTCTCCCTCGCTTAACAAGGGTCTTTCTCATAGCATACTAAATAGAGTCTCCCCTTGCTTGAATTGCTTCTCTGGGGAGAGATTTTCAGGGAACTTACACTGGTATTTCAGTAAAAGAACACGGTAGTGTGCTATTGTAACAGAGAACCTATTTCATGGGACATGAAAATTTGCTCTTGGAAATATTCATCTCTCCAATTACACTAGAACCCATTGTGTGATGAGTTTTAGAGGTTGTAGTACAAATAATTACCATCTTATTTTTTCAGGTCTGGGACCTAGAAACAGGATATCAAATATATCAGATTGAAGATGCGCATGGGCTGAATATTGAAGTGACCTGTGCAGCCGTTGAAACAAATGGCTTTTATCTTGCTACTGGGGCATGTGATGGTAAAGCAATTAAACAATTACCACATTTTTAATACATTTATTTAAAGTGACATGTGGCATGAGCAGAGAGGACTCTGCCTTGACTGTCTCAGTGACAGTCTTTTGGCTTTCTTCCAAGATGAGAGGAAGTATGCATAGAAAGTAATGCACAGCTGAAAAAGGCAACGGAGGGAGGATTGTCTTGGTAGTGTTTTATTTGGTAGGTGATTCACAGAAAGGTTCTTGGCTGATTGAGCTCTGGTACTTTGCAAGCCTATTGCTCTCTGGAAGACTATCTGCAAAGTTCTTGGTCTGAAAAGATGATTCTTCGTCGGACTTGGAACCTAGACCTGTGTACCACCCTTTTACTGAAGGGCTGCTAGATGGAGAAAGGTAGTTTTTCAATTTTATAGTATCCGAGCTCAATGTTATAGTGTCTGCAGCCACTGAGCACTAGAATATATATAGCTATGTGTTTCCTGAGCTTTTTGGTTGTGTTATTTAGGGTGCATCAGTTTTAGGTAATGTGAAAAGACCTCTCCAACACACAAGAGCTACACTGAATTCTGCAGCAAACTTTGATAATTTTGTAATCTGTTAACATGGCTGAATAATTCTTCTTATATTCAAATGTTCAGGAGTACACACCTGAAGTGTTAAAATATATGAAAGCTACCTAACATAATGAGGAGTTGGCCTTTTCCATGCAGCACACTGGCTAATGTTTCTTATTTATACTGGGGTGCAGAGACTCCACCCTTTATGGATCTTAAGAGAATGACAGAAGGTGAATGCTATCAGGTCTTACAAATGTGGAGTCATATGTAGTAACTGCTTCACTTAAGATAATTCTCTAGCTCCTTCTCCTCACTAACTCTGTGGGACAAATCCAGCAACCAGGTCCCTCTGCTTCCTGCTGTAGCTCAGAACCTGAAGTCATCTGCCTGACTGCCCCACCACTCTGCTTGCTCTCTGATGGCATTAGTACAGAAACAGAAGTGAGACAGGGAGTGGACTTTTATCCTTTGAGCTACAGCATGAAACAGACATGGAAAAAGATAGAAAAATGATGGTGCTAGTGGTGAAGGTGTTTTTGGGTAAGTTTTGTGTTCCTAAGGGTGCTTTCCAGTTGTATCTTTCGAAAGATAGTGACCCAGCTCTGAACTTTCAATTGGATTTACCTTTTTCTTCTCCTTTCCCTATCTGATCAGTTACAATTTCTGACTTTGTAGCACAGGTTATTGCTGAAACTTAATTCCCTTCTCTATATCTTTCTTATCCTTATGTAGGAACTGTGAAAATTTGGGAGTTTGAAAGTGGGCAGGAAGTTAAAGCCTTGCCTTTGGACCAGCACAGCAAAGATGAGTGTCGTCTGCTGAAGATAGTTTATCTGAAGACTGATGAGAGTCAACATGTGCTTCTTCTTTTGGAGCAGAGTGGGAAGATGAAAATAATTCAGGTTTTTCAAATATACTTATATAATTTTTTTTTTCTAATTTCATTTGGTAGCTCCTAATTTTCAAGGTAAAATAAGACTTTTTCATTAATTAGTAGACAAACTTTAGAAGCTGTCAGGGAACAATCCATTTTCTGCATATCATCAAATTAGCTTTCTGCTTTACTGTCTAAGTGTTAATATGTTCATTAGTCCATTGCAGGTTTCCAGCATTCTAATATTTCTTTCCATGCACTTACTATAATGGCACCTGAATGTTTTTCTGTTTGTGATTGAGGTTTCAGTAGTTAAAGGTCTTTAAAGGTAAAAGCTTTAACATACTATTGTTGTTATTATAGAGTATTTACCCTGTTTAAAGAGCTTCTAGTTCACCAGCAGCTGAGACTGGTTAGGATTTTCGTCCTCAAACTGGAATGTTTTACTTTGGACAAAATTCTCCGTATGAAACTTTAAAGCTACTATGTGCAAGGGAACAAAGGTTGCAGGGAAAAGTAACAAGTTTTATTAGACAAATGATACAGTTAGGGCAAAAAACATAAAAGTTCTCATCTTGGTAAATCATTTGTTACTTTTAAACCTCCTGAAAATAAAAAGACATTTTATAGAGAGTTTGCGTTTGATATTCAGATTTTTCTGAAATACTGCATCACACCAGTTGCCCCCCAGTGTTATTACTGAAAATGTTAAATCATTCATGAAATGTAAATGTATCCCGTAACAAACAGGATAACTCCCAGTCACCTCTACGCACAATGGGGAAGAATCAGTGACTCGGGGCCACGGCTGAACCATGGCTTGTTCTTCTCAAACAATTGGAACAACCACCAGTTTTGCTGGTATGGTAGATATGAACTGGAGACTAGCAGTGTTAATAAAATAAGCAGCTATAACTAAAGAGACTTTAAAAGGGTAGTTAAACTGCATAAAATCAAAAGCTCTGAGATCCACAGCTGGACAGCTTCTAATGTAACAGCAGATAATTTAAAGTGAGCTGGAATATCTCTGACTGGGACTTCAGTTGCAGTGTTAGCACATGGTAGGTGAAGTCTGTAATGCTCTTTGTAGTTTGGCACAGGAACAAGCTTTTGCCACACACTTGCTGATCATTTTCTTATGAACAGAGAAATCCTTTTGTTCCTCTTTCATTAAGTCAATTATTTTAATAGGGTAACTCAGCTCAATCATATCTGTATGTCACATGGATGCTTCCTGAGTCTGTGTCATTTCCACGAAGGAATCCAGTTTTGTCTTTGTCATTGAAACCTGACACCTTACAAACCCAGTTTTTTCCAGATATTCAGCTGCTGTCTGACCCCAGTTCTCAGCAAACTGATACAGAGGTGAGAAACACTTCAAAGTTTCACATCATTTACAGAAGATTAGAAACTAAAATGATTACCATGCCCCCAAGGATTTAATGTCTGAATGACAGCATAAGAACCAAATATGTGTTCCAAACTTTTCAGTACACCGAAGATCTAAAATAAATCATGTAATAGAGTGATGGTTTCTAAGGGCTATCTCTGCCTAATAACCCATAGCATGGTTGTCGCCATGATGAAGCAGCTGCTCTGAACGTACACTTCACATTCCTGCACAAACTAGTTAGTTGGGGTTCTTGTATGCATTCTTCTAGAAATGAAATGCCGTTCATTACTACAGATAGACTGACCTTCAGTAATAGCGGCACGTAAAGATCAAGCTGGGTGTTAAAGTGATTCCATTTTCTCTTCTTATTGCTTTGGTAATATAAGACGCCAAATTTGTGTTTCAGTTGTTGACCAGTTTAATTTGAATAGTCCATGAGACTTCAGTTTTGTTTTGTATAATTTCACTAACTTTGTAACAGATCTGGATGATGTTTATGGAAAGGTCACCATACCTCTGTTCAGTGACTTATTCCTTTCACCTGATTAGAGTATCTCTGTGGACACCTACTTCTGATTAATCTTCAGTTCTCACAGCTGTTTTTACATGCTCTAATTGCAACTCTGCCTTAGATAGCAGGTCAGGTTGGCAGATGGAGATCCCCACCCTCTGCAGCAGGGACTCTTCCAGTATTATCGCTCCCTGCTTCCTTCTGGTGCTTTTGTGTAGCTCAAATACAATACTATTAAAATAACACTGAATATGCGCTTGTTATAGACACTGTCAATTTAGGCATCTTATTAAGTTAACAGCTAAAACATTTCACTCTCTAGTGTCTACATTGCTTCTATTCAATTTTTTTTTAATGTTCTTTGTAGAATTTTGTACCTTCTCTGGAAATTAAGTGTTTTGATGTTTTAAAAGTAGAAGAATGCAGTTTGATAGCTACAGGACATGCAAACGGCACAATAATTTTGTGGGATTTTGAATCTGCTTCTGTGAGATGCCTGTAAGTATTGCTTTCGTGGAGGCATTTTGATGTCCATTATTTCATACAAACTTTTCAGATGGCATACTGGAACTTCTAAGGTACTCAGTTGTCAAGGGTGATGGACAAGCAGGAGTTAAAGTAGCAATTTATGTGTCCCCGCTCCCTCCCACTGCAAATTACTTTACTAGCTAGTTCTGAGACTGCATGTAGAAGAAGTGATCAAGACAGAGATTCATTTGGTGAAGAGGTGATGTAATTATTAAGAATAGTGTTTTGACATAACTTGGCCCTGCCACTGAAGAACTCTCACTATGTGAGTCACTCTGTCATTGACTAGAGGCTGCTACTGAGCTATAGAACCATCCTTATTTTGGAAGTTTCAAGTTTGGGAGGACATCTGGAAATAATGTCACTTTGGATGATAATGGCAGATATGCTACATTATCAGTATTGTCTGTACCTAGAAGACTAGAATTTGCATACAACAATGAGAAATATGAAGTGATTTTGAGGTCTGAGAGTAAAAACCTTTCACAGAAAGTAACAAAAAGGGAGGGTAGGATGGTTCCAGACATTCTCATGCAGATTAAGCTGCTACATCAGGAAAGTGAAGGACGACGACATGTCTGGTTAGACTGAGTGGAGCAGCACAGAAGTATTTCTGTGCTGATGAAGGAATACATGCCTTTTAAGACCATACAAAGTCACTATTTATCTATCCTACCCAATACTTTCACAGCATCCTTCATGTGTAAAACTGGCATGTTTGTGAGAAAGTGAGCTGAGTTTTTCTGTACCACAGGAAATATTAAAAACTTAATGGAGTTCTGGCTCTGTCATCCTTTGTTTTGCTTCCCTATATATGAGGAATTCATGTGAACGCATGGAAGACAGGGAAGTCAATGCTTTTTAAGTAGACTATTCTACCCAGGGTTCACATGACTGGCTTGAATGTCAGGAAAAAGGTACTTTTCTAACTTAGCTAGTTAACTTCAACATAAGTTACTTTACTTTTCTCTTAAATACCAATTCTCAAGAAAATATTTGGCTGAATGATGTGTTCATTATTTCATCAGGTTCCTGTTTTTCCTGGCACAGGCACATTCTATACCTACTCTTCACTGACATTAATCCATCAGAACTGATTAACTGATTCTGAAAAACTGTGTCTAAAACTTTTAGGTGACATACGTTCTGAGAAATGAAATGTTTAATTTTTTAGATTACAAATAAAGTCTGCAACTTTTTCTGGGAACAATAGGCAACCTATATGACACACCCTGTACAAACATCTTTATTTTCAGGTGTAAAATTAATGAAGACAGCCAGGCTTCAGTTCTTCAAGCATCTGGAGTCAATGCCATGTTATTCCTTGTACCTAGTGCTTTCTTTTCCAGGTAAGGCACATTTTGTCTTTCCCCAGGACCAGCTCAGTCATTTGGAATTTTGTTGTAGTACACTGATTTAATTTTTCTCCAAGATAGCTCATTCAAACTGAGATCTTCTTTGTATGTAATCAATTCAAGTTCAAATAGTTAATTAGCTTTCCCATCCTGAAATTTTTGTACATTTTATCAATCCTTATTATATGTTCTTTTTATACCACTCCACTCAGCTGTCCTTTTGTCCTCTAAATGACTGGGGGAGCAAAGTCCCTCCCACTATAAGAGAAGATCAGGTTCGTGACCACCTGAGGAACCTGAACATACATAAGTTTATGCATCCAGGTCCTGAGGGAATGGCTGAAGTAGTTGCCAAGCCACTGTCTGTGACATTTGAAAGGTCAAGTCAGGTGAATTTGCTGGTGACTGGAAGAAGTGAAACATTGCACCCAATTTTTAAAAAGGGTAGAAAGGAGGATCCTGGGAACTACCCACCTCTGAGCTTCACCTCTGTGCTTGGGAAGATCTTGGAACAGATTCTCTTTGAAGCTATGCTAAGGCACACGGAGGACAGGAAGGGAATTCAGAACAGCCAGCCTGGCTTTTCCAGGGGCAAGTCCTGCCTGACCAATCTAGTGGCCTTCTATGATGGAGTGACTACATAAGTGGATAAGGGAAGAGCTACGGATGTCATCTATCTGGACTTCTGTAAGGCCATTGACACAGTCTCCCACAACATCCTTCTCTCTAAGTTGGAGAGATATGGATTTGATGGGTGAACTGTTCCATGGATGAGGAATTGGCTGGATGGTCACATCCAGAAGGTAGTGGTCAACAGCTCAACATCCAGATGGAGATCAGTGACAAGCAGTGTCCTTTAGGGGTCCATATTGGACCCAGTACTGTTCAGTATCTTCATCAATGACATAGACAATGGGACAGAGTGCACCCTCAGCAAGTTTGCAGATGACACCAAGCTGAGTGGTGCGGTTGACATGCCTGAGGGACAGGATGCCATCCAGAGGGACCTGGACAGGCTCGAGAATTGGGCTTGTGTGTACCTCATGGCACTCAGCAAGGCCAAGTGCAAAGTCCTACACCTGGGTTGGGACAACCCCTGGTATCAATACAGGCTGGGAGATGAAGGGATTGAGAGTAGCCCTGACGAGAAGGACTCGGGGGTACTGGTGGATGAAAAGCTGGACGTGAGCTGACAACGAGTGCTTGCAGCCCAGAAAGCTAACCATATCCTAGGCTGCATCAAAAGAAGCATGGCCAGTAGGTCAAGGGAGGTGATTCTGCCCCTCTGCTCCACTCTGGTGAGACCCCACCTGGACTACTGCATCCAGCTCTGGAGTCCTCAGTACAAGAAAGACATGGACTGTTGGAGTGGGTCCAGAGGAGGACCACAAAAAGATCAGAGGGATGGAACAGCTCTCCTATAAGGAAAGGCTGAGAGAGTTGGAGTTAGTCAGCCTGGAAAAGAGAAGACTCGGGGAAGACCTTATAGCAGCCTTCAGGAAAGATGGGGACAAATTTTTTAGCAGGGCCTGTTGTGATAGACAAAGCCATTAAAAGAGCGAAAAAATCAGACAAGATATAACGAAGAAATTTTTTACAATAATGGTGGTGAAACACTGGAACAGGTTGGCCGGAGGTGGTAGATGTCCCATCCCTGGAAACACTCAAGGGCAGTTGGACGGGGCTCCGAGCAACCTGATCTAGTTGAAGATGTCCCTCCGCATTGCAGGGAGGTTGGGCTAGATGGATGGGCTAGACCTTTAAAGGTCCATTCCAACCCAAACTATTCTATGATTCTAAGTGGGCTACCCTAGCTGCACACTTTGCATACAGGTTTTACATTATCACAGTTATTCAGATATTTTTGTCAAAAACAGAGCAGTTGTGACACTGGTGTAAGTTATGTGGCACAGTCAGAACATTGCTCTCAGTAGCACAATCAGAACTTTTCTTGACTCAGAAACACAAACATTGAAGACCACATCCAAATTTTCTTCCACAGAATCTTATTTCTGAGCATTACCTTAAAAGATTGAAAATAAGTTTCTATAATTAGTTGAGAATTATTTGCAGAGCAAAGCACTGTGTGAAATGAAAGAGAACAAGCCATTGGCATTGAATTTTTCCCCTCCGCTTCTTGAGGATGAACACTAGTGTTAATTTTGATTTACTATGGCTTTAATTTGCTCAAAACTCCTGACAGGAAAGGCTGGCTGTTTAATATGCAAATATTGCCTATTTACCTGGATAAATTTCTAAAACACCAACAACCCTTAGTCTAATCAGTCCAATCAATTCAGGCACTGTTTTATTATGCTTTAGTACACTGGATGATGTTGATTTCCAGATAGCAAACAGTATCCGCAAGAATGTTAGTGATCTCCAACAACTTCTTTCACACAGGAAAATTAGTTCCATGCCCTCTACCACTGCTACTGTGAGGCGTGGTTTCAGGGCCATTCCAGAGCACAGGAGCAGTTCTTTCAACCTACATAAGGTAGGTAGAGTGGCTTCATAGATTTGGTAGCATTCAAAACAAATTTCTGTTTTCATTTTTGTTTTGGTTTTAAAGTCCTGTAGCTTACTAAAACCCCTCCATAAAGCCACACACAAAACTAAATATCAAGAATTACAGAGAAATGAACTTTGTTGACCTAAGCTAAATGAGGTGGGGAATTAAGAATACATTTTGTCAGGCAGCTGGCTCTGTGATACACAGAATAGCTGACTATCAAAGTGTTTTTCAGATGCTTATCACTAGCAATTCTGACTTTCAAATGAGAGTACAGAAGAACTCAATGGGGAAGGTAAAATAGACAGTCATGAAGTACCTGAATAAAAGTGGAACCACATCTACATTGCAGCCACACTTGCTTGGATACATTGCTTTTAAATGACAGTATGATAATTTTTTTAAATGTATCATCAAAATGCCAGTGTCTCAATCTGTGTATTTTTTGCTAAAATCATAATTTTTATGATTTTTGTGACACTTTTTTTCTTTTTATGCCAGAAAAACATGCCATATCTCCAGAGCAGCAAATAGCAAACAGGCAAAAAGGGGAAAGTCCTGCTACCTCTATGATTCTTTCCAGTATTTTGTTTCAGCAGAGCATGGCACTTTCATAGATTCCCAAGTAGATACAGGCCTAACTGTCATCCACAAACTAAAGTATACAGTATCTTGTGCTATATAGTTAGATTAACAAAATGGACAGACATTTGCAGCTCTTGAAAAGATCCCCATAAGCCCAACTCATCAAGCCTTACAGATCAATAGGTAGGATGAGATCGAAGTGGCTTATCTTGTCCTAAGATACCTCACTCGTGGCTGTATAGTTTTTCTTGCCTTATTTGACTTGGCAATTTTTGAGGCCTGTTCTGACTATTGTAGATCCTCAGAAGCCTATAGAGTAAGGCACAAATGAAAGGCTATGACAGTTCTTATACTGAAGATGAAGATGTAAGTAAATGTTATTGCCTTTTATGCATTTTTTTCATCATTGCTCAAGACAGTAGCAAGACTATATGCACATAATAAATTAAACTCTCTAAGTAAGAGATCTAGGTTACAATCACATGACTGTAAGTGATTGACTTTGCTTGTCCTAAGAAATTAATGCCAATCAGCTAAATTTAATTTTAGCATGCTCCTAAATTTCAATTAATTTCATTTGTGATTTGTTCATCTGTGATTTGGTTCTCTTCATATGAAATGTTTCTTGTTTTCACTCAGTACTGTCCCAGATTGAATGGAAATTAAGGAATGTTTGAATCTTTCAATTAAAAAACATTGAGTTATTAAAATAATTTAAATTAGAAAAATGTTCTGTAGTTACACCCATGATCTATTTTCTAATTCTGTAACATTTTATTCCTTGCTTTTAGGAAAAAGTAAAAAGTGATGATATTAGTATTCAAATAACAACAGGTATGGAAAGATGTTGTTTTTCATTCTCTTTGTTGCTGATCCATGAGTTCTGCCCAGATTACCACAGAAACTGAGTTTGTCGGTTTGTCTGGCAAACTGTGTTTAGAATAATTGGGATACCGTTGATATGTGGATGACACACCTCAATGTCTTTTGTTCAGCCCTGATTTGCAGTTATTTCTCAAAAGTCAGGCCAGGATGCAGGATATGCAAGGGCTTAAATTGCTGATTTTTCTATATAGACATGATGCTGAAAACCTTTCAGAATTTGAGAAAGTCAATTGTACACCTTTCTCTTCCACATAAATATTTGAACAATGAATTATTGAAATGATATAGCAAGAGCCAACTTGAGTCAAGTATAAGTGAATGGCATCACAGACAAAATCTTCAAAAGCAGATGGAATGTTAGAAGATCTTCCCTAGAGTATATATCCTTAAAAGAACAGAAACAAGAGAGAGCCAAGTGCTTAGGAGTTAAAGCTGTGCAAATGGAGTCAGTAAATTTGCAAGAAGTAAATCCTCTAGATTTTTCTGAATCCTTTACACATCCTCTGCTGGAAAGCAGACTTTCCTAATAGCAAGAAATTTGATCACCTGAAATGTGGATTTAAGCCGAATTTATTTTGCAAAGAAAACATGCCCTTAAACCAGAATACCCCTAAGCCTTGTAGCTGCTCAATGAAATAGATGCTCATGTTTGGTCCTGCATCCACGGAATGTCCATTTCACGGAAGACCTTCATGGGACCAACCCAGCATCTCCAACTCTGGAGAAGTCACAACAGGAACTCAAAAAAGGTTCTCTGTAAGCACCACCTTGCATTTAGCAAAAGTTTTTAACTGGATAAGTAAGTATAAAACTCTATGATTCCAGAATTGTTAAGTGTCATTTAGTTATTAAACTTCACTTCATAGCTGAATTTATAGTAGTCTTTAGCAGCCTCATGCAGACGCTGCAGAACTGCCTCTCAGCTGTGCTGATTCCCACTGGCTTGGAGTCCTCCACTCTCAGTGGTGCTTGCAGTTTCTGTAAAATATTTTGCTGTCCTCTTAATAAGGATCGTCCACATCACAGAGCTGGCTGTTTAAGATAAGATCATGAAGATTCTTCAAATTTCTTTTCAGTTGTCTTTTTATCCATATCTGTAATGTTTTTCAGAGTAATGCCATCTTCATGATGGAGTTTATTTTCAAATTTACTTTTTTTATAATGTTATGTAATTTTTGTGTATTCAAAAGCAGTAATAAAAATTTTTGAGAAAATGTATTATCATTTATGTTCCAAAGCAGAAGACACAAGTAAGTATAAGAATATCCAGTACTTGAAGATAAGTGTACCACCCAAAGCTGTGGCAGAACACTCACCAGTACTGGCTTCTGCTCATGAAAATGGCTGTATCTGCCTATGGAGTATTCAGGTAACTATCTGAATGTCTTTGGGATGGGACTGTACCATTAAGAACGTAATTCAACTAATCTTTAGAAATATGCTTTTTAACTAGTAATTGCAGCAGCATATATTTTATTGCATTTTTTGCTCAATACTTTCTTCCATGCACACAAATTAGTTCTGCATTAATAATTGTAGAAGAGAGTAATGGCAAATAGAAAATGAAAAAAACATGTTTTGAAATAATTGTTACAAAAACTGACTGTAAAGTCACATGAAAGTCTAGAAGTTGATTTTTTCACCCACATCATTTACCTTCCAAGAAAAGATGATAGGCAATACACAGTGTCCTTCTCTCAGAAAAAGAGAAATATCTCTGCAACATTGCACAAGCCAGTTAGCACTAGTAGGTAATACTGGCCATTGCAGCAGACAGTGATCACAGTATGTCAGCTGTGTAAGGCTTTAACAGGAATCCTAGCAAAGGTAAGTCATAGGGAGAATCTTCCAGAAAGGTGGTACAGTAGCTTTGCAGATGTTTTATGCAGAAATACAGTATGATAGTAAATGTCCACAGGTACAGTAGGTGTGGACTTCGGGTTTTGTTGTCTTCATGGCTGATACATTAGTGTGCTTAGATTCCTGTAGGAATCCCCAAGTTCAGATGACAGTGATACCATCATTACATAAATGACACAGTCAAGATTCTTCTTATCTGCAAGACTTTCTCCTCACCTCCTCCCAAACTTGAAGAGACAGTAAGGGAGAAAGTCTGCAGATGCTTGCTTGCTTGCTTGACAAATCGAACAAGTTGGTGAAGGAGACATTGTGGGTCCATTTGCAGCAAGAAAAGGCATTTGGGTACCAAATGAGATGCTTACTGATGATATTCCACAGCAAATGAGAGAAAGGTGGCAAAGTAGGGGTAGGGACAGATAGACTGTGAATTGCTTGAAGAGTGAAATAGGTTGTTCTTTTGATGTAGAAGAGATGGCAATCTAGAACAACAACAAATCTCAGCTCTCTTGATCGTTCAGTAGATCAGGAAACAACTTTTTTATCTGCTTTCTGAATAGATATGAGCTGAGTAATATTCAAATCGATGGGACTCGATTCAAATCAATGGGACTCAACTTCTGACGCACTGATTATTTTTTTTCACTTAGGTATTATAAAGAGAAATATGTGTTTATTTATTTATTTTAGGGCAACTTAGTGAAAGAACTTTTGCCATTTTCAAAATATCCTTCGGTTCCTCTGACAGCACTATGTACAGACATCTCCACTAAAATGCTTTTGGCAGGCAGTAAGGGTGAGTAAACATGTTCATCATTCTGTTCAGGACAGTTTGTAGGACCACAAAATTGCATGCTGTAGATGTGGCAGAAACATGGAAATAAAAGTCCAACTGCTGCCAGACTTTCTCCATCAAAGCTATAATTAAATAATTGAAAAAGGTATTTTCTGGTATAAAAGGAAGGTAGATTAAAGCTTAGCATTACATTAATAGCATTATCAGTAGAATTGGTTTTGTAAAAGACATTACAATTTTCTTCATTCACAAGCTCCACATTTACTTTTCATTTGAATTACTGTGTTAATACCAACGGCAAAGATTACTACTAAGAACAAGCAAAAATTTCACATCCACAGTAATAAAACTAAATAAAAAAACCCTGCAGCTGTGGCTGTACCAAGAGCCATGATTCAGACACTGTTATGGAGTTCACAGTAATGGCTTCAGCAGTACACTGCTATATAAGGAAAGAAAGCACTTGTGGTCTCTGTTAGCAGCTCATTGTTAGACAATTTGTCACACCAAATCTGGCTTTCATTTGGCAGAAATCCAAGAGTTTATCTGCTGTGTGATTCTCCTCCAAACCTTTAGAATCACTCTGGCAATTTTCCTCTTCTGCATCTGTCATAAAAGATTTTTGTCTTTAATGTGTCACTTTTCTTCTAAAGTACCTATTAGAACTGTTTCCTGCCAGCTTCCTGCTCTTATGCTGTCAGAAGCTGGATGGAGCGAGGTTTTTTCCCGTTTGTTTCAAAACTGAGCAGTAGATTGACATTAATACTGAAAATGAAGAGGAGTTTCCACTCATTGATTCAAATCAGTAAATGAGTTCAGGAAGGCAGCATGCACTGAACAGGATTTAAATTAGTTGTGGGAAAGTATCTACCTTATTACCTATTCATCTGATACTCTCCCTTTGTACTTTTGTGTTTGTGCCAACGTGTATTTGCTTTTCATGCTTTCCACACCTTTCTATCTGTAGTGCTACTACCAATTTCTTGTTCTGATTACAGATTTTCCCTTGCTAGGAAAAGGTCAACTTCTCTGCCTTCCTCCTTGCTTGCTTGCAAATGCA
The DNA here is from genome assembly GCA_025774025.1 of Xenus cinereus. NCBI lineage: Eukaryota > Metazoa > Chordata > Aves > Charadriiformes > Scolopacidae > Xenus > Xenus cinereus. The sequence continues at coordinate 39,762,379 of JAOXJK010000023.1, read as the reverse complement.
CAGCCCTAGAAACCAGATGTAATTAGTGTAAAGGTTGGAATTACACAAAAGATTCCTCTGTCTAGTAGTAGAAATGAGAGATAAGAGACAACTTCAGCAGGAAAGAGAGAGCCTAGGCAGGAGACTGAACAGTCGTGGGTCCTAAGGAAAATGGTTCTTTGATTCTAGTTTCACATGATTGCACTAAACGGTTGTAAAACATTACGCTTTCACTATGTATGCAATTAATGAAACTTAATCCGTTTTACCAGGTCTGAAAAACAGTTTCATCCCCAGGAAGCTCTCATAGCTAGTTTGTGCAATAGATAACTGTCTTGACAAGATGATTCTTATGTTTTACTCATTTAAAGAAAAAACTTTATGTTCTTTCCATTTCAAACCAGTCCAGTTAATGACAAATTGTTCACAACGAGTATATATATTTCTTTGCATATTAATGAACGGTCCGTTATTTTTTGCTTTGTGCTTGAGATAGTGACATTCACCTTAAAATAACTTTCACTGATCTGTAATCTTTGCTTCCTTCTGCCCAGTGTTTACCAAGAACGTATGATAGCAACCAGTGAACGTATAGATCTAATGAAATTTATCGATGATTTGCTTTTTCCTTTCTTGAACAGAGGGACATATTATGTGCTGGAGCATTGCCTTGTTCTTAGAAGATCCAGAAAATAGTAAAAATGTAAGGAAAAATCTGACAGATTTTCTTAACTTGAACAGTATACCACGATAAGACAGTAGAGAAAAATGGATTCAGAGCTCTACAGGGACTAAAAATGTTTCCTGCACATAAAGGTCACATCTTTTGCTAGAAATAATAACTTGATGCTGTGAAAAACAAATGTAAAATGCTGTCAGCATTATTCCGTTGTGTTCAAAGAGGCTACATTAGAATGAATTTATCCATTTCCCCCGAGTGGTGTTTCCAGCATATGCCATTTGCAGGCTGTTTCATGGAGGGATTACTTTTTCACCTCTTAATTTTCAGAAAGCCATGCTGATAAATCCACTAAGTTTGCAACCATGGTGGCATACAGAACCACCTGAAATGTGGTTATGTTTCTTTTTTCCCTCAGCAAATAAAGGAGGAGCTCTGCTGGAGGGCACACTCCACTGTAGTGGTTGACTTATTTCATGAAGAGGAGAAAAACGTGGTAGTGACAGCATCTATTGATGGTTCAGTCAGGTACAAAAATGACTAATACTTCTTATTGTTATGAAAAATCAGTTGAACTATGTCCCAAGTTCCTCTTCTCAATGGACTTGTATATAGGTTAGAACTTAAGTAAAATACAACATTGGGTGCATGCATTTTCTGCTCTGGACCTGAAAGAACTAATTTTTGAATGTAACACTTTCAGTTTTCTCAGGAAGTCAGACCTTTTGGAGACTGTCATTTTCTTCCAGCAAGGTGGCCTTGAATGCATTTGTAACGGCCTCATCATTTTAGAAATGACCCCCTGTTCTAATTCTATTTTAGCTTTCAATACTTGCTAAATTGACATGGGTCCTAAGCATTGATCTAACCAATGCTTATGCAATTATATCATTGCAGTCTGAAGATGCTTAATAGACAACTGTAATTTCTTCCTGGGTGACAAGTACATTTGAAGGAGTTTCTTTTGGGTTTTTAGGAGAATCAATGAGGAAATTTTGTGTAGATCCTCCTTTGGTGGCAGAATCTTACTGTAGGAGCAATTCATGATATTAAAATGTACTGTTTGTTTTCTGATTTTTACAACATCCTTCTAAGATTTTTTAACTCTTGAGTTGCAGTGAACTTCAATCTCATTGACTTCTTTTATGACTAGCATACTGAACTCTAGAAATAGTGCTGCAGAACTTGATAATGTAGAGAGATATTTTGTTACTTTTGTTCCACTTCTAAAAGTATCCATTTTTCCTTTCTGTCCTTTGGCACTGCTTCTACTATGTCTGTAGGCTCTGGAATGCCATGAACGGATACTATCTTGGTTACTTTGGACAACCCAGGAAGTTTGAATTGTCAGATATCAGCCGGTTGATCTTGCCTTGTGATGTTTATACCTTTCCTACTATAATTAAAGAGCAAAGCAAGCATATGGAAAAAAATAAGAAATTTGAATATCCTCTGATGCTGGACAGGGACAAGTAAGATCTCATACATTTTACATGTGTGATTGGGGGAACAGTTCTGAAAATATACTTTAAAAGCAGATTTCACCTGGAAGTCAGAAAAAAAAATTAGGATTTCCTATGAGCTATTTAGAAAAATCCTTTTAAAAATTTTTTTTACACAGCATAGATAAATATGTTAATTGTTATGACTAGGTGATGTTCATCATTTGAATTCAGCAATAGTGATGACTAGATAATCATCTCCGATTTTAGCCTAATTAGAGTCTGTATGGTATATACACTGTTCAGGTTAGCAGCCTGTTTCCCTTCCCATTCCAGAAGCTGATATACCTCTGGGATCCCCAAAAATTTATTGAAAAAGCTTAATGTGAATAGTTTCAAACCAAAGCCAAATCTTTCTGTAAGATTAAACCCAGTTTTATCTTTCATTTTTAAAAAATCGTCTTCTAAAATTTGCTGGGATGTTGTGGATACATTCACATATCTCTGATCATGATGTTCTGACACTGGCATAAATGTTGTGTGTTCAATAGCAGTGATGGACCTCTCTCCTTCTAAGTAAATTTCTCAGGGCATGTTGGTTAGTTACAAGTCAAGGCAGAGAGCCCTCGACCTCCAGCTGAAGTCATATTTCCAGTCCTGGAGCTCCCTGGTTCATTAATTAGTGTGTTGACCAAACGAATGTAAATAGTGAAGCAGGAATCTTCAGAGGCAACAAGCACATTGCTGATAAGGTTTCATATACCATGTGCATTTTTAGGCTGCCTTTTATTTTAACCAAAGCACTTTGGGACAATGAGAAATCTCTAAGGTGCTTTACTGTTACCCCATTTAGGTCGGTATCCTGCTAAGACTTATTCCTACATAGAGTTCTTACTCATGTGAATAGTTCCACTGAAGTCAGAATAGTAACTCATCAATAAAGACAAGTGCTTGGCTGTGTTTGAAGGACTAACCTCTGTAGTCTTTTGAATAGTCAGCAACTAGTTTGAAACCTCTGGAATCAAAGGTACTATAATTAGGCCAGCTAACCTCAAAGAAACTTTGCATAAATTACACATCTGTGTCAAACTGTGACTACTTTTTGAGGACCCTTCAAATATTTCAGTAAAGGAGCATGGCTAGCATATATTTAAAACACATTAATTAAATAGACAAGAAGCAAATGAGAAGCCTGCTAAACTGTGCAGAGAACTGGGGGAAAAAAAAAAAGAAAAAAGCAGCCACATGCTGCACAATAGAAAGTTTCAGACTTATCATTCTTTATAGTCTGTGTGTTCTCACCTTAAGAGCAACTTGAATCCTCTGGATTAATTGTACCAAACAGTGTAATGGAGAGCTAGTCAATCATCATCCAAAAGGCTAGGGTTTGTTCTTGACAGGATATAGGAGCTTCTCTTGGGTCAAATCAGTTATGGAATCATAGAAACATAGAATGGTTTGGGTTGGAAGGACCTTAAAGATCATCTAGTTCCAACCTCCTGCCATGGGCATGGACATCTTCCACAGCATTATCTTCATGATGCTACTACAATTTGCTTATTGGACAGCTGTCACATAAGTCACTAAGATAATATTTTAAAATTTAATTTAACAAATCAAGTTATAAATGCTGCTAACAGATATCACCCAAATCTGCATATACCTGAAAAGTACAAACCCAGCTGAATAGCATAGGTGCTTACAGTTTAAACTGTGATCTATTGAGTGATTTATTGAGAAATGTTGGCAGGTAGATAGACCCATATAGAAATGGTCTTGGTTTCTCTCTGTAGTTTATAACTCCTTAGCTTTTGTGCTCTGACTTAATTTTTATGATTATAAATGATACTGTGTTAATCTGCACTAACAGACACTCTACTCTAGATCATTTCTTCTAGTGATTAACTTCGGAAACCAGATATATGACCAGAGGAAACCTTTGTTATGAAAGTGGCATATAGGAATTGTAGTCAGAACTGACAGAAATACTGAAAAGCCATTATCAGAGAGCAAGTTAGCACCCAGTTGTGGTAATTGTGTTTTTTATATTAACATTTCCAGCCTCCTAAAGATGATAAGCCAGTATATAGGTTCACAAAGTTTTAGTGAATTACTTCTTGACACCTAGGAAGGTCCTAATATAAATTACATTTTGAAGATATATGCAATAATTATACTTTAAAATAATTTTATTCTGGAGCTGTGTAAGAATGCTGCATACAAAATTGCCATTTTGATAAGAGCATCACATTTTTCTGTCTTGTGTGTACAGGTGGAAGTCACTGCTCAGATCACCTTCAGTTTTAAAAGAGCCTGAATGCGTGGACAAAATTCAGGACTTTAAGTTTTTCCAAGCTCTGACTTCTCCAAAGGTAGCTAATATATATGACAAATTTGTTTCTGTTCTGTGCATCATATAGGAAATGCAATTGTATTTCTCATTTGGAAAATACCCATAAATAACTCTGCATATCCTTCTCATTCAATGGACAAGCTAGAACAAAAAAACACATAAATGGAGGGATTGAAGAAACCTTTCTGGTTCTTGTTCTCATTACTTCACATTTCCAGATTCCGATTTAGAAGGAACCATACACTAATTTGACAGTATTAAAAATGTTAGAATTTTCACATGCTCCAACAGAAATCCTAAAGTTTTCTCGGAGGAAGTGTGAAAATACTACAACAGTGAATCCCTTGTTATACGCAATAGTTCTTTCAGGCTTCCCATGAAATCAGAACCCAGGAGTTCTGAGTCAACTCAGATACCATTATGAATACTTTCTACAACTCTCACTGAATAATGGTGGAGCTCCTCCGTTGTTACCTGGCTTAGCCCTCAGAGGTCAAAGGAATGAATAAATTTTTTCTTGCATTTGGAAAATGGAAAAAGATACAAATCAAATGATCATTTAACAAAAAAAAAGCTTTCATTAACACCTTTCTGACCATTCTTCTCCAAAGGGCCAACAGCTGCTAAGAGGTATAAACTCAATATCCTCTCCTAAAATTTGCGGTACTGTGAGTCTCCTGTGTACTACACTCTGTTATCCTAACACAGACAGCTAAGGTCTAAACAGTAGTCAGTAGAAGACATTACTCATGTGACCAGCTACTTTTCCAATGTACCTTGGATGAAAGGATGAGAAAGTGAATAGAACACACTTCTCTACTGTTTATTGCCCTGCCTTGCCAGCCAGTTCTTCCTTTCTCACTTGTCCTTGCTTACTGGGATACTAAGGATACCAAGAGCAGCTCTCATCTTGTCTGGATGCTTGATTATTTGAAGCTAGTGGATTACTTGCTGCTAAGCAAAGGTGGTCAAGCATGCAGCTTTGAGGCATTCTGTCATTTCACCCCAAGGCAGCAACAAGTAACAAGCTCCCATAAGTCACAGTTATAGCAGTCACAGATGCTGCACAGTTTGTAGAGCAGCCTGTGTTTAAATCACAGGGAAACTGATGTAGCTGCTTTTGTGCCATAGGAGCATCCACTACAAAGTAACAGCAGTTGATCATTGGTCCCCCGTTGATATATCACTGTGTAATAAGAGAGAACAGTGCCAGTGGGAAAAATATGTTGATGCTGGGTATAAAACATGAAATTTTCTGTAGCAAAGTCAGTGATTGGGTATATTGCAACTTAAGTTAGTAGAGGCGGGCTCTGCTTTGGGTTTTACCTGGTCATTTGAAAGGAGGATTCACTGGAGGTCTCATAGCAGAAGATACTTGATACACATTGGCCCTGGAGTCCCCTTCTGATTGAGCTTTTGATGAGAAAAAGGTTTTATTTCTTACCATTTGCCTTAGAGCAGAACAAACAGTGGACTTCAGTTTGCACTTCAGACTAGGGGTGTGTTATTCAGGGGCCCTGCAAATCCCTGGAGTATATGATTAGCTTCTGAAATGGGCAATGCCTAGTAATTAATGCACAGGAGTAATGCTTATAATTAACAGACAGACACTGGAACAAATTCTTTTAGGAATGTTTTAGATTGGTGAAGATGTGCTATCTCTTAAACTGTTATTACTGCAGCACACTCAGTAATGCGTTGGTAAGACTGTGAAAAAATGTAAGTAGAAAATCTCTGTATAAGTTACTATTTCAAATTAAACTTATGTTTTCAAATTAGATGGAAACAAAAGTTCTTTGCAGTATTTCAAGCTGTAGGTGCGTTTTTTTTTCCTTTTTGGAGGACCATCAATTGGCCTCCTCAGGTGAAATCATGGCTATATCATGCAATGACCATTTCATTTCCTGCCCTGTTCATAAGTATAATACACAGGTAAGTCTCAAGATTCATGTGAGTGTGGATGAACTGCCCGGGTACCTGAGGTATTTTTGCAAATCCAAAGCTTTCAGCAGCAGAAATATCTTTTTGTTTATCTGCATCTTTCCCAACTGGCTGCTGAAGTGTTTGTGATTTGCATAGCCCATAGAAGAATAACCAGACTAACAGCCCTGTGATGAAGGGAGGTCTGGGAGGGAGTTCTTATTCCATTACCCCTTGGCTAGACTTCCAGTGTCCTCTGATAGCATGCATCCACCAAACCTGACAAGTACCCTGAAAATTATTCCTTTATTCAGCTTATCCAAGGTGTTAATAAGTGAGAGAACTCAGCAAGTGTTTAAAACTAGTGTTAACTTAGGTGATAAAAAGAATTTGCTGTAACTGTCTTGACTTTGTGTCCCTTGGGAAGCTGGAATTTTGCTGGTTATGCATTTTCTATAGCACAAGAATGATCCCCTCCTAATTTAACAAAAAAGTTCTAGGCAGCCTTTACATGGTACAAAGAAAACTTGTGCATAAAGCATAATGTCTCCACAATGTCATGATATACCTTTCTTCAGATAACATGAATGTTACCATGCAATTATGCAATTCAATAACAGAAGTAATGTCTTTATTACCTTTTATCTTCAGCTAGTATTGCACTGACTTTGGCTTCCCTTGGTCAGATTCGCAGACAACCTTTGGAAAGTTTTCAGTCTGGAAACAGAGAGGCTGGTGCAGTATTTGGGTTTCTTCCTATATATGAGGTAAACACAAGTGTTTTCTACCTTTTGCAGTCGCATTCATACAGAAGCCATTAGCACTAGTAAATTATTACAATCATGTACTCTGACATTCTATTGTTAACTGTCTGCTTCTTGATTTAATTTTCTTACATGGTTTGCATTACTGCCTATCCAACTCCATTCTCCATTTGGTGGAAGCTTGAGAAGCCAGTTGAAGAGAGCATGCCGCAAAGTGAGTATTCCAGACATTTACTTCTCCTGATCAACCACGTCCTTAACATTTTGCTGAGACTTGAATCTTTTAGCCAGCCCAGAAACTATTGATTCTTATCTGCACAAAGCTTTGGCTATTGTAAGTTAATACTGTTTTATGGGTACTATTGATTTGGTTTATTGCAAGCTGTCTAGCAAGGCTTCCCAGGTTGTTCTTTCTATGGAGGAAGACCAGAATGTCCACAGCCTCGTAGGATGGAAAGAACCACCCTAGCAGAGGTGTTGTTCTCACTCTATAGAGCATAGCTAGAGAACTAGCTTGGATCAGACTCCTAACATCTAGATGACTAGTTAGGTGGGATTAATAGGGTAATCTGCATTGAAATATATATAACCTAATGTTTGTGCATGCAGCATTACAGAGTATCTAAGAAAACAGAAAACGCAGGGGCACACTGTTCAAATAGCTGGCACATATGCTATTCTTCTGACCATTAATGTGTACCAGAAATCCGTTTTGTTTTCTTCAAGCAGAAGAAAATCAAATACAGGGAGGCTTGTGCCTTGGCAAGTTAGGAGCAACTAAACTGAAGCCAATGGCAATGAAATAAAAGGAGACCAGGCTTTTTCTGTGAGCTACATGCACAACAAATAATTTTTTGTCTGTGCTGTTGCAAAATGCTATCAAAGTCGTCTGTTCACCTGAAAAGTTCTTGAAATTTTGCGATTTATTTTTTAAAGGTCTTCAATGGAAGAAAGCTGAGATGTCCAGTCCCACTGGATGGACAATGGAGACGGGTTTCAGTGGAGAATAGTAGCAAGGCAAATAAGCATAGCATCCATCCTCAGGAAAGTCTATTGGCAGGTTCCTTATTTCAATTTTTTTCTATTTTATCTAACTCCATTTCATTGTGAAGTGCAGCCTATAGAAATAAAATCCTTACTTCTATTCCAGTCCTTCATGCAGAGAGTAAATTCTAATAAAGCCAGTGTATGATTGTAACACGATACTCACAAAAAAGCCCCTCTCACTCCACTTTTTGATGGTTAAGAGGAAAAGCACCTTACTATGATTAACTGCTCAAAGTTTCAGAGCAATAAATCTGCAAAAATTCTTCTTTTGCTAGCCATACAGACTTCTCTGAGGAATAAGAAATAATATTCCAGAGGTACTGCTCTAACCTTTCTCTCGTGTTTCAGGAGCTTTGGTGTCCTTTGTGGATAGGCAAAGAGTTGATGGGATGTTCCATAGGTAGCCAAGTATCCCAATCAAATGTCTTCTTCCAGAAACATTTTGATTTCTTTGTTAATCATGTGGAGGTAAGACAGGTTTGAATAACGAGAAACACCCCGATTTAAGGATACCTAGATTTAGGTCACAGCATCATAGAACATGCCATCTTTAACTCTGCACTATTTTCAGCTGAGCTAACTTTATATTAATTAAACATAATTACAGAAACAGAAAAAGAAAAAAACAAGCAAAGCTCCTTGCAATTGTTTTCTTAATGCTATGCAGACAAGTTTTCAGAATTATTATTCTAATACCTTCAGTGTCAATATTTTTGTCTGTCCAGAAGATGCCTTGCCCAGAATTATTAACAAAATGAAATGGCCATATTGCCCCAAAAAAATAATTTCAGCATCTCAGATTCCTTCTGGTTTATCTACTTTGTTTTAGAAATAAACTGTTTTGATAAGATTTTTTTAAATTAGTTTTTCTGATCAATTTACTGCCTGTCAGTTCAGGTTTATGGGCAAAATCCTGATCCCTTGTTGCACCAATTTAAATCTTAGCTGTGCGGATTTAAAACAGTAAAAACCAATATAGGTCAACTCAATTGACCCCAATTATTTTCATCATTTTTATTTTATAGTACAAACAAAGCCTAGGGCATGGTAGATGCATTTAAAGGAAGGTCAGCGTATGATTCAGGGGGTAATGAAGGTGAAAGTATAACATTATTTTATCATTATTGTGATTCATATGAACTCCTTAAACTGAACTGTTATAAGCATACCAAAATTTGTAAAATTTACTCAGTGTATTTTAGGGTGATCAGAACTCACGCTCCTTTTCAGCAGTTGCCAGTAGCTGTTTACTTAATAAGACGCTAGTAACAATGTTGTTCTGGTGGATTTGCGTTAACTGAAAGCCTTGAAACTATTCCCTTCTAGGATGTGCTAAAACCTACTTAACATCTTCCCTATTATAATTGGACCCTGAACTGTTAATCTCAAACTGAACCTTTGAATAGCACTGAAAGAGAACTGCCAACTGTTGGAAACTGGTCTTCTTGCCAATATTTAAGAAACCAAAATATGGGTTTGTCCCTTTTCTTCCTCCATGGCACAGTGAAGTCAGAAAGCTTTGCTTTTCTTATGCTTTATTCTCTATTTTCATCTAAACAGGAAATTGAAATCTTTAACTAGCACAAGTAGTAATAGTATCATATTGAACAGCATCTTTCATCCTGTGCTGCATAATGAGCTGCCCTTCTGCTTGGGATAGCACATGGCAAAAGAGAAAGGGATCTTGCATTTATATGAAATCATTCCTGTTGAAATCAGTGGATAGCCTGTTCAACATTTAAGAATTCATTATGCCCCTAAGACAAAGATCTTAACCAGGACCATTATAATGTATATTATGTAAAAGAAAATTCTTTTGCCTGAGATCTCAGATTGGATGTCTGCTTCCTTAGGGAAGATGCTGAGGGAACTCCAATAATCAGAAATGGGTAGAATAGGTAGAATTGACAGAAAACTTTATGAACTCTAGTGCCAACAGAGATTGGCTGTATCATCCAGTCTAACCTGCTGGGTGGCACAAGCCAGAAAACCCATAATGAATATCTTCTGTGGCCAAATGCCTGTTGGTGTTACTATTTTGGTTTCCATTTTAAGGGAGCATCCTAGGACTCTTAATGTACACTTGCTGCCAGTTATTCTCCATGTCAATACTGCAGGTTTCCTCTCTTCTCCAAATTTGTCCAGTCTGCCCTGCGTTCCCTTTAATCTTGACCCATATGCTCTCTGTTGGCTCTTCATCCATCCCCAGGTGGAGCCCCGTGCACTCCAGCTGTTCATTGACATAGAGGTCAACACCCTCACCCTCTCCGTCTCCCCAGCCTGTCCTTCCTGGAGAGCCTGTATCCCTCCATTCCAACACTCCAGTCATAGGAGCCATCCCACCATGTCTCCGAGATGCCAATGAGATCATAGCCCTGGAGGCGTGCACATGTTTCTAACTCCTCTTGTTTGTTCCCTGCCAAGTGTGGCACCTTAGTGAGTATTTAGGATAATCCATGTAACTACTGCCATTATTACCTCCTATTTTGGGAAGAGTAGTGTTTTTTCTATATTACTGGTAATGAACAATGTTTGATCTGCAGGACTTCTTGGAAAGACTGTCTTCTGTTGAGCTTAATATACAACAACTTGCAATGATTTACCTGATTTACTTGTTACAGGACTATGATGGATTTGGGGGTAATACTGCTTTTTTTTAAGCAAAATGTCTTGTGGGAGTATATTTAAAAATATTATGAACAACTGCACTGGGTCTGGCTGGGATGAACCTAATTTTCTTCATAGCAGCCTGTATGGTGCTGTGTTCTGGACTTGTGACTAAAAAAGTGTTGATAACACACCAGTGTTTTGGCTATTCTGAGCACTGCCTGCACAACATCAAAAGTGGTTCTTTCCCACCCCCAGCACGTAGCCTGGGGGTGCATAAGAAGCTGGGAAGGGACATAGCCACAACAGCTGATCTAAACTGGCTAGAGACATTCTATACCAGATAATGTCCTGCTCTGCAATAAGAGCTCATGGAATGGAGGAGGAAAGCAAGATGTTCATGGTTATGGTGTTCGTCTTCCTGAGTAACCATTATGCGTGCTGAGGCCCTGCTTCCAGGAAGCGGCTAAAATGTCTGCCTGATGATGGGAAGTAGTGGATGAATTCCTTATTCTGCTTTGCTTGCACATGCAGCTTTGGTTCACCTATTAAACTGTCTTTATCTCGACCCATGAGATTTTTCACTTTTGCTCTTCCAAGTCTCTCCCCCATCCCAGTGGGAGAAGTAAGTAAGCAACTGGGTGGGCGCTTAGAGTCTGCCAGAGTCAACCTACCACATTAACCAACCTTGTGATTATAGCTAAAATCAAGCTTGTCTGATAAACCAAGTGGCACCAGATAAAGTGTAATCTATTCGTTTTCCCTTCATTCACCTCATGATTTAGCAGTTAGTGTATGAAAGGTAATACCCCTGCAGTTCCCCAAGTCCTATTTGCCTTTGAAAGACAGCTACATCAGCTCTTTCCCAGTTACCTGAAAATTGCCCAGTCTTCAAAGATTACTAAAAATGAATGGTTCAGGTTCAGAGAGTTCCTTACCCATTTCTTTTGATGCTCTTATTTGTTATGTTTTATGTCTCTTTGTATTTTGTATGTTTTATGTCTTTTTGGTATGGTCCGTATTTATAGTTAGAACTAGCATATTTTACTGTGGTTCCAAGATGCAGATCCCACTTCAATTTATTAACTATTTACTTCCTCAGAACTGCCTGTTTACTCAGAATTGACTATTTACTCATCTTTACCAAACCTTTAGCACTACTAGGATTTCATAGGTCCTTAATATTTGAATTCTGCTCTTCTCAGTCTTGCTGCACGCTCCCTTTGGTTTCCCTTATTAATTGCCCATGTTTTGCAACTCATGTCTATTCATGCCACCATATTCTCCACTGTGCAGAAGAGCCCATCCATAATGTAATACTATTCTCAGTAACAATCAAGAGTTTAATCCTATGCTGAAGGAAATCAATGCACGAGTTCCAGAAGGGAACCGTACTGTAAGGAAAACTTTCAAAAACGCGTGATACATACGAGTTATCTTTAGCAGCCTTCCATCCTGTTACTACCTTACTGTTGTGCTATTTAAACTGTGACAAAATTACAGTACTATAATGCTCTCAGAGTTTTTTTTTCATAATTCTTTAAATTAGCAAAACCTGAAGTAGTTCAGACTGCGTGTCATTGCTCAGCATTACTGTTTACTTGAAGAGTTCCAACTCCTAGGCCTTTATAAACACCAAATGGAAACTAGTTCCAGCCCCAAACATTTTACTTAATGATATTATCCCAGTGTGTTTCTTAAGTGTCACAAGAAAAGCAGAGACACTTCATTTCTTTGAATATATAATCTACTACGGCACTGCACAGAATACATTAAAAAAAGAATAGTTGTTTAGTGTGTGCTAGAGAACAGAGGATGCTACTGGAAAGAAATTAAGCACAGAAGAGCATACCAGGCAAGTGATACTTCCAAATATACCCACTCATCTTCAAGAAATCTTTTCAGTGCTGGATCTACTAAAAAGCTATGTCTTAATGGACTTCTTCATTTTAGCTGTGGATTTTCTGCGTTTCAATGTCTCTCTATTCCTTTGCAGGTTAGTTTCTTTCCACCAACATCCACAATTATATTACAGGCTTAAATGTTCCAGGTGTATCATTTGTTCTGTTGTTCCAGATCATTCCTGTATTATGGAAAGGTATCTTAACAAGACAGCCTCTTTCAGCATGGCAGAAATTCATGGTTGTACTGGCTGCAGTAGTTGGTTTGCCAGAATTTCATTACAGCCCTTGCTAGTGCTTTACAAAATCTGGGACGTTCTTCAGCTGCCCTCACCCACTGGGGTAGCTCAAGCTGAATGGCATCAACGGTGCCAGAACTGCGGGAACCAAAAGTCTTTGTTATGTATCCACCACTATAGTAACTCCCATTATTTGGGCTAGGATTGGATGGAGAAGGCACACAAACATAACTGTTATTTTGTACTTCAATATATTTACCCAAACTTCTGTTCCCTGCAACCAAAGTCTCAGAAGACACATTGACTAGCTGACTGGCCAGATGGCTAATTGAGGAACATGACGCAGAAAAGATGCCTGAGTTAAGGGAAGTTTTTGACAGCGTGTAACCTAGTTCTATCCACCGTTCAGGATGTGCTTGTCCATGGATATCCAGGATCAGGCCCCCTGTCATCTGAGATTTTGCAGTGGTCAAAAATCCCATATACTCTTCCCAGGCCTGCTCTGCTTGGGGAATTCCAAAGGAGGCTTCTTCCTTTTCCCTGTTAGCATCCATCTTGAACCTCTGAAGGTGGTTTATAATGATATGTGGGAAGAAGCCGTCAGTAATTTTGTTGATTTCTTCAGCAAGAGCCTGAGCCACCTCTATAGTATACCTGTCTTGGTTGGTAGACACTTTGCATTTCTTATAACTTTGAATGCTTCCAGAAGGACACTCATGAGAGAAAATACAAGAGGAAGTCTTTGCATCCCAACAGCCAGCTTCTCGATCAGGGATGTCTTTGGGTTCCATTGACCCACCATGTGGGACAGAGAGAATCAGGTTCATGTTGCCCACTTGATATTCTGTGAAATGATTATGACCAAATATAACCTCTTTGGTGCCAGTGGCTTTGAAAAACAAATATAAAACAGAAAGGAGGAAGAGATACATTTTCTTCAATTGCTGCTGCAAGACTCAGCAATATGGAGTATATCAGTACCTACATAAAAGCAAAAGACAGATTTTAGATTACTTACAGCTGGGAACACATGAAAAACTGTTCGGCTGCTGCTGGAATAATTAGTTACTGATTAACCCATTTTAATTTTATTCCATGTAGCACAAAAAACCAAGAGTACTTACATGAGGAACAAAAGTGAACAAGGCACTTAGTGTGGCTAGATGTAATTGATGCAGTGTTCCCAAGAGAGAGGATTCTCCCAGAATAACAGGACGAGGGAAATGGTAGGTTAGTGGGTCTCCCTCATTTTCGCAGAAAAGACAAACACTATTTGATTATCCTATCTGATCCCACAGAATCACTAGATCCCAGCGAAATATTTGAAATGTGGGGTTTTTTTCCCCACCAAGGCCTCCCTTTTTCTCACATCTGAAATGTTAAGAAAATTCTAACAAAATTTGATAGAACATCTGTATCTCATTGACCTGTGTGAAATATCTTTCCATTATCCACATGGTTACAGAAAGTAGAGACTATGTCAACTCAGACACTGGGCTTGTCTAAAATAAGCAGGCTGATAAAAATTGAGTGCTACCAAGCTCTCACTCTAGCTATGCTCCAGGCTGAGTTAATTTGATAGCATTACAGATAGGCACCAGTCACTGCGTTCAGGAGTGACTCTATTCGCTTTAGTTTTCAAGTCTCCGTTCTCTTCAAAGGAGCTAATATTTTAAGCCTTCACTAACTCTGCCATTTTTTGGAAAACTGGAATTCAGCAAGAAGCTGACAGTGCTTTCTGGTTTGAAGGCATTACATATCTAGAAAGATCAGGGTCTTGAGAGTAGCTAACTGTGTTTGACAGGTGTAAAATGAGTGAGTAAAGTCAGTGAAGAGCAGAATAAAAAAGGATACTTTTCACTTCCATGAATAAAAAACCCCCTCAATATAGGCCAGATACTGCCCTGCTCTCTGTCCTGCCCCTATCATTACATCACTTGCAGAAATGCAGAGGATAAGAGGAGCACACAAGGGAGAAAGGAAGAACTGCAAGAATCTGTCCCCAACGCCCAGCCTGAGAGCATCTATGGGAGCAACCAGTACTATTGAGAGAACAGGGTGCAGTATGGAAGCACCGTCCCATCAGCTGCCTACTCTAAGAAAAGGAGACGGCAATTTCACCCAAATAATGCAGCAAAATATACTTTTCCCATTGTGAGGGAATCGCACTGGCTTTTTAGAGACAACCTCCATTGCCCACTGAGCTGGTCCACACTGAGGAGCCTGTACATGAAAAGCCCCTCTCTTTCTTCCTCTCGTCTTTCTGGCCTGAAAGTTCTGTAGAAGCCTGTGAGCTGGAATCAGATCCCTGAAAAGTTAATCTACAGTTCTCCTGCAGAACATGATTAATAGCTTTTTTTTTAGTTTCTTTTAAACCTTTCAGTTAAAAGGTCCCTTTACTTGAGCTACTGGGCTGAAAATAAGCTTTTATCCAAATCCTTGTATAGTTCTCGCTTCCCTAGATTTCCCTGAGATGCAGACCTTCACCTGCTAGTTCACTCTTTGCATTACTAGAAACAGGGAAAGGAATATTTTCAAGCATTATTCAAAATCCCTTGTCTCAGAAAAATAGACTGCACATGTGAAGTGTGTAAGTCTAGAAGAGCTTACCTCAGGTGCAGTGGGGCCCAGCACCAAGTTAAATAAACCAGCAGCAACAACTCCCAGGTGCTGCTCACCTGCCTCAGAAGGACTCAGGTTTTCTTTGCCTCAGGGTCTCACCTTAAATACAAAGACACAGCTGTCCCTTTCCCACCACCTGCCAAACCATTCATGGTTACCTGCAGCAGTTTCCTTGTCCTTTTGCGATTTCTTGTTAATGATTAAATCAAGTTGTTAACGCTACTAGATCATGCCTTAAAGATATAGGGAGAAAGAGCTCTGTATAATTCCTGAACTGGAAAAAAAGTCACTTTGGTGTAGCTCAGGCTCTCAGCAGACTTAGAGAGTCTGGAGGTACTTGATCACCCCAGACAGGTTTATACAGTTTTCTGGACAATGTATATGCAGAGGAAAAATGTTAAGTCACAGTAATACAGGCTAGAACTGCTATTCTGGACTTCTTCATAGCAAAACACACACCTTCCCAAGGGACTTTAACTCAAAGGGATGGTGCTCGGAGAAGCACAGAAGCACCTGCAGCTAAGAGGAATATGCTAGAAAATTTACCTCTTAGTCTTCTTCAGCACAAGGATGAGGTCCATGTGCACAAGGAACAAAATAACAGACTCCCAAGTTCTTTGTTGATCATATGTAAACTTACATTACTGTGAGGTTAAAAAAAAAAAAGCCACAATATTTTAAACTGTTAAGTAATCACTGCAGGACTAGTTTGAAGGTTTACCTGGAAAGAAAGGGAAAGTGATTTGTTCCTGCCCCTGCACCTTCAAAAGCGAAACTGAACTGCCAATGGCGCCTGGCTTAGGCTGGGGCTCCCTCTGTCCCAGAGGTCCCTAGAGGCCAAGCTGAGCCATGTAGCTACGTGGCACTGAACCTTCATCTGCACCTGGGTGTATCATTTCACAACGAAGGTTCACAAAAAGGAAAAATAAATATGCACTGGTTTACTGGAAGCTTAGCATGCTTTTATTCTCTATACTGACATGTTTTTAGAGATGAAAAAACTTGCCACAAGCAGCACACCCGCAGCAAAGATAAACCCAGAATAGTTACTATCATCAGTACAGCTGGCAAAACTGGTAATGCAGAGGGGTTTGAGGTTTTTATGAGTTTTACAGGTAATATTCCTGCATTCATGCACCCACTTGTCAATATGCATTTGCTATAACTGCAAAGAGTTGCTGCAAATAAACATACCAGTATCTGCATATGAACTGAGGAAAATGCTTTTTGATGATACATATGTGATGAGTTTTGAAAAAAGAAGCAAAAATTGCCACTAGGACCTGAGCTACTTGGTCTTACTTTGACAAAACTCTCACAAACTTCGGCAAAGCTTTGTTTGGATTTGGGATTGTACTACAAATAACACTCCTCTTTGGCTTAATTCTCCTGTACATCTCTACCTTAGCACTGACATGCCTCTGATGAGTAACAAGACTGTCAGAAGAGATTTCACAGCATTCGTGCATCATACAAATGTTATGTTCATATACTCTTAACCACAGGAAGACATTGTTTCTTATGGGTACTCAAAATGAATACTGTCAGCACTAGGTGATTAGAGAAACATTTAAAGTTTCAGAGAGACAGTGTAGTGACTGGGTGTTATGCCTGTGGCTCATACATCCTCATACTGACAACGTGTACAAGAAATGTTTTCTATGAAGGTAAATAGCAATTTGAAATATAACTCTTTTATGCCTCTTCTGTGTCATAAAGACTGAGGAAGACTGCGGTTTTCACTGTTTTCAGTACATCCATAACAGAGCACAAGATAAGGCACTCTAGTGGGCTTGTGTAAGGATCTGAGGCTGCTGACAAACATAGGAATGAGATGGCTGAAGCAGTGACTGCCTCAGGCATTTGCTTTTCTGCCTTACTGCAATTTGTTGTTCTCTGAAGGAGAACGTGGCTGGTGAATCAGCTGCTAGTTATAACAAGTACTCAAATGGATGTCCTACGTACCCCTCAGCACTCTGGAAGGTAGACTGGTTACTGAATAATTGTGGTGATCCTCTGTCTGTGGTGGTCATCTGCTATAACTTCTTTGACATCATTTATGGTCCCTGTTTAGATTACTTGAGTTTTGGTATGCTACAGATTAATAAGAAAGGAGGAACACACTCAGTATACACTGTCAGAAGCTGAGCTTCACAAAGACTTTCAATAACTCACAGCAATTAACTCTGTTAGCTAGTATCATTCTTATGCATCAGAGTGAATGTTGCTCAGCATATTTCTTGTGGAATCACTTATGAATACAGATAATACAAATCTTTTACCAAGTCTACATCCTGTCACCAGTATCTCTGTTTATAAATGGGCAAGGCTAGTCCCTAAGTGGAAAATTTGTGAATTTTTGGAGCCTGTGCAAAAGCAGCAAACTCCTAAACACGACAAGTAAAATGGTAACTGCAGAAGCAGACTCCCAGCTCTGTAGCTCAAAGGTCTCTTTGTAGCCCTAAAGGGAAAGATGAAATGTATTACCAGAAACATCTTAAAATAATCTTTATGACAGGCAAGTAGGGGCAGGAGAAAAGTAGTTCTATTAGCAACAGAGTTAATGAAGCCTCATTTCCTGCCCCCCGCCTTGATCTTCCTGATTTCCAAATAAGGGAAACAGGGGAAAAATAGACAACAATCTACTTCCAAATAGTAGATTTTCCAGGTCTAGCTATATCCCCTGCCCACATGTCAACTTACATCTAGAGGAGACCAGAGACTGCCCCAGGCTCACCCCTTTTTTTAGCTTTCATGCAAAGGAAAGCCTGCACTGATAATGATTTGTAAATCACGATCCATATGTCTGCACGATCAGGGCAGCAAGACCCTAGGGCACTCACTCCATGGATGGACCAAAGGTGAAGCTCTCTACGCTACCATGGAATAACACCAGGCTCAAGAATAAATTAGGAGAGAAGTGGCTAGAGAGCAGCCCTGCAGAAAGGGACATGGGGGTGCTGGTGGGCAGCAGTGTGACTATGAGACAGTAGTGTGCCCTGGTAGCCACAAAGGCAAACTGCAAACTGCATCCTGGAGTGCATCAAACACAGCATAACCAGTTGGTCAAAAGAGGTGATTGTCCCACTGTATTGTGTCGGTGCGGCCTCACCTTGAATACTGTGTGCAGTTCTGGGCCCCATAATTTAAGAAGGATGGGACAGTCCTTGAATGTGTCCAGAGGAAAGCAACAAAGCTGGTGAAAGGGCTGGAAAGAATGTCCTATGAGGAGTGACTAAGAACTTTGGGCTTGTCCAGTTTGGAGAAAAGGAGGCTGAGGGGTGACATCATTGCTCTCTACAGCTTCGTGAAGAGGGGAAGTAGAGAGGGAGGTGCTGAGGTCTTCTCCCTGGTATGCAGCAATAGGACGTGTGGGAATGGTTCAAAGCTGTGCCAGGGGAAGTTTAGACTAGATATTAGGAAGTGTTTCTTTACTGAGAGGGTGGTCAAACACTGGAATGGCTTCCTAGAGAGACAGTCGATGCCCCAAGCCCATCAATTGGACAATTGCCCTTAATAACATGATTTAACTTGGTCAGCTCCGATTGCTCAGGCAATTGGACTAGATGATCGTTGTAGGTCCCTTCCAACTGAAATTATTCTATTCTATTCTATTCTATTCTATTCTATTCTATTCTATTCCTCTCCACTTTTTCATTAATTGGACAGAGTACCTTCAAGGCTTCTAGCCCTTTGTCAAATTACATGAAAATAATTCTAAGGCTTCAACATTTATTGCAAGTTACACATTCAGGCAAGAGGCATGAGCACATTAAGTCTTATTTCCTTAGAAGATCAGGGTGAAAAAAGGCAAGTCCCAAGTGCATTATCTGTTAAGAAACAAGTGGAAACTAAAGTAGAAAAGAGCGTGCCCCCAGCCAGGAGAGCCAGCTGTGACCCCCTCAATGTCCCTACCCTCTTGGGTGCAGTAAGTATGTCCTTTGTGCATCCCACCACTTTGTGGAGGCCCCTGTGGACTCACTGGGATGGGAGGAGACCCTGTATTTTGGGGTAGGGAACACAGCTGGAGGAGTCAAGAGAGGAGCCCCCTACCTGCTCCCTCCCTTCAGTCATTACTAATTTGGAAGCAGGGGTTATAATGAAATTCCAGAAAGAGGCTGATTAGTGCTGGGGAAAAAAAATCTAAACGCACCATCCTTCTACAAAATGGGTTGGAAAGCACTTTGTTTTCAATGCTTTTCAAATGTCCTTGTTCTGCATTCTGTTTTTCAATCTCAACTAATGTCCTGTAATAAAAACTAATACTGAAGCAAGCAGAAGGGATGGAGACCTAAGAAGTACACGAACTTTCTTCTTTTCTGGCAAAATGGTCGAAAGCAGAGGAGTGTTAATGACACGGATAAGAGAATGCTTTCTGGGATTGCATTATGGCTATGGTATTTCTTAGTCACTAGCAACTAAAGAGGGTTGTCACTTCTTACTAAGGAGAACCCTCCAGAGTGAATCTGTGCCTGGCACTGCAGCAGCTTAAACACTTTTGTTTAAATCATCCACTTCTTAGAATTTCTGCAACATTAACAAGTAGACGGTCTTCCTCCTAGGCACTGATACACTCCTTTTTTTTTTTTTTTCACAATGAACATCAGCAGGAGACTGTCCATGGGTGCTCCTTCTTATAGCTGAGAGTTACTGCTTGAGCACTCAAAGCAAAGGAGCAGACGACCAAATCAAAATGTTGGCAACACATTGTGATGGCAGAGAGGTTTCCACTGGCAGTAGGATGGGAGGGGGATCACCCAAATTATGCCTCCACCCATTTACATGCCACCTTCTTTAATTTCAGAAAATCAGTAAATAAAAACACCTCCTCCAGTGCAGTGGTAATGTTTATTCTAGAGTGTTAGACTTCTGGTCCAGTGATCTCATTACTTTCAGCTGGAAACATGCACACATCCTTGTATTTGTTCCACTCTGTACTCTGAGTACTAACTCAACAAATGAAGCAGAAGCAGACATGTAGGTTTTTATGAGTGCAGAGAAAAACTACATAATTCAGCATTGCATGCATAGTCTCTCTTTTGTTCTAATTCTCTCCCCATTCTTTACTGACTCTCTAGACTGCATTTGTTCTCTTTAGCAATATACAAAGACATATTTTTCTGAAGACAAGAAACATCAGGAGCAAGATCAATCTGAAACTGTTCTAGGTTCCAGCATGCGTGTTGCCAGTAGGAAGAAATTAATGTTGGCACTGTGGAGTCCCTTGTCATCCTAGACTGTAGTATGTGTGCAGACCACATGTTGGCTATCAAAACCTGCTTACTGTGTTTGATGGGTCAAATAGGCAGAATGAGACAGTGCAACAGACAGTTACATAGGAACTCGATCCCGTGCATGAGATCACCCAAGACATTAACTAGGTCTGTGAAACGCAAATGTTATTGGTATGCCTTTTTGTGTGTAGTTGGATTATTCTTGCAAAACTCCCTTGTGCACCACTTCAAATTTCAGTATGTGATATAGATGAATAGGGCTTTTTAAATTTAAAGCAGTTATAGTACATAAATACAAATTGAAAATTCTAACTTTGACCATCAATTCTTACATTAACCCCAGGGTTTCACTGCTGTAACACCTGTCCCTCACCTCTTCCTTTGCAGTCAGTGACCTGCTTTTATTCTCTATACTGACGTGTTTTTAGAGACAAAAAAAATTTGCCACAAGCTGCTTCCACTCTCTCCTTCCCCACTCACTGGTTTAGCTACAGGACTCAGTCCTGTGTACTGCCAAAATTCTTTGGTACCTTTTGATTCCAGTATACTTAATGCTTATGATTTTCCTGTTCATTATTGTTATCCACATGCTGTCTTCAACTGTGTGTCATGGATCCTTTGCTTCAATTGAACCAATCCGAAGCAATCACTGTGAAGAATATTGTCAGAAATGAATGGGTCAGTATGATTGTCATCTCAAAATGACTCATTCAGAGTACATGTTACCACAACAGCACAAACTGCCAGTTACTGTATTTAAATTCCTTATTCGTATGTCTACTTAAACCAATAACTTTTACTTAGTGGTGTTTAGCTTCTTTACATATAAATATTGTAAGAAAGCAACAGACACAAATACATTCTTACTCTCTGCTGGTTTTGATGTTGTTTTTTTTTTTAAGTTGATAACTACCTGAAAACCTTTTCTATGTACCAGGGGACAGATGTGACCAGACAGCAAGGATAAAAAGGAAGAACTGAAAATAAATGCTAAATACAATGATGATAGTCTTTCTGGGATGTTGACCATAATTTTATCCACTAGCAACTTAGTGGTTATAGAAAATTTGCATTAGGAAGTACTGCCAACACTAAGTAAGCTTTCAATCACCAGCGTGTTAGTCCCAATGTAAGGCAGCAATGTTTTCCTATTTTTCTACACTTTACTGAGAGACAGCCGCACCGAATTTGGCAGGGGACATGCTGACTCAGTACTACAGCACCGCACCCATTTCACTGCATTAAATGCATTTTAATATTTTTTGGAGATGCTCGGATTAGCTGCACTTGCTCTGCCAGCAGCAAATTTCATAGCCCTCTCAGAACCCCTTTCCCCAGCATCCGCGTCTGCCCTACAAACGCTCTACCCTTAAATCCTTATCGTTCAGGCTCGGTTTACAAACGAAAGTTCCGGAAATCTCCCCGTACCCAGCGCGATAGCGACTCCGAAATGACGAGGATCCCGGATTCAGACTGTCTGGGCAGCCAAACGCACCGTCTCCCCGTGCGACCCCAGAGGCCGGGCCGCAGCCTCCCCACGGCGGGGGTGGCTGGAGGGGTTGGGAGCAGGTGGGCGCGGAGGACGGGAACTCGCGCCCCGACGGCCTCCCCGTCCGCGCGGAGCATGCTGGGACTTGTAGTTCCCTCGCCGGGGCGGGGCTACTGCCCTGAGCGCGCGCTGCTTGAAAGCCCCGGGCGGCTGCCGTGCGCCACGGCCGAGCGGAGCGGAGCGCAGCGCAGCGCGCGGGCTTCCCCTTCCTTCCCCCAGCCAGGTACTGGCGCGCGAGGCCCCCGCGGCCGTTGGTGGCCGTTTGGCGGCCGTTGGGTCGTCTCCCTCAGCCCCTCTCTCAACCCCCACCCCGGGCTGGGGCGGCCCGCGCCGATGTAGAGGCGCCGGCGGCGCCATGGGGGAGGCGGCCCCGAGCAGGGATAGCTGCCTCGGGCCCTCCCGTCGCCGGACAGGTACAGTTCCCGATGTCGGTACGTGCGTGCCGCTCGTGGGGAGGCCGTGAGAGACGGCGCGGGGCAGTCCCGCCGGCGCCTGACCGGAGCGGGCGGGAAGGGGCCGTGCCCGGCGCCCCTTGGGCCCCGTCCCGACCCCGCTGTCTCTGGGGGAGCGTGCACGGGGTCTGCTGCTACCCGTCTGCCTGCGGGCTTGAAGGTTTTGCATCTCTTCAGCCGGCGGAAAGGAGCTCCGGCTGCGCGGGGTGCCTGTCTCTATTTCAGCCCATCACCCTGTCTGCAATGTGACCTGGCTTTCCTTGTGCTCATGCTTTTAATTTTCTCATCTGTAGTTTAAACAACATCATGGGGATTCAGGGCCTGCTGCAGTTCATCAAGGAGGCTGCTGAACCTACCCACGTGAAGAAATACAAAGGGCAGGCGGTAGCTGTGGACACCTACTGTTGGCTGCACAAAGGCGCTTATGCTTGTGCTGAAAAGCTGGCCCGAGGAGAGCCAACAGATCTGTAAGTCTTTGCTACGTTTCGGTCTCGGCCCTATTACAAATTAAAATTTTGTTAGCTTGACATTTCTTGAGCTAAAAAGTAAGTTAAAGCAGTTTCACTTCTTACTGTTTCTTCTGAATTCTCTGTCCCAGTTGTACTTCTTGGAAGTGGGAATGTTGGCTATAAGTTAGTACCTTTCCAACTGTGCAAAATCAATATGGAAGTATGTATTGGGGTAAAAACTCTCTAAACTATTTTCTATTAAAACACCAACAGTTAAGTGAATTAGTTTTCCAGTATGTCTTGCTCTCAATTACAGTTGAATATCTCTGATGAGATGCAATTCATATATTTCAAATGCAGTGTTATTTTCAGGAACCTGATTTGTCCAAAGTGATAGTTTGTAAATACTACTGTGACAAAAGTTATAATGATACTGAGGAATTCTGATGTATTGTACTCTGAATAAAGTGTAAGGTTTTTTGCTTAACATACATACTATATTTTCAGTAAGAGTAGCTTTTCTAACATAACATGGCTTTTTCATTTACAGGCTTATATTTCTAAGGAAGGAAACAAACAGAAATTGTGGTTGTACTTAAAGTTCAGCTTTGGAGCTTAGATCAGATGTGCATAAGTTCTTGCCCATCTCTGGAAAGCTGGATTGAACTGTTATTTTGGATTGAATATAGTTTTAAATGAAAAGCAGTCTTTATCTTTTGAGAAGTAAAGGTACACTGATTAGTCTACATCAAGCTTCACTTAGAAATTGTGATTAAACATTTAATTGGAGGCAAGGAAGAGTTAGTGGTTTGCAAATGTGTACAAATTTTTTACTCCTGCTTCTGTTGATATGAAGAACTGTAGAGTTTTATCTGACCTTGCTACCTGCCTTTGAAGGTAATGGAGATCCCTCAGGGTGCAGAGAATAGGATACACTTCAGTTGAGAAAGAAATTGACTGACAAGAGGAACATTAATAGTCATAATGGTTGAAATTAACTACATGAATATTTTCTGATCAAATCTTTTTTCCATGCACATATGATTGCTAATCTTAGACTAGTACTTTACTTAAAGTCATTTCACACTTTAAAATTCATCTGAATTGAGTTATTATGTAGGTACAATCCTATTCACTCCTGTCTTTCAAAAATCACAGTTATTTTTCAGTTTGTTTTGTAGCTCTAAATCCAGTTTTTTCAGTACTCATAACCTTAGATTCTAAGTGCTCCTATATCCCAGTCTCTCTCCTTTCCCTGCATCCTGCTGGAAAAATTGCTGTTGCTGTTTTAAACAGTGTCAAAAGAAAAAACGAACCTGAGGATTTTTTTTCATTGAGTGTCATTGTAGTGCTCTTAGTGTTTACAGAAGATATTAGATTTTATTTCTGTGCTGCTGCTGAAATGATCTCGTACAGATCTGTAGAAATAACAGGTAAGAAGATCAGACAAGATCAGAGATACCTGAAGTCTGGAATTCCCTACAAATATTTTACTAGGGGACGGGCAGTGGAAGATTGCCTCCTGGTCCAAAGATGATCTTCACTGTTGATGCAGTTTGGGGAACTCTTTCCTGTCTTTTGCAATGTTTTCAGTACTGTGCCTGTATTTTTAATATGGGAAGATAGATTTGCATGTCTTGTCCATAGCATGTATCCATTATCTGGTAAGAGGAGTGGATAGTTCCACAAAGCAAGGTTTAATACCCCATCACTCCTTCAATTCTCCAAAAGTGCATTTAGTCTGCCTTTCACAAGAACTTAGGGAAAGATAATGTACTGTGCTTGTCTACCTCCTGTTTCCCTGGCCGTTATAAATTGAGTTGATGAAACTGAAAAGATGATCCATGTTTTAACTTGTAGAGTTTTTTGGCAGTATTGAATAATAATGTAACAAAATGAAACTGAATTGTACTCGAGTTCTGATTTCATTTTGTGTAGGAGTAGCAAGCAGTCGGTCCAGTTCCGAGTTGAGAGGTGGAACATTTCTCTTGTGGGGGTGAGAGGGCAAAAAAAAAGCCAAAACAAAAAAAAAAAATCAGCATTCAAGTGCTATTACTCTTTTTGTGATTCTGGGGAAATACATGGTCCGTTAAGACCCTTGAACAATAGTCCTAAACTTACAATTCTCTTTCCTGTGAACAGAAAATATGCAAAAGACTTGTGCTTTATAATAAAGTTTATTGTTCTTTTCTTATTTTTGTTATTGTTGATACAGTTATGTAGCTTTCTGTATGAAACTTGTTGATATGCTCCTCTCATTTGGAATTAAACCAATTTTGGTATTTGATGGATGCACCCTACCTTCTAAGAAGGAAGTGGAAAAGGCCCGACGAGAGTAAGTACTGAACTGTATTGATTTGTATGTTTAACACTGATTCATTTTCAAAATTGAAAAGCCTCAAACTTCAGCTAAGTAGTAATGTCTGATAAACTTTGCTGCAATGTAGTGTTATTTCAGTTAATTTACATTTAAAAATCATACAAACCTCTTCTTAGAGGTTTTATTCCAAAAATAGAAATGCACTTCACAAATGAAAGCACTTTTGTAGAGGAAGGAAGTAAACTTCTGAACATTAGTTCCTGTAATATATTAAAGGCCTCTAGTTTACCCGCCCTCATAATCTCTGGACAAAAATATTTCTTCCCAATATATTTTTATTTACAAATAACACCACCTTCATTATCTTTCTCTGCAGATAATCAGATAGACTTATTTCAGGTTTGGATTCAGGTCCCTTATGGGGACCCTTCAGGTCCCCATTAGAGACTGTTGACTGAAGTGGTGAGATTTTTTCACTAGTGGTTTTTTATTTGTAAGTTCTCATGGGACATATGCTTCCTTCAGCATGGAGAGAATTGGAATGAAGTAAATGGTGCTGTCTGTCCTCTAAACCAATAAGTATCTAATGTCAGATACTCTCAAATTCCATTAAATCCATTTTACTGCAACCTGAGAGTGGGTGGATCTTTTATTTTACACCAGTACCTGAGCTTTCTCTGTTTTCTGAGAAAACATAAATTTCAACTTGCCAATCCAGTCATCTTTGCCAATACAATTGCTTAGTTGTTATTATTAAGTTTTTAAAAATACACACATTTGGGAAGTGTTCATCTGTAAAACGGATATATTTTTCTTCCTCCCCCCCTTTCCTACCTGTCTCTCTTAGTCCTTTCAGCTGCTTGTTCTTTTAAGTGGAAAATCTGAGATTGGTGGATATTTTTATTTATCTTTCAGGAAGCGTCAAGCCAATCTTCTGAAGGGGAAACAATTGTTGCAGGAAGGGAGACTGTCAGAAGCTAGGGAATGTTTTGGGCGCAGTGTAAATGTTACCCATGTCATGGCTCATGAAGTTATCAAAGTAAGTTGTCAATGCTGTTGGTACTGACAGTTTAAAAAAATTTACGTGGTGGATAGCATGTCTTACTCTGCTTTTGTATGGCTGGGTCACTACCTCTCATAGGCAAGAAAAATGTTCCCCCCTTCTTAGCGTCTGATTGGCCTGCATACGTTGGATTGGCACAGTTAACAAGCTTGAACTTCAAGTTTATTATGCTCACTTGTATAAATAATGATGATGTGTCAATTGAAATGCATCTCTTCTTAGTGCTACGAAGTGAATTTGATAGCACCAACGGTTTTACTTCTGCCACACAAAAGCTAAATACTGTTTTTATTTTTCTGTTATGTCCCTTGTCCTGCTTCCCCACTCTTCCCCTCCCTCCCCGCCCCCCCCCGTCT
>JAOXJK010000023.1:39720136-39733784 GCA_025774025.1 Xenus cinereus | reverse complement strand
GGTAACTGGTTGACCTATCATTTACATGTATTTTTAGGCAGAAGTTACTGATATCTTTTGTTCTTTTTTTTTTCTTCTTAGAAAAAACTCACTAAATACAGGTTATATTTAAATTGTTTGAGTTGCTTTACAACTGTCTGTAATTTGTGCATGTGTTATAATCTCTGCCAATTTAATTCTTGCAATCAGTGTTCAACTAATTCCCTAATCTAGGTATTCCCTGTGTTATCAGATAGCTCTTCATATAGAACAAATAGCATTTTGCCACATTTGTGCATAATAAATTTTAGCATGGAAGATTAGGAAAATGAAGGAAGTGGGGACTGTTGAAGTAGTTACTAGTATTGTATGTTGTTCAAGCCAGCTAATCTCTGGCATTTCTAGAAATTAAGAAGGAGAAAGATGGTAACTTTCCTGCTGATCATTGAAGGTTTTCCTCTTGACTTTCATGATTTGCCAAGCGCTGCAGATCTATTGCAACTGCTGTTGCATCGGATTGAGCCATGAGTAGTAGTATTAATGCTTTTGATTAATATTCTAGTAATGCTTTTTGGCATAAAAATGGGAAAATGCTATTCTAACTTTCATGTTACAGTTCTTGAAATTTATTATAATATTCAGATATTTTCCTTTAATATGATGGGACAGACATTTCGGGGACGTTACTGCATTTCAAATTGCCATTGGCAACATTGATATTGATACAATGGAACAAATTGATAACTATAACCCTGACACTGCACAGGTAATATCCTTGTTCTACAGAGTCATGGTTTGAGGACCAGAACCTTTGTTATATACAAAGATTTTGACATAGGTCTGAACATTCATGGGAAAATACAATTGAGTGTTATCCACGACCGACTTGGCAGTGAAAGCTATTCTGCTATTACAGAAACTGTGTGCTCCCACAAACACATATTTTTCATTCTCTGCACACGTAAAATCTTACTTTTCAAGGCATTTGACTTTAATATTTGTTTTACTTTCAAACTTCTTTGATAAGTCCTTAATACTATTGACAGATGTAACTGATTCAAAAAATAAAATTCTTGGAGAGTTTTTGAGTATATATTTTTTTCCAAGCATATAACTCTGAGGAAAACAGTTTACCAAATCAGCCTTTTTGAATAGAAATAAAATTTAAATTTTTAAAGTTGTCTGAGATGAGTAGTTGGTCACTTGAGCCATACTGGAATGAAGAAGTCATGGCAGTGCGCGCACGCACACACATAAACATACACACACACACACACAAGAATTGTATTAAAAGCTTGAGAAATGTGGGAACAAAAAGAAAATGTTTATGTAGAATATGTCAGCAGTTGGTATGCAAGTGTCAAAATGTCTTTATATAGTAAATCAGGAAATCATATGTAGAAGACAAAATTATAATATCTTATTTTTTTAATATTTTATTTTTCAGCCTGCGCAGCAGAGAAGTTGTGGCTGGAATGACAGACCTGCTAATCATGTAAATAGCATTTGGAGCAGAGACTACAAGCTTGGCCTTAATGCAGATACTGTTTCTCAAAAAATGCATTTGCCAGAGAAACCAACAACCAGAGGCATGGAGAAGATAATTAGTGTCAAAGGGCTCAAACTTCCAGGCAAAGAGCTCTTGGCAAAAAGGCCGAGGAGTGGTATGTTTTTATTAAAATAAGTATATAAATAAGGGTAGATGGTTGTGGGGAAAGGAAGAATTTAATCTTTAACTTGATGGCATGAGATTTTAGAGGCCTAACTCTAACTTCTATTACCTGTTTTGACAGGCTACAAGATGAATCCTAATACTTATGCGTACTTAATGATTAAGGATGGCAGCAAACTTTCAGCAACACTTGATTTTAACTTTTTCTTTAAATTTTATAAAACTTTGTTGTTTTCAGTCTTAATAACAACTCTTCTATTTTTAGGTATTTTTGGTTTTAATGTCCATCTTATGGCTTGTGGAGAAATGAAAATAGCCTGTTTTTTCTAGAGGTGATATTTAGTGAGACAGAAAACTTAAAGAACGTTTTCTGTACTCTTCTAACGCTGTGCTGCCTGTATCTCCTGTATAGGTATTCTTTACTCCATCTTTCCTCACTTTCTGTGGTAAATCTGTGTTATTTTGTCTTCTATACTACCGAAGTTACATGTGTGAAATAAAATGTGAGCTTGTAATAGAAGGGGTTCTTCTCTGTTCCCATTGTACTTTATCTGATATGTTAAGTATTTTTTTCTTTTCTTCTTCCTTTGCTTTCTGATTATGCTGCTAGGGCTCCTTTTTTGCCTCTGTTACTACTGATACCTTCATACTCCCTGGTTTAGAATCATAGATTAGAATCTAACAGAATGGTTAGAGTTGGAAAGGATCTTAAAGATCATCTTGTTCCAACCTTTCTGCCATGGGGGGTTTATCAAGATTTATAGTTAGTTTAGAAACATGCCTTTAAGTCAAGTTTAGTTTTGCTTTCAAAGTATTTAAAAACAAACAAACAAAACCCCAACAAATCAACAACCAAACAACGTCATCATGTTTCATTTCAGCTGTTCTGCATTCACTCCTACCTTTTCATAGAAAGTTACTTTTAAGGCTATGTACTAGAAAACAACTGTTAAAGGCTTCCGAACTGTAAATTTTCCTACCAGACCTTGCTAATATTTTTAAGCCTGTGAGAGTAGATATTAATGCTCAGTTCTCTCGTAATTGGTTAATACAGTGATGCTTAATTGTCTTTAGATTTAGAAGAAATCTCAGATGGCGATCTGTTAAACCAATATTCATTTTCAAAAGCAAAAAAATTCAAGAAGGAGAGTGATGATGATGGTCAAGCACAAAAGAGTGTCTCAGCAATACAAAGCCTTGATTCTTCAGAGAATTCTGTCACTCAAGAAAGCTCTAACTCCTTGCCTAGAGTTAGAAATAAATTTGCTTCCTTTCTACAAAGGAAATATAAGGAGAAGGACGCTGTAATTGTTCCAGGAACAAGAAGCAGGTATGCTTGCATCATGTGTTTTAATAAGTAGCAAAATTATGTCTCTTATTGTGTAATTTTTATCTTAATTTGGATATTTTTGAGCAGCATAATTTTACAAAACAGTCTTAATACTGATGTTTTCTAGCTTTAACGCACATCTTTCTTAGCTGAGAGTTTTGTTATGATGCACAAAAAATTAAAACTTGTCAGTGATGGTAGGTTCTTCTCTAAAGCAGTGCTCAGTTTCTTAAAAATCTATGATTTGTACTTTTAGGAGCTGCTGCTACAGCATGGAAAAGACCTAGATAGGTTCTAGTTTCCTTGATAAAAGGTGCTAAAGTGTTTCACTACTTTTCAGCTTTATGATAATTAATGAATATATTCTTAAATTTTATAGAATTCCTAGATGTTTCTCTTTTTCAGATGAAGAACACGATTAGTATTTCAGTTAATGAATGACATGTTTACAGATGCTTTTTTTCCCCCCTTTTTTTACTGTTTATCTGTTAAGTGCCTCCCTGAGGAACTAAGACTTTGCCCATTTTCAAAATAATTCGTCTCTGCGAGTGCACTTCAAAAATACAGTGAGAGACAACTCTTGGATTTTCGAGATAAAATACTCATTTGCAGTAACTTTCTTCTCCCTTCATCTTTTTTTTTTACTTTTTTAGGTTTTTCTGCAATGATGCAATTATGTTTGATGGTAGAGCAAAGGAGGATGACAGTGATCTAACTCAAGATGCTGAGCAAGATTGCCAGAAACAGGAAGTAAAACATGTAGCGGAAGATGTCTCTCAGTCTTTAGAAACTGAAAAATCAACAAGAACTGTCTTTACACCTCCTGGGGAAATGCAGAAAAGTTGCTTCCAGTGGTTTAGCAGCCTTGTAAATAATTTGGGAAATCCCAGTCCATCTCATACCATATTTTCACAGCAGTTTCATCAACAAAGAAGTAACTGTGTGGTATCCCAGGAAGAACACATTAATGAGGTACAAACAGAGAGTGGGACAGCATGTGATAACTTGGAGGAGGAATCCACCCCCTTAACAGAATTGGAACAGTCATTACATTCTCAAAGGTCTTGTGAGCCAGCAGAATGCAGTTTGGAGTCTTCAGAAATACTGCAGTTGTCTAACAACGGTTCAGATGCAGAAGCAAGAAAAGTAGGTGTTACTTCAGCATTTACTTTCATTTTAAATCATAAAAGAAATTAGGCAGCAAAGCCTCCCCTTTAAAAGGATACCCTTTAGATTATGTAGCTTGTGCTAACAAAATTTGTCAATGCTTAGTGTAGCTGTGTAGAATGGATTGATTTAGCTTAAATCAAGTCTGAATTTAGTTTGTTTTCAGTCTTTCCACTATTTTCACTACAGTGGTTCAAAAAATACCTGGTAGGCTAGCTTTTGTTCTCTGCTTTTGTTAATCCCATCTTCAGGGATTAACTAATTTTTTCTTGGTGAAGGAATCTGACTCCAATTCAAAACTGGCTGATGACCAATGTACTCGGTCTCCAGTATTTTCTCCTGTTCAAACTGACAGAAAAAATAAGAACATAAAGACCAAGGTAAGAATTCTTTTAACTTCACTGTGAATTCTACTAAACACTGAGAATCAGTTTTTGTTGTCTACTAGTTCGTTCTAGAACTCAATGAAAGAACCTTAAGCAATGCACACGTTGGCAAGAGGAAACTATATTCTTATTCATCTATATCAGAGCTGAGATGAAATGTAACCGGGGAACCTATGAATGTTATCACAGTTGCAACTTGTTTGGGTCTTTTAAACACTTTGGTATAAAATAAGAAGCCAAGCTAAGGCAAAACCCCCTTCTTAACTTTCCTCAGGTATGCTAAATACACAGGTTTTATGATGCAAATTGTATCTTGTAACTGTATCTGGATTATGAACAAACTGCAATCTCATTTCATTGCTTGTCTCAATAAGTCTAGTTTAGCAGTCTCCTTCCTCTTTGACTAGAAAAAGCATGTTTAAATTTCAAAGTCTGGAAAGGTTTTAGTCAACCTTCCTTGTTTAATTGCTTTAGTTTAAAGCCTTATAGACATTAGCAAATCAATATGGAAGGACAGTCAATTTTCCATCAGAGCCTGCATTTCAGTTGGGGCACCTGCAACTTGACTTCTATACGGTTTCTTAGATGTCTAAGAATAAACTTATGTGCCTTGTCTTTGACATTTCTAAGAGCTTTACCCACTTGTCTAGTTTACAAAACTTCTAATATGTTAACAGTTAGAAGTGCTCTAGCTCCCAGTGGCATTGTCATTAGAATTGGCCAAAAGATTCATGTCAGACTAGAATACCTACTAGAATATAGTGTGTGGTTTATATAATAGTGACATCTTGTGGTTTCTTTGTTAAGCTGGATTTTACGTCTTTATTCTGGAACACCTAGCGACGAAAATTGATGCTTTTTCATTAGATTAACATTTTAACCACTTCTCAACAAGACTAACCAATGAAATTAAGTCATCCTGGGATTCAAAAATTTTGTTACTTTGTTATTAAGAGTGTATTTAATGTTCTGCTTAGTGTTCAGCTTATATAAAGAATATACTAATTACTGGGGAACATGCAGTATGGAAGTACTGTGGTAATGTAAGCATCATATATAAAAAAAAAATTTCAGGATGCTTAGAGCTCTTCAGATTATAGGGGTCTGCTGAAAATCCATGAGGACAGCAGGGTTCGTTTAAAGCAAGCTGCTAGCAGGAGGATTTCCCTTGCTTATTTCCATGGCCTTATATTCCCTCCGCTTCCTTTGTGCTTATAATGCACGTATAGTACAAATGGGTGTAGAGTGATTAAATAGATAAAAATAGCTATAGCTTTTAATGTATGAATTGTGGTAAGCTACTCAGGAAAAAAAAATCCTGCAGATTGGACTCTAGTATGTTTCTTCTGTTGTTAAAATAAACTCATTACTTCTTGTGCATGAAGTTCAAGAACAAAAAGAGGATCAACAATATTGTATCAGTATTAGAACGCATGGTAACAGCAGTCTGAGTAGCTATCAGCCAGTTAGTCTGATATTTCTGATGTTTTTCTGGGGTGAATACAGGGATGAGAATGTGAAATGTAAAATTCACACTGAGTGACATACTTATAGGAATTAGGCCATGTCAAAATTAGTTTCATGTACTGGTAAACTTGAAAAAACATATTCAGAGTTTGGAAACTGATAAGGGAATTGAAAATGAGGCACGTCTCTGGTTTGTTTGGTTTTTTTTTAATAACAGGTGGTGAATAGCTAGAATAAATGATATAATGAACCCATGTATTTTATGAACATGTCTAATGTGTTTGAGATGCCTCTTTGTAGATTATAGAAGCTATTTAAATATACCTTGTTGTGGCAATTCAGATTGCATTGTCTCAATAGAATATAAAGCACTTTTTTTTTCTTTTATTATAAGCTTTGCAGCATAATGTCTGTTGCTTACAGGTTCCTGGTTTACATAAATCCAGTTGTATAGGGTCACGTATTGTAACAAAGCTCAAGCCATTGATACCAGCTAAAGTAAGTGGATTAAGCAGGAGACTGTCACCTGTGCAGAAGAGAAATCACTGTGATGCTGAAAATAAGCTGGGACTGCAAGCCACCATTAATGAACTCTGGAAAAACTTCCAATTTAAAAAGTGAGTTGCTTTCACCCTCTACTTTGCACCCTGTATGCTACCTCCCCCCCATCCCCCACCAAAGAAACAGTTTTCAAAGCAGACTCTACACATCTCTTCCACACAATTCCATAAAGACAATAGTTTGATATTTTCTACATACAATTTTTAATATCCTATGCTTGATGTAACCATGAAGTATGATTTGTGGTAACCAGGAAAAGCTCTCAGCTAAAATTCATTTATTGAAGTAGTGCATTTTGTTTAACTTACATGAAAATTATTACTATTGTTTTACATCAAATACCAAAAGGCATTTCTTAGTCTAAATGTATAAGCTGCATAGAAATTGCTAAACTTAAATGAAAATAAGGTTGTTGACTCGGCTAACTCGAAAGTTTCTCAAATATCTTCAAGGCTTGAACTTGAAGGACAAGATTATTTAAAAAAGAAAAAATGAAAAGTGTAGGTGTTCTAGCACACACTGTTTCTGTGGGCTCAGTAAAAACTCCTGGTGGCAAAGCTCCAAGTAGCAATCTTAACTTTGAATAAGTAAGTATTATTTAAATAAAATCATTATTCTTATTAACCTGGAACCAAATTTGAGTAGAACAAAAGTATTCTTTTTGCACTGAGTATTAAATATGAGACTGGTGAGCATGCATTAAGTCAGACCAACTTATATTACTATTTAGCCTTAATGGTAGGCTATTATAAACATACAACTGATTTCTGTTTAAAAAAATATTACTTACAGTATTAACATTTTTAGAAATCTCACTTTTTATTGTCCTCTTGATGTGGGTTAAGAATGATGTTTTTGAAGAGGAAGCAAAACTGTTTGTGTATGTATTGTTCGGTCTCTAATTGAGAATGTCTGACCAGCGTTGTTCACAGGGAGAAAATTCATATGTTTTGATTAATCAGAATACAGGCAGATAGAATGGAGTGAGCCTAGATGGCACTCTGTTCCTTTTCTCTGCTGATGGTTTCAAGACTTAGCTCCCAACATCCACATCTTATCCATCCAGTTTTGGTAGGTCTGTAACTTCTGGTTATATACTATCCATATATATTTTTGTATATATTACTTCTGTGTAACTAAAGTATTTGTTTATTAGCTTTTAGGGGATTCTTAATATATTTCACAAAAGGTTTTTCTCACTGCCAGGACCCTAAGTATCCTGTCAATTATTTTTTCAGATTTTAAAATATTTCTAAATTGGCCTTATGTTTTAAGAATTATATTGCCTGTTGGGACACTAATCTATTCTGTCCTAATCTCAAGATTTGCAGGATATATATGAAAGTACAGTTGTTCAGAAGACATAAATGTTAAGCACATACAATCCAGAGTAAGATGGTGTACATACAGCCTTTCACATATAAAGTGAATAGCTACCATCCTGTCACAGAATAACTGGAACAGTTGAAATCACTTTCAGTGAAGTTGTTTAGTTGTTGTGAAATTGAAATTCCATTGCAAATGTTTATTTTTGGTTTATTCATAGATGAGTGGCTGAATAGGTGAGGGGTCTTGCTTTAAGCCATCTGTTCTTACACATATGTGGTTAGAAACATATAGTATCATAACATTCTTGGGTTTTATTTTGTCTTTGTGTTTTTGTGCAGAGAGTATGAAAAACTTCCTTCTTGTAAAAAGTCAGATCCGTTATCTCCAATCAAAGATAATATACAGCTCACTCCAGAAACAGAAGAAGAAATCTTTAATCATCTGGAATGTAGTCATGTTCAGAGGGCTATATTCCAATGAACTGTATACTGTGCACAATAGGATGCATTTTTAATCATTGTCAAAATTTACTTTCGGGAAATTTCATCAATATAGAGAAAATGCTTTCAAAACCAACTATTTTAGTCTAACTAGTGATTTGTCATATTTTTTATAAAAATGTGAATTGAAAGGCGAAGTCCTATGCTGACTGGAATAAAATCCTTCAGATGCCTGTGTTCTCTTATTCAAAGTCCCATGCTAAAATTTTTTCTAAACCTTTTTCAGCTGCCCCTGGGCATTTTACGTAGGTCACACTGCAGTCCAAGTTTCTACAACAGCTATGGCTTTGTCTTTACACAACAGCAGCAGAACAAGTTTGTGTTTTAATTTTTAATAGTTGATCGCTTTTTTGCCTCTTCCTTCTTTCCTCTTGAGCATAATCTGGCCCCAAGACAGGAATAAAACTGCTGTTCAGTGATCATAACAACAGCATTCACTGTACTTCCAGCACTTGGATAACTGTTTATTTTCCCTGTAAGGTAAGGTCTGCTCTCTCAACAGTTAGCTTTTTTATATCATACAGTCATGTTATTGGTGGGAATAACTTGGGGACTGCAGAAAGAAATGTTATTAATCCCCAAATTCTCACATTAATAGAATGGTCTCTTCAGAAATATGTGTTCCTCTGTTTTACCTGTCTATTGTTGGATAAGACTACAAACATGGAAAGACACACAAAATATCAGTCATCAGAGCTAAGGGTTACAAAAGAGCATTGTCCTCACAACAAACCAACTTTCAGTCTTCAACAGCCGATTAACTAAAGGGAAAAAATCCAAGGTACTGGGGTCCTTGTTTTGGATAACTGAATTATCATGAAGAAATATGATGGAATTTCCTACTTCTACCTTTAAAATCAGGATTTTTGAGTTAATGTAAAGATATGTCTAATATTTTCCTTTTTTTTAGGAAAGGATAGTATGTCTTTCTGCAGCTGATAAAGGTACAAAAAGGATATCTTAATCTTTGAAATGTATCCTTTCCATTCCTGAGATGAATACTTTCCCTCCATCTTTGAGCTTATTGCAAAAATTTAAAGTTTGAAATTGACCTATGAGAGGTAGGGTGTGGTGTTTTTAATTGTAGTCTACTTTTTCTCTTTAAAAAAATTTGCATCTGTAAAACTAAGGTGACTATCTGCATTAAATGACAAAGCAGCTGCTCACAAGAGTAGGTTATGTGTACATTTGTGGGAGCAATTCTCTTATTTCTACATTTGAGTTGAAGGTATGGGATATAAGGAATTGAAGCAATGGTGCTCTAGGACAGGCGTCCTCTCCTATGCGAACCACTAGAAAATCCCTGCTGCTGAAAAGCAGATTTTTTTAATAGCGATCTCCAATGAAAATTTTTATCTCTGGTACGATGTTACAAATAAAGGCCAGGGATAAATGTTCCTGTGTTTCCAGTCTTAGAACTGTTGCCTAGAATGAATTTTTGTATTACTACAAATATATTAATGACAGAAAGAATTTCTGAAGGGAAACCATAAAAATAATTTGTTTTCCTCCATTGCTTATTTACTAGTGTGGGAGTTGCAAGGTTACTTTCTACAGTCCATCCTGCCTGCCTCTTCAGTCAAGGAGCCACTTGTTCCTGCTTTAGTGGATCATCAGAAGAGACAAACTATTTGTCTTTGTGCTTTCAAGGACAGGTAATTTTACAGGAGGATGTGACATCCTACGTGCAAGCTACATGCGTGAAAACAGTACTTTTAATTCTGTTGCCTGCAAATACTGCCTTACCTGTTCTTGTAGTTCTTTTATTGAAAATACCATCACTTGTTTTACTCCAGCTTCTTCAAAGAGAGAATCAGAGGAAATAAAGCAAATGTTATACATCCGTGTTGATACTGTTTTGTCACAAATGGGTGCCCTGTGTTTTTTTTCCTGTATACTTCTGTATGGACAGAAGAGTGAAAAATATAATTGATGATGCCTTAAAAGGCATAGGTCATGTAATAACTTGCTGGAGTGCTATTTCAATGGTAGGTATCTGAGGAATTATTCATGCAAAAGTACTTCTTGATTGTATTACATTGTACGGTCTTAAAGTAGATTTCTTAAAAATACTTCTGTATGAAATCTGGTGTGTGCTTTGGAGGTCTTGGGTTCTGATTTATAGGAGATTTTTTTCAGAAAGCATCTAATAGAATAGATGCCTTATATACTTACAGGTAATGTAGTAAATACATGTAAACATGCAATAGCATGTAAGATTTATAGTCAAGTGTAGAGTTCTTTAGTTGGTGTTTGTTTCATGAAAGATACTATGAGATATCTGTGAATGAATTTGTGCAAACCTTTATTAGGGAGTTAAAATTTACTCTTGGCAGGGTAATATTCCATAGTAAAAATTATTCAGTATCAAAACAGGAGACATAGCAGCCTTCCAGTACTTAAAGAGGGGGCTATAGGAAAGATGGGGAGGGAGTCTTTATCAGGGAGTGTAGTGATAGGATGAGGGGCAATGGTTTTAAACTGAAAGGGGAGATTTAGATTAGATACTAGGAAGATATTCTTTACTGTGAGGGTGGTGAGACACTGGAACAGGTTGCCCAGAGAAGTTGTGGCTGCCCCATCCCTGGCAGTGTTCAAGGCCAGGTTGGATGGGGCTTTGAGCAACCTGCTCTAGTGGGAGGTGTCCCTGTGTCTATGAAATAGTTCTAGGTCATGATTGGGTGGGGGGGGAGATAAAATAAAACATGCCCTAGTGAATAGAAAAAACAACTTGGAGGGAAGGAGGGAAAGCTTAGCTGTTCTAAAAAGTAGGCATCTGAAAGTTGGAAGATATGAGGGTGGCTGGGAAACAAGAACTGAGTAGGAAGAAATGAAAGCAGATAGCAACTTGGAGGCATAAGTATGTGTGTTTGCTTTTTAATCTAATATTCTTTTTATTTCTCTAGTTTCTGCAACTTATTCTCTAACTTTATCAGCAGGACTTCAAAGTAATCTTACAAAGTGGATGGCATTGCTATACCCTGTTAAAAGGGTGACTGGCCTGGAAAAAGTAAATTTACTAATGGTGGTCTAATCAAGCTTCACTTTTGAAAGTGCCGACTAGCCATTCCTTCAGCAGAATGGTCACGTAAACTGCAAATACTCAGTATCACAGAGAATTAATATGAGAGTCTGCAATCATCCAAGTCATGTCATGGTTTTGAAACTGTAGGTAAGTGACTTTTCCAAATTTTACTGAGTCTTTCTGGTTAAATCTTTTTGTTCCAATTGTAACAGTTGGTATTAACCACATGTTCCCTCTCACACAAATCAATACAGTAGTTAGTCATTTTTATAGGACTGAAGGATATTGAAAGACCATAGAGCTTTGGAAACCAGTTGTAAAAACAGTTGTTACATTTAAATAGTAGTACTTCAATAGGATTTGCAATACTGTGGCATTTTCATATATTATTGACATACTGATACTTTATAAAGTACTAAAAGCTCACGGTATTCAGATTTTGTGTATTGATTAGTAGCATCTGTTAATTTCGTTGATAACAAAAAAGGTTACAGGTCTGAGGTGGTGAAACTAAGAGATAATTCTTTGCTTTTACAACTGGCATCAAAGAATAACTACCAGCTGATTGTTTTAAGAACAGGTCTTGGTCCAGGAATGTTATGGTACCAAATTAAAATTGTCAATGTAGGAGGGGAGAAAAAGGGGGGAATCCCTTTCTGAACATTCATTGTCGAGTTCAGGTTATGCATCCCAAAATGTACCATCTTGAGAGTATTGTTGATCTCCAGTTCTCTGTGGAAAGTGGGACTACACATTTTATTCCTTTGTTTAGGAGACTGTAGGAAACATTAGGTCAGTAAGATAAAAATGCTTGTCAGGGATACTTGCCTTGTGTCCAATAACTCTCATTCTCCCCTGACTCTTGTGCTCCAAGCAAAAATCTTCCTTTTAATAGATGTAAAATTCTGGATTTGGAACATGGTATATACCTGTGTGAGGTTCTGTTTTGGGAAGGATTCTTTAATGGCTTTGCAGTGACTGTGCTGAGTGTTACAAATGTATATATGACCTCTGGAACAAGGCACTCTAAATGTTTGAGGTGCACAGAGAGTGTACCAATAAGACAGAGAAGCTGGGTTTGGGGAGATTAGAAGCTTTATTCTTTGTATTACTTAAAAACCAATATGAGTTAATATGAACTACTCTACAGCCTGTGTAAAACAGGAATTTAGGATTTTGTTTAGCTGCTTTCAAGTCCAGTACCTCAGGGAGCACCAGAGTTTGTTTTTTAGAAAACATCCAATTTAAGTACTTGCAGTGAAAAAAAAATCATTGCAATAATTGCAATAGCAGAAGCATCAAAATGATGGATTTTGTTTTTAGTTTAAGTCTAGCTTGTCTTTAATCCATTGGGTCGTGTACTTTTGTCTACTGTATTAAAGAAGGTCCATTCAACAGTATGTATCTGTTAATTACCTCATTTTAGAAAAACAAATCAAGGGAGTGACTAAATGTAATTAAATCCAATTAGTATGAGCTAAGAAGAAATATTTGGGCAACAAACAGGAGGAGATGGAAGCTACTGTGCTGCTGGAAAGATATGATATAGTGGCCATCACTGAAACCTGGTGGGATGAATCCCATGACTGGAGTGTGGCTATTGAGGGCTATAGATTGTTCAGAAGAGACAGGCGAGGAAGGAGGGGTGGAGGTGTTGCCCTTTATGTCAAGGAATGAATAGAGAGTGAGGAGATGTCCCTAAATTCTTCCCTGGTGTCAGATGAGAGAGTTGAGAGCCCGTGGGTGAGAATTAAGGGGCAGGCCAATATGAGGGACACTGCTGGGGGTGTTTATTACAGGCCACCTGATCAGGATGGAGAAGTTGATGAGGCCTTTTACAATCAAGTCCAAGTAGCCTCTCAATCGCGGGCCTTGGTTCTTGTGGGGGACCTGAATCACCCTGATATCTGCTGGAAAGGCTACACAGCCAGGAATATACAATCTAAGAGGTTCCTCCAAAATACTGATGATAACTTCTTAACCTAACTGGTGGAAGAGCCTACAAGGGGAGAGGCATTACTGGACCTAGTACTGATGAACAAAGAGGGACTGGTGGATGACATCAAGATTGAGGGCAACCTAGGCTGCAGTGACCATGGGAAGATAGAGTTCAGGATTGTGGGTAACATACAAAAAACAATAAGCAAGACTGAAACCTCGGATTTCAGGAGGGCTAACTTTGTCCTTTTCAAGAATCTGCTAGGTGAAATTCCATGGATTAGGGCTCTGGAA
>JAOXJK010000023.1:39695689-39720036 GCA_025774025.1 Xenus cinereus | reverse complement strand
ACTGGAACAAGCTGCCCAGAGAGGTCTCCTTCTCTGGAGACGTTCAAAACCCACCTGGACAAGTTCCTGTGCAACCTGCTATAGGTAGACCCGCTCTGATGGGAGGATTGGACTAGATGATCTCCAGAGGTCCCTTCCAACCCCATGATTCTATGATTCTATATATTATTGATTTCTCTGAAATGATTATTATCTTTCCTCATTAATGACTTCTGTTAGCACTCAGCAGAACTCAGAATTAAAATTCTAGAAGTGCAGTAGAGTTTACCACTCTGAAGCCAAATTAATTTTATTTTTGGCAGTTCTTTACAGCTGGAAGTAGATCAGAAGCCCTTGTCTGGCCACCTCACTCACTGCCAGAAGGTGTCAGTACCTCCATAGTAGCAAAGGAAAGAAATGTGGCTTAGACATTACAATATTTCATGGGTTTTTTTGTGGTTTTTTGTTTGTTTGTTTTAATTGATAAGTAGTTTCTTAAAAATTAGTAGTTTCTTAAAAATAAACTACTTATGTTGGTAGTAACAAAACAAAAAACCCCCCAAAAAACCCCAACTGTGCATCTTGGCTACTGTTCCCACTCTAAACATATTTATGCCAATTCAGAGCCGGTTACAAGTAAGATTAATGAATGAGTTTTACACAGGCCACTAAAGTTTTGGCTGTCAACAGCAGAGAATTTTCTTACTTTCTTAATTTTAAATTAAATTTTCAAACAATTAAAAAAAGAAAATTGTTACCACGTTCTTACTAATTAACACTCTCCAAACAGTAATTTTGCCAAGTGAGTGGAAAACAAAGGGTTAGATTGCACTTGAAAAAGCATGTGATGGGCTATTTTGTTTTTAAACTTAAAGCTAATAAGACTGCTTCCTAGAAACTTAAAAATTCAGATGATATGTTTTCAATTCCTGTAGTGCTTTCAGTTAACTGTTACAGCATTTGCTAATATTTTTTTAAGAAACAATTACCCTTCCTGCTCCCTGTATTTGAACAGTCTTCTCATTTAATCTTATTTTTAGAGGACATATGCCAAAGCATGTTTTTCCTTATACTCTGAAGTGAGAGAATTGCAAGTAAACAGAAAATAAATCACATCTTAACAATATTTCATAGTTAACAAATCTACCAAGAATAGCATTGGCTAGAGTGTTTCTCATGTTTACTCCAGTTGCTTACTGCTTCTCTTCAAGATGGTTAAATTGGGACAGTTTTGTAGACCAGCATATTTGCCACTCGTGTGCATTGAAATTTCCTGGTTTGCTGCTGTCACATAAGTCACCTTGGGCAAACTTAATTTCCCATGCTTTGCTTTGCAGTTTGTGTAATGAAAGTAAGAAATTTTCCAGCACTACTCTCTAAGGATAAGTCTTCAGAGATTTGAAGTGTGTTTGTGTCTAGAGACATAGACAAAAGTTTTGAGCCGTATTCCAAATCCTAGCCTGATTACTTATTTAACTTGTTTGTAACTCTTTATAATATGGAGTCTAAATTTGTTTTCCGAAAGTGATCCAGTTTTGAACTGCAATGAAGTGTATTCTGGTAGGTGAGTTATCCTTGTTTATACTACAAGCAATTGAGCGGAAGTGATGTAAGAAGAGGCACTGAAATTGTCCTTGTCCACATGATTTTTCTGATGTATCTAGCTCAAAGAGAAGATGCAAGATTTAGGATAAATACATATGAAACTTACTAAAATATAATAACGCAATTCGGAGAGTACCAGTTCAAGATTAACACAAAGAAAAATTTAAAATTACACATTTAGTGGCATGATTACATGCTGCTGTGAGTTATGTTAAATATACAAAGAGTATTAATGCATTCAAATTCATATAGGGTACAGTGGAACACACAAGGCAATTCATTGTGGTCACTTAATGGAGAGACCCACATTTCAGAAGGTTCTGTTATGGTTCACCGCAAGTCCCAGGACAAGAATGATATGCTGCTTTCACTACTTTATTCCTTCTCATCAGCTCATGAGTTGAAAGCCCACTTGTAGTAAACTGTCTATTCTTTTCTTTAAAGGAAAAAAGTCTGATACATGGAACCTTTTGATACCATTGTATTTTTGCAATAGTTAAGGACTTGCTTAAATGCTTGACTAATGGCAGTATTTCCTACATAACCGGTAGTATGTTGGTGCAAAGCCAAGTGATAGACAGGGGAGATTTTGCTCAGTTGTACCTGGATTGACGCTTAATTCTCCTGTTCACTTCTTGATGCAAGTATTCAAACATAAGGAATTTGGAATATTGCTACTCAGAAAGCCGAGAACTGGCATCTTAGGGAGGTTCAGCATCTTCTAGTACTGATTCCCTGCAATTCATTCAGTTGGAGATTGCACATACATTTATTGTATAATAATCATTTAATTAGTGATTGTGATTCTTTATAGTCAAGGCAAAAAAAAAAATTTATACCCATCAGACAAAGAGGGAACTCTTCTTAACCTGAATAAGTACACTTTAGAGTTGAAGTGCCTTGATTTGGAAAGATTACGAGAATCAAAAATGCAGTACTGAGTTCTTAATTTGGTTAATTGGCATTGTTGTCATGCCTGGAACTGCTGAACAGTTGTTGCTATATAGAGGCTAGTAATAAAAATATTACATTTTAGTACAAAAGGTAATGTTACTAAAAATCCAGACCATACCTGTCTTGTTCTTTATTCTGTTGTTTAGAATTTATGACTAAACTAGGAAAAATGCCTGTCACCGAAAACCATTCATGTGACACAAATAGAAATAGTTTTACATAGAGTAGTTGGCAAGTATGCTTTCAGCAGGTAATTGTTCATTAAAGGCATTCAGTGAATGCATGTCAACATGGATGTTTTGAGGTCAATTAGCAGCCACATTTATATTGCTAGCACCTCTTTTTTTTTTTTAACAATTAGCTAATTTAGCTAAACAAAATACAACTTTAGTTAGTTCACCTCTCAACCTTTTTCTCCAAGACCATTTAAAATTAGTTAATGCTAACTTCAGTATATTAAAACCACTTTTTATTAGCAAATACAATGTCTTTCAACATTCACCTGAATTACAATAGACATTTAAAAAAACTTTTTAGCTAGAACTAAGTAAGTATGATTTATAAATCTTTCCCAGACTATATATAGAGAACAGAACACTGACTTCTGAGATTATGGTTGCTAAGTATGAAAAACCATTGAACATTTTGTTTTGGCTTTTTTACAAGGTAATCAGTATAAAAAAACAAAACAAACAAAAAAAACCCACCAAAAACCAAAAAACCAAAACAAACACCAAATTAAAAAAAAAAGCAAACAACTGTTCTCCTGTCCAAAATCCTCATCAAATTAAGCTGGATTGTCTTGTGTCTAATATTATATGAATGTCCAGAGACTTAAAAAAATAAGTTCATATTTGTATTGGCTTAAAAAATCTAGTTCTTGGAGGTCAGTAACAGGGAGACCATCAATCGTCTCACTAAACTATAAAAATGATACAATTTTGGAGGCTTCTGTGGTTTGTCTTATTTTTCTTGGTTTCCTGTGTCTGGCATGCACATTTTGCCAATGCCAGAGTCCTGAAATGATATCACCCATAATTTAACACTGAGAGATGCGCGCTTACAGGAAGCAGAACTCACTTGTCTTCTGTAACCACTTTCTGACAAACTTCTTGCAGATCCGAGAGCAGAACTTGGTCTTGGTGGGACTATTGCAACTTCCGTTTTTAATACAGAGAGAGGCTTATATTTAACTGGAATGTAAAGAGCAGACGTTTTCAGTCTTTTTTTCAGAAATGTGCCAGTGAGGGAGTTTTCCAGATTCATGGATTCTTGCATTGCAGTTAAGTACATTTACATCCACTTGCGTACATTGCAACTAAGTAACATTTGCATTACTTTCAGTACATTAACAGATAAAACCAGGGTATGGTTTGGAAAAAATAGATTTACGATCATACCTTCTACTTTTCAGGGACTTTCAGAGCGGCCTGGCACAAGGCTGTTTTGAGAAGGGAAGT
The DNA here is from genome assembly GCA_025774025.1 of Xenus cinereus. NCBI lineage: Eukaryota > Metazoa > Chordata > Aves > Charadriiformes > Scolopacidae > Xenus > Xenus cinereus. Next base: position 39,716,038 of record JAOXJK010000023.1, on the reverse strand, counting down.
ACAATTTTATTCTTTTACACACACCCCCACCTCTCTGGACTCCAATTCACTGCACAATAACTACATTAATAAAAAAGCTTTTTTAAAAAATGTTTTATACTCTCAAACTGTAAGATGGCAGATGGTGACATGGGCTTGGCTCCTCCATTAAAACTGACTGTCATCTTCAGTCTTTCTGATCAGGCCACCTTATCACCAGCAACTCGGTAGGTTTCCTTCTGACTTTTTAAGCGCTGTCAAGATGCAGGAAGGAAGAGGAGGTCAGGGTAACTTCAGTGGATCAGACCATGCAATCCCTGCAATAGTATCATGTTTCATTTTCTTCTGGGCTGCTCTTATCTAGTCAAGGATGACATAGGTGGGAAATAGGTAAAAGAAACTAATGAAGAGCACCCCTATGAAAAGTCTCTTCTGTGGTAGAAAATGGAAAGTTTCTACCTACAATTTTAGAAAATCAGATGTCTGTGGATTTGAAGCTAGTTTTTCCCTTGTGAATGAATAGGGTGCTTCAGAAAGATCGACCTTTATAGCACTCCAACCTCCTCACATTATCTTATGTTTATTACATTGAGTTTCTCAAGGTTTAGTCCCATTTTTGTGTACTTTAATGACAGATGGTCTCAATTTGCCTAAAACTATTTTTTTGCAGCAGTCCAGTATTAACTTCTGGCTTGACATACACATAGAGCCCCAAATCCTAATCATCTTTTGGAAATCTGCTGTTATAACGAAGGAGCATCCCTTGTCAAAGGCAGCAAGGATTAAATGATACAAAGCTATAAATGGAACAACCAGGGTTTCTATTTGTGAGAAACAGTATTTTTTGGCACTAGGTTCAAGCAGTTTCAGGTTCAAACTGCAATTAATTTTGAGCAAATTAATTGTGTTTCATAATGCATTGTGTGGGATGTTGGTTACTAATTCAACTTACCCTTTCTAATTCTCAAGTAGTCTCTTTATTTTCTGAGTTTCAGGATCAATGAGCTGCAGCCTCTGCCTTTTCCATCCCTGTAAATATAGTGTCAAGCAACGTCAGGATGAGAAAAGAATTTGAATAGAACAGAGCATGTGTGATCTTTCTTCCACAGGGAAGGTGGGTGATGAGGAGAATGAATAAGTTTGCAGGCAGGTACTGCTGCTAGAATTGCAGGGGCAATAAATGTGACCCCAGATTAAAAAAACTGAGTTAGGGATCATTACAATTGTCCCTGTAAGTACTGAATTAGTAGACAGGGACTTCTACTGACTTGGCTCAATTACAACCAGCTGTCTTCTAGGAAGAGATTTAAACCATATGGAATTTGGTGTGTACCAAGGTGTGTACTTTGGTTCATTCACAATGTTGGTCTGAATTTGTTAATGCTGCATTACTGAATGTACACACTGTCATGCATATAGCTTTAGATGTGTGTTATATAACAGAAAAAGTTAAATGAAAAACAATAATAATTTTTAAAAATTAACCTAGGTCTGCATTAAAACTCCATACCTGCAAATGCATTTGTGGGAACAGAGGAGGCTGTCTTAGTTGCAGCACTGTGTGACCACCTGTGTCTGTTGAGGACTAAGGCCTCTTATCCCTCATCCTATTCAGGTGCATGAAGGGTAGCAACAAAGTAGGGAATAAATTATTACTTATGTCCATTGACATAAAATAAAAAGCAATAGTTTTAAACTGCAACAAGAATAATTTGCATTAGGCAATAGAAAAAGATATTTGAGAATCCACAAGCTTTCTCAGTGACCATCCTCCAGAAATTGTTAGCAAATACAGTCCTTTATCTATGAATTGTTCTGAGTGAGTTCCAGTGATTGCCTCTAGCTCTATGGTATTCAACTGTGCAAGTCTGAAGTATTTCAAATACAAATCACTTTTATTGTTAACTCTTCTGTTCTTGAAATGTTGCATGTCACATTTAACACCGAATAGTTACCAACATTTATTGCTGTTGCTCAAACATTATCTGGAGGTCAAAGATCTATTGTACTTGGTCCTGAGCAAACATCAAACAAATTCAGCATGTTGGGCTGGTGCTTTTAAATGCCAATGTTGATTCACAGAAGTAAAATGGAACTTTCTCAGGCATCTAGTCTCACAGTATCATAGTGCTTTTTGTAGCTGTATGATTTTGCAGGGGAAAATGGAAGTTGGACGGCAGGTCAAATCTTGGTTTTTGCTATAGTAGAGGAAACCTAGAATAGGTATATTTGAAGCTATTATTCTACTTTTATAGCAGCATTACTAAGCACGTCTACAACTTGAAAGAAAAGAATTAATAAAACCAGAAATTAATAGCTGTAGAGTTCAATATGCAGTGCTTTTTGCCTTGAAGACAGACAATGATATCAATGAACTAATGTCAAGGTTGAGTAAGTAAGATTAGAATAACAGTTTATAGCCTAGGAAATTACAGAATTCTTCAGTGGACTGTACTGAAGACATACCAAACAATCATGCAATTCAGGGAAACTGCTACTGCAGACTATTGTAACTTTTCCTGAAAATTCACAAAATTCCTTCTCTCCACTTGTCACTTCTGGCTTAAAAAGCAGATAGAAAGCAAAAGAAATTTTGATGTTTTAATATATAAATAAATTAAAATGGGACCTAGGACAAAGAAGGGAAGTCTTCCATGTTATTTTTGCTGAGGAAATACCAGAATGGCAGCCAAATAATACAAACATTTATCTGTATTTTTCTTAGAATTTTGACTACAATAACTTATCTGTTATCCTTTTATGTGTTTTAAACCATTGTTTAACAAAAGAAACTGAGAGTAAGCAAAAGTTGCACTGGTACAAATATGATGTTATTTATCTGTGCTTTTTATTGATTCAGCTAAGTACTGCCATTTGGTGTGCTTCTATTGGATTATTTTTTTTATTCTATTGGATTTTTTTTTTCCTTCTTTAAAGCCAATTGAAATTTGGTTTAAAAGTTCTGACCAGAACATAGGAGCATAATGTTATTGCACCCCTGAACCAAGTAGTGTCTCAAAATCAAAGTGGGTATTATTCACTTTAACATGAAGGTAACTGACAAGGTCTCTTGGTGTTTACTGTTGGACAAAAATTTGTCCAACAATAAACAGAAAAAAAAAAAGTTTGCTTTGGAAGGAATGTAAGAATGTTTTTCTGAAATAGCTCATGAAAGACAGAGACACATGATGTTGTCACTTGGTCCAGCCATATAAGAAATCTGTGGAAGAATAAGGAGTAAATTATGAACAATTAGGACATTTTCATTGCTGTTCTACGTCCTTCCTATCTTCTCTCGCACCAGGAAATAATCCCCAAGTTTTGTGTTTTTTTTAAATATTATTTGAATAATTATTTACACTATATTACTCTCTATAGACCATTAACTAAGATTATTTTGGTAGACCAATTATAAATAGTAAACAACAAATTGCTACCTATATGGTCTTAGAACTAATGGTGAAATCCTAGTTAACAATAATACAATTGACTTTAATGAGACAGTGTTTCAGCTTAAAGGTACATAAAGGTAGCAAGGCTTTATACTTTGTAACAGTGTGCATATGGGAAGGTAGCAGCGCTCTGATGATGCTTTTAGGCAAAGCCCTTCTCCGATTCAACTTTCTACCTGTGTTTGGAAAGCTAGCTAATATTTGTTAGTATTTTAATAAAATACAAAATAAGATACTTGCCATCCATCTGTGAAAACTATGTGTTCAAGTTAGAGGATCTATAATAAGGTACCATTTTGTACAGTAAATCACAGATAACTTCTGGTTTACTGGCATGCCCTGTAATTAAGACAAATGTTTACAACTTTCTGGCCTGAAGACATGGATCACAAAACTATACTGAACCCAGCTTTCACAAGGAAAGATTCTCTCCAAATTTTCAGTTTACTAAATAAAGCAGCTCCCTGCACTTACTAAGTATCACCAAATTTAAGCAAATAAAGTAATCCTGGAGTACAAATGTTCTACACAAAGCATGTAAAGTAATTCTTCCCCTCTCCTTGACACTGGACTGTTTTGGGCACCATATTTGAAGAAAAATAGATGCACTGGAGACAATCCAGAAAGGATTTAAAAGAAAGAGCAACGCTCTCAAGGGAGCATGAGGGAGGGTGGAAAGAATTGGCATTGTTTAGTCTGAAGAAGAGAAGACTAAGGAAAGATGGGATGTCAGCCTATAACCATGAACAATGTTTCTGCAAAGAAGAAAATATAAACTATAGATGGGAAAAGAAGTAATGAAAAAAACCGCAGCAGGGGAGATTCAATATCGTTGCTAAAGGTAACTTCCCTCTAATAGATTGGTTTAAGGGCTTAGTAAAGTTTTCTGGTTAATTTATTTTTAAGTTTAAATATTAAATGCCAGTATCTGGTAAACATGTGAGGTGTAAGTAAACTCTGTATAGAAGTAGTGACTTCTAGACCTATTCTGAAAACTTAAAAATAAAGTCTCTAGAATTTTATTTTTTTTTTGTTAAACAAATGTCTGCAGTAAGTCTTGCCCACTTGGGATGACAGGATGCTAGTTGCTGAATGCATCTAAGTTGAAGCTGAACATTCTAGTGTCAAGCAGCAGCGCTCTATTTTCATTTCAGTTTTCACTCAATTTTTCAGACTGGCGAGAAAATCTCATAGGGTGGAAATGGTTCAATCCCAATTTTTTTGTTGAATGTTGTCTTTGTGTTGGCTACTGGGCATAAGCATGAGTTTTGCTCACAGCCATAGTTGTTAACTCTGTGTAAGATCTGCGCCTCTTTGTACTCCTCTTCTGTTAATATTTCCAGAATTGGAATGTGGTTTTAGAGACTTTCAAACCAGTTGTTCTGAATCTTTCTATGCTTAATGAGGAAACTGAATGTTCTTTCTTATGTCAATCTTTAAGTAATTTTGAATGTTTTGATGCTGAATTTGAAGCACTGTCTTCCTGTTCCATTCCTACTCCTTTCCGGAGTTCTAAATAATAAGCTCACTGAAGAGTACCCATTGTAGCTATAAACAAGCTATAAGCGATCCAGGACATTATGTGTAGATATGCATATTAAAAGTGCATAAAGATTAAAGGACACTTTAGAATTACAGCCTTCTGAACTGAAACTTGCAGCTTTATACTTCCTGTGTGGACAGTAATTAATAATATTTGTATTACTCATATTTACTTTGTGCTTCTAGAGACCTGATATCTAGGAAGAGACCCTTTATTAGTGATTCATAAATATACTTAATCAGAAAAGATGAACAAGTTGGGTTTCCCTATTCAGAGTGCCACTAGAAATCATCAGACACAGCAGGTAGAAGTTACCCTATCACGGTTGTATTTTACCTAATGTGTTACGTTGTGCCATACCGTCTTATCTCCTTAATGATGCAAGTTTTCTGGGTTGTTTACCTGTTTGACAGAATACGATAACTGTGGCACATGCAATTATAGCGAGAGTAACTTCTGAGTTGTGGTCAGTTCTGGTGTTTATAATCAGTAGCGGATCTCAAAGCAACTAAAGTCAGCCGGACTGTCCTCATTTTTTTTTATTTTTTTTTAAACAAAAAAACCCAAACAAAAAACCAGAAAGTGTAGGATTGGGGCTGTGATGATTAGCCACTGATATCCCATTAACCAGTGACAAAGGAAAAAATAGCACTTAGGTGCCTCAAATCCCAATCCTGCAGTGTAACACAGAGATAGCATCCTGAAATCACCTGAAACATGTTGAAAATTATATCAGCACTGAAGCCTGGCTATAGGACTATTAATGAGACCCTCTGCAATGGGTCACAGGTGGTCAGAAAGAAATGGTATAAATGTGTAAGCCCCAAAACTTTGATCCATAAGGATGACTATAAAGTCACCATTACTCACCTTTTAGGAGGTCTAGGGACACCATTGCCAGAAAAGCTAAAAAGAGGGATCAAATAATAGAGATGTTTAAGAGGAAGCAGGAGGGATGTCCAACCAACTAGAACACAATCTCAGCCCTAACTCCAGGAACATTCATCTCATTACCCTCATCTCATGGCCATGGAAGTTCTGCTTGCATATAACTTTGGGTGATAAAACAGTATTCTTGGAAACAGTTGCATTTCAGCAGGAGACCAAAGATACATGTTTATTCTGTGTGATACTAAATGAGTGGACAATGCATAAGAATGCATCAGTCCAGTGAGTTGTATGTCTAAGCCTCCATTGTCTGGCGTAAAACTTACAAAACTGCTTCTGTACTTAGGATGTGTATGTAATGGTATCCTAATATGGCTGGGACTGAGATCATCTAAACATTCCTCAGCTGCGCCTGCAGGAAAATGAGTGCATATATGTTAAATTTTGCACATTTATATCTGTTGTGAAATGCTGGCACAATCTAGCAATCAGTATTAATACTTGATTTGGGTTTGTGGGTTTCTTATTTAAATGACACTAATATAAATTTGGAAAACTTTGGTCTGCTGTATGTGGTATGGATTTCAGATGTTAATGTGTATGTGTCTGTATGTGTGTTGGAGGTTAAGAGGTTGAAATAGCCTTAGGAGTTTTCGGTAGTTCTTAAATACCTGTGCATCAAACTCTAAATACTGCATATATATAAGTCTCTAGTGCTGCATTCCTGGACAACTATGAGGGTATGTAGGTATAAAAAAAGTTGATTTCCAGTGGTTTCTATAATGCTATATTGATGTCACACATACTGAATTTTAAACATCAAGAAAAATACTGTAAGTTAATTAAAAAGAAAAAAAAGATGACTCCTGAAGTGATGTAATGCAGTGTATTTTCATATATGCGATAAAATATTTCAAAGAAATTACTAGCCAGTTAGATCACTTAATTGGCTCCATTTGTGCTTTTCCAAAAATAGATGTGGCATGTGCATTCAGAGGTCTATTCCAGTTCTGCTGCAGGAGAATCTACTACTTATCATAGATCTCTTCTGAAAAAACACACTTTTTAAAATTATTTTTTTCTTGTCAGAACAGATTAACGTTTGGACTTCAGGACTGTGGGAAACCAGGCATCAGTCAGAGTGGTCAGCTGTTCTTTAATCCAAGGACTGGACTGTATCCTGAGCACTTGAGGACTTTAAATGTCATTCAGAGCTATCTTAGCTCTACCCATCAGGCTTGCCTAGAATGTGGCTTGACTGGATCAGAGATTCTGGCTCACAAAATGTCTGTCGCAGCTAGTGTGAGGCAATAATCCCTGAAAAGCATGGTAAGAATGATAGATTATTTGGGGGATCTTTTTTGTTTGCATGCATGTGGCCTACTGAAAGTGGACCCATTTTTCTGGAAAATGGTTAAATCTGGCAGATTTGTTTTCCAGTAAAAACATATCATTTTTGGGTGGTTGTTTTTTTTTTTCCTTAGTGACTACATTTTTTTCAAACAAAACCTTATTCTTTTTAATTGTTCCATGTTTGAAATTCACAAGAAATTTGGCTTTGAACAAGTAGCATTAAAGCTGAACATTTCAAAAATGTTTAGGAAAGGTCACATCTCTTGGATAACAGGGCTGATAAATGCTCAGACCAATGTATTCTAGCAATGTTATCTAGTACTCATGACACAAGAAGGAAAGATCTAGAAAAGGAGCTTTTGCCTTAACTTGACCAGACTGTAAATGTCTGGCCTTATTAATCCAGAATGCTAGGTTAGCCTTCGTTCTAGCTCCCTACACTGCATAAGAAGGTATACTAGGCCGTCATTATGTGGCTACTTTAATCAAGCACATGTCTGCACTGCTGCCAGAAAAGATTAGTCTTGTCTTTTTTCCTCCTCTCCACCAACCCATGGCCTTTTCCCTGCTGCTTTCCATGTCCTACCTCTAGTGTGCACATAGCAACCCTTTGAATCAGGCAAGAGAACATCTGTCTGAAAACTAATATAAAGGAAACAAAAGTCTGGGCTTTTATAAGGAAGCAGGAATGTCCAAGGTTGCAAAGGTGGGTAGGACTGCCCCTTTATGAAGCATTGTAGATTTATACTGAAGTGACCACATAACCATGCTCTTAGGGATTCAGAGAAAATAGTACCTAGAGCTGAAAAGACACTAGCTTATCAGGAAATGGGAGGAGGTATCATAAATCCTAAGTTCTGCGTGAGGATCACTTAAGATCTCTCTTTCAGAATTTCACAGTTAAAGGTGGAGATGGATAACTATCATATATGGTACATTAGTAATCAGAGCCCAATAAAAAGGATTGGGGTACATATCTGCTACCTTTGTTGAAAGTGCTTTTCCCACCAGCCCATAGACCGTCCTAGAGCTGATGTAGGGAAGTCCTTCCATTGTGGCTGAAGGTGCAATAGCCCTGTGAAGGAAGGCATTCCAGGTGGTCTGAGACAGAGCTGGGTGTGAGAAGGAACATGATGCTCTTGTCAGCTGATTTGGATGCTTACCTGGGAAGAGAGGCTGGAGTTCTGCTCTGCCATAAAGTTGACACATTTCAGAGTAAATAGGATGTAATGAAAGCGGAATAAACAGTAGACATGAAGAAAACAGAAACCTATTTAAGTTCATACTGCCAAAATGTGCTAAGTGTGCATAAAAACTTCCTTAGTGCAAACTAGACCTGAAATGTTCTAAAATGCTTTGTAAATAACACTTAAATTCAATAAGTTATCCTAAGGAAAACTGGGCAGCCATCTTGAATGAGGGACTGAGATAAAGTTTTTATGACTATTCCCCTCTATGCCAACAACATTGGCATTGGAACAGGAAGACAAACAGCAATAGGTCAGAATCTTGTAGACATCAGCAATTAAATACAGAGTTGTGTTTGCCCCTGTAATTAATATGCACAAACCTAGCATAATTCTGTTATAGTTTACAGGTATGGCTTCCCTGCCTCTTAAGTAATCTAGGCTGGGAAAGTTCATTCCGCATCAGTTAGGATTTCTTTTAATTTGAGTCACTTTTTCTATCACAGCAACGCAAAACTGACACACATTATTTTAGTTATGCTATGTAACCAAGCTGATGTTCTTATTACTCTGTTGCATATCCCATGGCACCTTTGCAGGAGGGATGATTCATCTCAACAGGCTTAGCTAGTGAAACTCCTTAAATAACTATATGTGAAACATATGGTTCAAGACATCACAAGAAAACATCTTGAGAGTGGAATAAGGCCAGGAATAGCAGCTGTGGCTAATGCAGTATAGTGAGATTTGATGTCTCATAGAGGGTAAACCAAAGCAAACTTTAATCTCCAAGAATCTTCGAGTTTACAGACTAGTTAAAAAATACAGGACTACAAAGCATACACTTTTTTAGGTTAAAACTGACTTGTCTTTTCTACTATGGCTCCGTTAAAACATTTGCTTTGTAAGTAGGGCAGAGTTTCCATATGTAGGCAGGCAGAAACAGCTGGGAGTTACCAGGAATATTCAGAAAAGAGAAAAGCTGGCAGGGAGGAGCTGAGGTGTGTGCCAGTAGATCAGCTTCAGGGCTCAGAGGGGCAGTGGGTGTTCTGCTGATTCATGGCTGGAGCTTAGTTTGGAAGTCAGAGCAGATGAGGCTTGTGTTTGTTCCATTCTAGCTATTCCAAGTTTTTGTGCTCCTCACTCCACTTCGGGAAATCCAGTGCCATCAGGGAGGGACATGTGTTTCAATGTAGCAAGAATATTAGAAAGAGAAATCTGTAGATAGGAACAAAACAGATGTCAAGGTGAACGTGTGAGGAACTACAGTTGTAGTTGAGGATAGTTTATATCTGTGAGAGTGATGGACCAGAACTTCAAGTGAGAAAGTGTTTCAGAGAAGGGTATTTTTTCTGGTTCAAGGTGAAATTTCTCCCTATGTTATTCCGTTTTGTGTCTCTTCTAAATGAGACTATCTGTGAAATAACTAGACTACTTAAGAGTTTTTTTCTTGGGATGAAAGAGACATTCTTGCATCATGAGCATCAAATCATAGTATCTGTCTTTTAATCCCCTTAATCTTCCTTCTGTGAAAGGATGATGTTAACGCTCCTCTATTTCAGATGATGGTGCTGTGGCTTGTGAGGAATTCACACAATGCAACTATAAGACGCAGCCACACTGAAATCGTCAGAGAAAAAGTAATGGAGCATATGACTGTGGCTCTGTGTGGACTTCTGTGTTTAAAAGGTGGTAATGAACATGGCAGTGATAAGACCATGGAAACAGGATTGTCATGAAAGGAAAAAGACTATGTTTTCCCCAGGACAGTTTATATTTGCTGGTTTTGTCTGAAAGAGAAATCATCTTACAGAGATTTCTCTCTCAGAAAGAGAAATCATGTTACAAAAGTAACACGTTTTGCTCTTTGTATGAAATCAACACTTATACCATCTTTCACATTTGAGTACCAACAGACTGTTAAGTTGGAAAAACATAGAACACTTCCCTTCAATATGTCTGTTCAACTTGTATTTTTCGATGCTATGTCAGTCCTCATCTCTGGAGCTGTCATGATAAAATAGGAGTACTAATTGACATATGTCCAGTTCTGGATGACCCCAAGGTCATCCTAAAACATCAGTGCAAACTATTCTTTGTTTCCTGTCTTAGCTTTCAGATGTGGGTGTATCCGGGCAGTAGGAGAGTGATAGCCTCCATCTGGGGCCATACCTGGAAGAGAATGCCAAATCATACCTGAGGTTATACTAACAGGGCACAAGCAGTGGGCACATCTGATGCAGCTTGGTGGGTGTTTGAACCCCTTCTGCTCTTTGACATTGTATAATAATGTTGCTTCTTGGCTCAAGAAAGGGAGTGCAAGATACCATTAAAACTGCAGTGGATAGAGAGACCTTTATCAAAACAAGCAATTCAAGAATCTAAATAAATGCAATAAAACTCTGTATTTATTTTCATTCTTCCTTTTCTCTCCGCTCTTCCATCTCCTACTTCCATTTACTTCTTGCTGGTTTTCACATAGATGTAAATATAACGCAAGTTCTTCAGCAGTCATGTTATCTTACTCTAGAACAGCTATAACACTTCATTAACGCTAACTGAGGGTTTGAACTAAAGATCACTTTTCAAAAAACATCCACTCTTGATATAAAAACTCCTGGAGAGAGAGGATCCACTGTTGCTTTTAATAGAGTGTTTCTGTGTTCATTACCTTCACCAAAGAAAAAAACCCATTTTCAGTGCTTCCTGCTTAATTTTTATTAAGGATTTAAAAATAGTAGTTTAGCCATCTATTATCCATTCCTAGCTCCAGTAAATACATTGAGTCCCTAGAATATCTCTCTCTGTGTGTTTTGTGGTTTTTTCCCCCAACACTTGAATAATTTTCTTGGCAATTCTCTGAGCTTTCTCCAAGTTGCAACATCAATCCTGAACTGTACACATTAGACTGGATGTAGCAGCAGTCATTCCAGTGCCAGGTGCACAAGTAAGATTAAAATTATTTTCCCTGTACACATGTCCAAGGATTGTATTAGCCTTTTTTGATGACACCTGGTAACACACGGTGGCTACCATAATGTGATTATTCTCATGTTCTTCTACAAGACAAGGCCTAGTATCATCTCCTGTAATTATAGCTTTTGTTGGACTTTTTATGTGTCTGTTCTGTTACCACTGTATGTCCTCACCTTCACATCACCCAGTAGCAGTGACCTGCCCTTTGCTTCTTATCACTGTTCTTGGAGAAATCTGCAGGCTTTATCAGTGATATATTTAAGGTGGGGAAGATTGATTTGTTTTTCTTGCAGATTATTGGTTAAAATGCTGTGCTAAAAATAGTATGGCTATCCAGAACTGAATTAGAAGTACAATTACTTGGTGATGATTTCCCAGTTTTCAAGAGTTGAGATGTCCTTATAAGCTAGTACGTTTTTCTAGCTCCTCTATTCAAAATGCAAGGCAGACATCTGACAGATTAAGTGGAAGTGTTAACATGTTAATACCAATACCTGTTTAATCCTAAACAGCAATCTTATTGAATATTCTAATAGACAAGATATATTTTTAGTAAGCACATATTAGCATCAATATTCATCTCCTTTTAAACCCTCAGTTAATCAAGTTCTTGATATGCCCTACCATGACTGATTTCAGGCTGAAGGTTTGTGTTTACTTTTGTTAGTTCATTTGTTCTTTCAAAATACTGTCACAATATTAGCTTTCAGTTAGTCTTTTCTGAGATTTCAAGTGTCTTAAGTGATATCAACAATTACTCTCTTATGGTCCAGCAATCGTAATTGCCATTTGACTCTTGTAAAGTCAGACCATAATGTCATTCTTCAACTTCTTTAATAGGGATATAACACTTGTCTTAATCATTGGATTCACTTGCATGAGTGGCCAAGTGATCAAAGATATTTCCGTATTTGTAGGGGCTCTGCTGATCTCATGGAGACAGCTGGATCATGGACCTGGAGTTTGTCAGGTTAGCTTCAAGCATTCATACTTTCAGCAATAGCAGCAGCAGCACCTCATGCTCTTTTAAAACCACACTCATACACTTGCATCAGTATAAGCTTTTTGAAAGCAGACCTATAAAAGTAATTGCATGAAAGTAGGGTGGCCTGTGCAGCTTGTGTGTGTGGTAAATAGGTGACAGGTAAAGAAAAACTAGTTTTGGTTAACGTGTGTTTTCAGCCTAGTGATTGTAAAGAGGTTTTAGTCATCATAGAGATGCACACACAGGTAAACACACATGGCAATAAAACTTGACCCACAGTGTCTCTACTTCATGACAAGTAACAGAAGAAGAAATTCCTCTTAGAAATAGAAATCGAAAAGTGGGGGAAAAAAATTTTATGATATATAATGTAGTCAAGGTACATGGCAGATACCAAACCAGAGACCAGACAGAGAGTTGTGGAGGTCTGGGGGGACAGTGCAGGAGGTTGATTTCTTGATGTAACTGCTGAAAATCATTTACATAATCTGCACTGCTTGTGAATTCACTCCCTGTCTGTTGCCCTGTAAAATATTTAGAGTCTGGTACATCTCAGCCATTGTTACTCTGATTGTGTTATGTTGTTTTGTTTCTTTCTAAATGTTTTTAGAATGCAGATAGAGAGGTTACATATTTCAGATGAAGCACAGTTTGGGGAGGTGGGCAGAGTCTAGAAAGTCCCTTTCTAATATGTAAGTAAGCTGTGGCACATTGGCATTATCATTCTATTTTAAAGATGTTTTGTCAGTTTGGCATAGAGGGGCTGGACATGGCAGTAGGAGTTGAGTTCATGGTGTCACAAACCTTTTCTCAGGCACCCATCTCAGCTTTTGCTCCACTCATACATACATGTAGAAGTAATTGATTGGCAACCTTGATTGGGGCGCTGTTGCAAATGAAAAATATAGTATAGCTGCACATGGTAGTGCCAGTGAAATATAAGAAGATCCCTTATGCCCTCCATAGTTCTCATCCCCTTCGTTGTGATTACACAAGTGTGTGCAGTTCAGCAGTATAATCTAGAACTTTCATTACCAAGAAAAATGTTTATGTGTCTAAGGAACAAAGATGTCTTAATAGACGAACATAGAATTAAAGGAAAGGACTGGGAAAGGGCCTTTCCCAAAGACTGGGAAAGGGCCTCCAGAAATCTCCCCCTTGCCTCGTGGCAAGACTCATCTTCCACAGCTTTCCAGGCAAGTTATTGCAGCATTTCAACACATTTTTCATTAGGAAGCTTTCCTAGCTTTTTCTTGCTGCAATTTAAGCCCATTACCTCTCGTAATAGCCAATGTAAACAAGAGAAAAAGATTCTTCCCCTTCCCTTTAAAAGACTCTTTCTTTTGTGAGGAATATCATGTCCTTTATCCAGCCTTTTGTTCTTGAGGCTAAACCACCTAATTTCTTGCATCTTCTGTCGTAGGACACAGTCTGAACCTCTGTGTCATTACTTTCTGAATTCTCAGGTAGTTCATATTATTCTTGGAATGCAGTACCTAAACTACACACAATATTTCAGCTAATGCCCTACCATTGTTGAGTACAGTAGAAGGCTTATTTTACACATCTTGCAGGCATCTACTCCTGTTCAGAAATCCCAGTGTAGTGTTTGCTTTTTGCAGATGCATGATAATGTTGACTCGTGCTTAGCTTGTGATTCAGTATATCCTATGGACTCTTAAGAAGAAATGCTAGCAGCCAGTTGTTTTCCATCCTGTATTTGTGCAGCTTATTATTCCAGTCCAAATGAAGTATTCTGCATTTATCCCTCTTAAATAGTGCACTGGCAGTGATAAGAGCCCTCTTCACCCTTCTTGTAAAATCTTTGCCCACGTTTTTTTATGTTTCTTATTGGAAAACCCACAAGATACACAGGACTAGCTATTACATGGATTTCTTTTGCCTTTGGAATTATGTCTTTATTTGTTTAGAAGGCATAGAGAATAAGGGTGTTAGATGAACACCAACTCTATTAGCAAATACATTGTATGTGGACAAGGAGATAAGAGAAGAAAATTCTCAATTTGTATGGTAAACTCCATAAATTCTGGTTTGTTTAACCAGAGATTAGACCCAGATGTGAAGCAAACACCATCAAGAAGAAAAAGACAGGAGCTGACACTGATTAAATCTTTCTAAAGTTCCATGACGTCAAGCAGATGATTAAAATTTTAGTCAGGAGAAAGATCTCCAGCATGTATAGATTTCCTTTGTGTTGTTTTGCAATGCAGTCATGACTTCTGGTGCAAAGTCATCAAAGAGTTAGTTACAAAGAAAACATCTTTTTCCAATGTTTTGTAAAAATAGGTCTTTATAAAGTGCTTAGCTCACCCTTAATAACCGAAATAACCAAACAGATCTTCACCAATTTATTCTGGAGCCAAAACTGGTGCTGAACACTCCTAACAATATGACAGAAATAAGAAAATGTGTATAAATAAAAGTATCATTAAGTGTGATTCTGAGCACATTTTTTTTATATCACTAATTCTTTTACTGGTAGACATAAGTATTCGGGTATAGTAGCAACTATGATATAAGATGCCAGACTGAACAGGTTTAGCACGTTTGCTTCAAACCCCACAAAGCACCAAGATTTGTTCTGACCTCACTTCTACAGTTTTAGAATCGCTGTTCAAATACTCTCTGTTTAAAATTAGTAAAAGAGAAACTGGGCCAGATTCATTAGTTGGAAAAACACGTATTTTGAGCACTGAGATCTTTCTGAGCCTTGAATTCTGGCCTACTGTAGATGTTTTTTTGTCAATAATCTGATTTATTTCTTCTAGTGTCCCCGAACTAGACCAAGAATAACTTTAAAGCACCTATTTTTATTGTTTGCATAATCTAGCATTGCTCAAAAAATCTCAGACCATTATTAAGGTTGTCTTGCAGACTTCAGTGTGCCATTAACTTTGATAAAACCATAAATACAACAAACAGTACTCATGGACTTAGTTGAAGGGTCAGAAAATACAAGCATAGAGAAAACCCCTGGCCTGTCCAAATTATTTTATTTTCAAATGAATATAGGTGCTGTCCCTGATATATGTACTCCTTATAATATTAACCTCACAAAACCTGAAGGTTTGTTAACAGATTTCTAGAAGGGTAGGCCCTACATCAAAATGAGAAAATATACATATACAGCCTAGAAGATTTGGTTTGCAGTGTGACTGTCTTTCTCAACTCCAATTTCACATCCTCCAAAGAGTTTACCAACAATAACCTACTGAGCTTCACAGCAGAAGCATAGACGTGATGTACTCTTGCTCCTCTGTTTACAAACATACTGAGAGCAACCTTGATTTAGTATTTTCTTCACTAAAATTTTGCTGGTATTCGTAGATAAATCCACTGATGGGAAAAGTAATTCTCCAAACTATTTTTTGTGAATCTATAAAATTGGCTAATTGCTTGGTGCTGTGGCTTTTCCTAGTTTGCATTTGCCGAAATGATTTCAAAAAAACTATTCAAACCTTCCCTAACACTGCAATTTAAGCTTTGTCTCTAGTTTCGTAAAAAATCACAGAAAAGATGGAGCAGGGCACAGTTTTTGTACCCCTGTAGAAGTACAAGGAGAACTAAGAGGATAATTACTTACTAAAAAAGTATTTGTTTTAGCTACCAAACAGTGGACTGCTGCATCAAGAAAATAATTATCAACAAGCAGTCAGGATGTGTGGTTTCTGCTGCACATGCAGGTTGGGATGGATTTTTCCTGTTTCAGCCATTCATCCTCATTCTCCTCTGTCCCTCCTCATGATAAGAAATGCTGAAGGATATCTTAAAGCGCAGTCTCATGGCACTGCAGATAACAAGAGCCTCACTCCATTGCCATGTATAACTTCCTTCCCTCTTTCTCCCTTTATTTTAGAAACTGTGTAATTTTGGCTGTTCCCCTCCTCACATGAGGCTGTGTTTTAGCAGTATATAGTGTGTGTGTATTGTGTGTTTCATAAGTGAAGTGCTTTGGAAACTGTTGTGGAAGGAGCCTGGCAGGGGAGCTTACCACTAGAATCTCCTTCCAGATTTTTCCCTGAATCACCAAATGAGGTAGTCATCTAATCACTCAATAGACAAGCTAGACAGGAAATGTGGGAAGTCACAGCTAACTTTAAGATGGGCTTATTCCTCTGAGAGAAGCCAAACATACTTCTTCATCTCTGTGGGAGTACTAAGCCGCAATCCTAAAGCTACTACTGTTTCAAGACATGCTTTATGAGTAGAGAAAGCTCTGACAAAAGCATCACAACCTCAGCCTACAAAAAATCTGCTGACTTGTTTACAGCACTTTCGGAGAGACATTTTGATAAAGTACATCTTTTCTAACTGCTCACATTCTTCAGTTTCTCATTTCTTGTTCTCTTGGATGAAAATACATGGGTGTCCACTCTGTGAATTACTGTTGGCCAGCTCTGGATCTTATGCATATAAAGTATTATCAATTATTATAGATTTATTTCCTCAATGTGCTGGCAAACTTCTCCCTGCTGCACCTCCGTGCTCTGTTTTTTGTAATGTTACATATAGGTACTCCACTATAGCTTCTTATGCGGTATTGCAGTTAACAAATCATTCTCTAGTAAAAGATCAAAAAACAGCCTGACCAAAAGTGTGTGGATCTAATTTATATGTAACCAAAACACATCCAAAAAAACCCTCAAAACACAAAACTTCCTATGCTAAGAATTAGCAGAAAGCTCCACCTTCTTTTAAAATGAGGAGACATGTCTAGAATTAGAATAACCCCAGTTTTGACTTTTCAGTATTACCCGAGGGCCTGTTCCCATACATATTGCAAACTTTTCTGGCAATCACACAGGTGTAACTATATAGTCAACAAGCATTTTCTTTAATTCACCTTTTCCCTCATCTTTTCCCTCATATAAAAATAAATTGATATTTGGATTTTCCCACCTGACAAACCAGCATAAGTAAAATTAATCTGATGGGAAAAAATAGAGCAGTTTAAATCAGGAAACAAGATACTTGGCAAAAAACATATTTTGAAGAAAAACTTTCCAGAAAATTAAACATAAAACCTTTCATGTCTGCTACAGTGCTTGACCTTTCCTTTTTCTCTCCACCTCCTGTGGACGAGTGCTTCCTCCCATGAACTGTAACATGGCAGCTCTGCAGCTTTTATGGCTCCAGGCAGTAATTTCAGTGCATGCTCCAGCTTCTACTGGAATTGCTTCATTTACTTTTATAAGGTTTTGCCTAAATTTTCCCTAGTAAAACTGAAGCCTCTCACAGATCTTGCAGTTGGATAGTTATTTTCAGAAAGGAAAGGTAGGCTGGAGGTCTAGTTTGGGAGCTGGGTTCAAGCCCCTTAGTCACACACTGTCACTCTGGACTTCACCTACAAAGGCCCTGGCTTCTGGCTGCAGAAAGTTAATTTTCTGTGTTGGGTCCAGGGAGACAGGAGCTACTGGGGGTGCACAGTGTGGACTGTGTGGCTCAGCCTCTTCAGGGAGAAAAGGGAATTGTAGCAGGATCTCCCCTACTCTTTATCCATTGAGTTATAAAGTATGCTCCTCTGTGAAGCATGAAAGTAATCTTGCTCAACACTTGCCCAATGCGCCAGGTGCCTTGGATGTCAGAGCCAAATATCAGGATCTTCCTTTAAGGTCCTGACATGGCCTAGTCTGCAAACCCATATCTTCAAGATCTACCTATACCAGTAGCAGTTTCCATCCTCAGTGTCTTTTTACATCCCCCCTTTGCACCAACCCCTTCCTGGAGATTGTCACCTCTTACCAGCCTGCCATTGGAAGAGCTCACGTGAGGCATCCTCCTCCCTCCATGGCAAAATCAGCTGGATGAGCTGGGCCACAAAATTAAGCTGCTACATTAACCTACCTTTGCCTGTAGCAAAAATAGTTCACACTGCTGAGCAAGTCTAAAACACAGAGCTGTTCTTCAGCTGATTCAAGAAGGGATGTGACACCTTTTCTGTCTCAACCAAATCCACTGGAAGGGGGGAGCTACCTAAATAGCAGTAGCAGCCTCAGCCATCCCATTTAAACTGCTGCTCCAGACCTGACAGAGGCTTAGAAGCCTTAGTGAGACTGAGACATAGCCAAATTTTGTGGCTCCAACATAGGCTGAATTACAATAACAGAACAGCTGTGAATTCTCATGCAAGTTTGTTACATGGCAACTAAGGGCATATTATTTATAGTTTTCGGCGATCTTGGAATCTGTACCCAGGTTCTGCAAACAGAAGGCCTGGTCCCTTTCCAGAAAAAGAATGGGAACAAAAGTCAGTGAACATGAGGATAGCTGGGAAGAGCTGAGGGTTAAACCAAATCCAGCTGCTTCCTAGGAAAATGCAGTATTTCTCCTGCAGTCTCTCTTGACAGTTTTGACAGGTTTATAACAGAGCCAATAGTTTTGCATAGCAAAATTATCTTCATAACCCCTGCAATGCTTGGGTTACCCCAACAGTCTAGACAGCACAGATGTGCCTGCACAGTGCTGGTGATCCTACCCTCACCTGTAGCACAGCAGCTGTTTTTCCTATTGATAGCTTTTTTATTTTGTTGATGACTAATGCATCAAGCTGCTGGAAAATGAGTTACTCTTCCTTAACCAGTCAGCATTCAAATATGCAGCTCATATCACTATCTGACTTTTAATTTTTGACCACAAATGCAGCATTTTAGGGGGGAGTGTGAGACAGAGACCATATTCATATCTATCACTTGACATTAAGTTTTTAAGTTCTCAGAGTAAGGGCCAAGTCACCTTGTGAAGTAGTGCCAGGGCCAAGAATAGAATTTCTTTATTTGCCATTTCTTCCTTTCATCACCCTCCTGTGTGTTATTTTCCATTGACAGCGTTCGCTTTTTATTCAGGAAATGGATATATCCACCCTCCATCTGTGAGCATGTGTGTATGTGTTTTCTCATAACTTCTCTTTGTGAGCTAATGGGTGTAATCATTGCCTTAGTGAGGTCATACTGAGGCTCAGGCTTTCCAGTCAGTCACACGCAGGCTTGGGAAGACTATGTGGCTGCAGCTGCTTTGGGTGGAAATGCTGATACACATGCTTATCCCCTTGCCCCACTCCATCCCCTCTCTTCACCCACTGGTTGGCTGACCTAAAGATTTCCCTGCAAATGCCTGTCAGGCGATAAAGTCTTGGCTTTATTCTTGAGAACGGGAAATAAGATTCGGGTCTACCAGAGATCTACAGATCAACAGCAGAGGAACCTGATTCTTTTTGCATCATCTTAAGGACTGTGCAATTAATAGCCTTCTCACCTTTCTGACATATAACAGACCACACTGTTATGCACAGAAAGAAAATAAAGCCAGGATCTTGGAATACTTGCAAAAAAATAAACACCACCAGCCAAGCCCACCCTGCAACAAATCATAAGCAGCCTCATAAAGGTCCTTTAGAGTCCCTCCTGGACATGATGTAAGTGTTGAGTGGCCTGAGCAGCCCCTCCTCAGTCCTTGCCTGCTCTGGAAACTCCATGTGCACCTGGTTGGGCACACTCCCTCCCTCCCTCTGGTCTGTTGCTGAGGGGGAAGGGACAGTACTGCTCTGCTTTTCAAACTCTGGCATTGACACTTGCTATATGGTCTTCAAAACCCATCTGGACTATGCTGCTACAGTTGCATGCTATAAGAACATTACAATCACAAGAAAGGCATCAGGTGAAGAACAAGAGGCAGGGACTGTAAGATCATGATTTTCTGGAGAGGAGCCTTAAGGGCATCAGCCATGGTTATTAAAATCATATTCATGTTGCTCTAGACTAGGGTCAGATTTATTACAGGATCTAACTGCCTTTGCATGTTGTGGACTGTACAGGAAGAAGCAGCAGATACCTAAGGAACTTATGCTTTTAAGAAGCAACCTAAAAATATACAGGGGGAAAAAAGTGGGTACAGCTACCATTATGAAGCATCTTAGGAAAGCTAAAGAAACTAAGCACTTATCTAGAGGCAGAACTTTCTTCTCCCCCC